>OX254007.1:13125482-13492982 GCA_946000715.1 Vitis cinerea var. helleri x Vitis riparia
TCTTTTCATAAAAACCAAAGAAAAGGATATGCTCCTAGTTCAAATATATGTTGATGATATTATTTTTAGAGCTACTAATGACTCTCTTTGTGAAGATTTCTCTAAGTGTATGCATAGTGAGTTTGAAATGAGCATGATGGGAGAACTCAATTTCTTCCTTGGACTTCAAATCAAGCAATTAAAGGAAGAAACCTTCATCAATCAAGCAAAGTATATAAAGGATCTTCTCAAGAGGTTCAACATGGAAGAAGCCAAGGTGATGAAAACTCCAATGAGCTCATCCATCAAGCTTGACATGGATGAAAAAGGTAAATCTATTGACTCAACTATGTATAGAGGCATGATAGGATCCTTGCTTTATTTGACCGCTAGTAGACCCGATATCATGTATAGTGTATGCTTGTGTGCTAGATTTCAATCTTGTCCTAAAGAATCTCACTTAAGTGTCATTAAAAGAATTCTTAGATATTTGAAAGGGACAATGAATATTGGTTTGTGGTATCCTAAGGGTGATAACTTTGAATTGATTGGTTTCTCGGATGCTGATTTTGTCGGTTGTAGAGTTGAAAGAAAGAGCACTAGTGGCACTTGTCATTTCCTAGGACACTCACTTGTCTCATGGCATAGTAAGAAGCAAAATTCGGTAGCTTTGTCAACGGCGAAAGCCGAATACATAGCAGCCGGTTTGTGTTGTGCACAAATCCTTTGGATGAAACAGACACTTAGTGATTTTAACTTGTCTTTTGAGCATGTTCTATCAAATGTGATAACACTAGTGCCATAAATATTTCAAAAAATCCCGTGCAACACTCTAGGACCAAGCATATAGAAATTAGACATCATTTTCTTAGAGATCATGCACAAAAAGGTGACATTACACTTGAATTTGTAAGCACAAAAGATCAACTTACCGATATTTTTACAAAACCTCTAAGTGAAGAACAATTTTCCGATATTAGAAGACAACTAGGGGTTATTTCTCTTTGATCTGATGTTTGTATAATGAATTCTTGTTGGAAATGCATTATAATTGCATAAATTTCATCTCATAAGCATCATATAGCAATTCCTTAGGAAATAGGTCAATTTTTGACCAAAATTCAAAATTCCCTTAGCATTGAACATCAAAAATTGGGGATTTCAACTGAAAAAGGCAGGGGGAGGATCACGAGACAAGAAAATGCAAGAAAATTTGAAAAATCTGACCGTTGACCATGGCCGTTGACCGTTGACCAGGAGGTCGACCGATTGGGGAACCGGTTCGTCGAGGCTGGGAATTTAAAAGGCCCCCGCGCGTCAGTTTCTTCCACTGTTCTCCACCGTTCCTTGAAGCCTCTTCATCTTCCCGCCTTCAGAGACCAGTTTGGGCTATTCCTTGGACCGATTTCAGGCTTTGGAGTGATTTTTTACACGATTTTGAGGCTAGGGTTTCATATCTGGACTGATTTGGACTTTGGATCTGGACGGGTTCCTCTCTGATTGTGCGCCATCTTCTGGTTTGGTTCCTTTCCCACTCACCTAGGGCTTATTCGGGTTAGTCTTCTCTCTTTGCTTGCTCGCTTCAGTTCTCCGAGCTTATTTCCATTTTTTTGGGATTTTGGATGGCTCCTCGAAAGGAGACGGGTACTTCCAGGGCTCAGGGCAAGTGCCCTATTGTGCCATCTCAGCCCAAGCAGACTGAGGCTCGACGAAAGGTTAGCTACGACACCGCACTCTTCAGTTCGCATGAGGACTATCAGCGCTACAAGCAAAAATTTGCTCAGAGGAAAGTCGTCCCAGGGAGAAGTGTCAATTTCTCCCAACTTCAGCACTTTGGCTTTGAGGAGTTGTTCGGACGGATGGGATGGCTGCCAATAGTGACGATCTCTGAGCCGGTCTTCCCGACTCTGGTGCGGGCTTTCTATTCTCTGGTGACCTACGGGCTTGGAGGACCCGTATTATCTACTATGAGAGGCGTTGAGATCCATTTGAGTCCCGAGAGCATCTGTCGCATTCTCGACATCCCTTCAGTTGGACTCCGTGTTTATGAGGCCAAGGTGTGGCCCACTGTGCCGGGATTTGAGCCTAGAGAGGCTGTTTAGAGGTTGTGCGGACTTGCCGATCCTTAGGGGATGGGCAAACCATCGGCTCACAGCTTGACAGTGACTAGCCGAGTCCTTCACCGTATGATTTGTTCGATTCTCTTGCCACGTGGAGGACATTGAGACGAGGTCTCCTACCTCGAGGCTTTCATTGTTGACTCGATCCTCACCGAGAGACGGATTCATGTTGGCTACCTTATGATGATGCACATGATCTCCTGTGTTGAGAGCTTGACACGTGTACTCCCCTACGGCCGCTTCCTTACCCGTGCTTTCAAGGATGCCGGGGTCGACTTGAGTAGAGAGAGATTTTGAGGCCCCCACCACTTATGACACGTATGATGAGCAGTCTCTGGGGCGCATGAAGTTCGAGAAGGCACCCGATGGCTCCTGGGTTAGGAAAGCAGAGCGACAGGCCTGGGGACATGATTAGATACACCCCGGAGTAGAGGAAGAGGCCAAGATCAGAGAGATGGAGGATGGGTTGGACCCTCAAAGGGACTTTGAGCAGAGAGGGCCCGAGGTTGACAGGAAGCCTCCACATTAGTCAGAGGGCATTCATGTTGAGGCTACCTTCTCCGAGCCTATGATGACTGAGCCGTCCTTCACAGCAGACCCTTCATCTCAACCATCCTTTACCGAGCTACCATCTCAGGCTCCTCATGCTCCTGATCATCCACCTTGGATGGATTTGTCGGCACAGATCAGCTTTCTCGAGACTCGTATGGAGGAGTTAGCCGTAGTCCATGATACTCGTTTTTATTCCATGGAGGATCGCATCGATCAGTATTAGGTCGGCTTCACCTCTCAGTTTGAGCATCTCGTACAGAGGATTGAGCGTCTTAAGAGCCGCCAGGAGAGTAAGCACGAGGAGATGATGGCTTACCTCTGTTCTGTGTTTCCACCACCACCTCCTCAGCCTTGAGTTTGTTTGGGATCCCCCTTTGTTTCTTTTTGATGTTGCCAAAGGGGGAGATATTTATAGGATCTAGGATCTATAGGATCTAGGAGTCTCTCATGCATGTCATTGTTATCATTGTCATGTCTATCTTATTGTACATGTGAGATTTCCATATATATATGATATGATATTTTTATCCATTGATTCTTCGTGTTTTACATTGCTTATCGTTTGATTCATTCATGATTGGTTTGAGGGGGAGATTTCTTTCTCTCCTAGATAACCAAGGTTTGTCATCATAAAAAAGGGGGAGATTGTTAGCCCAAGGGTTCTCCTAATCGGGTTTTGATGATAACAAATCATGGTTAAGTAACTAATTGGTTTAATGTTTAAGAATCTCAGGTATAAACTCGAAAATTCATCAAAGGACCAAATGGATACAAGATCGAGATGCTTGGAAGACTTGAGATCATAGGAAATGAATGTAAGATGATAGCATGAGTGCACTTAGGATGTTCATACCTTTTCATGCATCTTAGAAAACTCGGTTTATTCTTTAAAACTTGATTTTCTTTAAAACCCGAGTTTTGTCAAATATACCTTAGGCAAATTGATTCAAAATTGGCATATTAACTCACCTATAGACCTTGCCTAAGTGTTAGAAAAGAAAGGAATCAAAAAATAGGTTTTTCGGGGCTAAAAAGGCTCAACCGGTCGAGGCTAAGGCCAACCGGTCAACCGGTTTAGGAACCGGTCAACCGGCTGAGGTCGTTCGATCGAGGACCGGTCGAGGAAGGTTAAAAACCTTCTCTCTCCCAGTAGCCTTCTCTTCCCGGTCGAGGTGATTACTTTACCGGTCGAGGTCCGGTTGAGGCAACGGTAACCTGTCTTGCATTAAATGCTCCAACGGCTAGTGAACCGGTCGACCCCTAGCTCGACCAAACGAGGTTGCCTTTTGCTGTTTTTGACTCCCGAGCTTAGAAACCTATAAATTGAGAGCTCCTCTTCATTTATTGACAAGAGAACAATTGCATTCAAAGCCTACCTACCTGTTCTTGATCAAAAAGCTCTCATTTCCTTCTTAGTGCATCAAACCATCACTTGCATATTCTTAGTGCACTCTTGTAATTCATCCTAGCTTTCTCTTGTACTTGAGCCATCCTTAAGCTAGGTTGAGAGTTTCATCTTTGTGTAAACTGAGTGTGAAAGCCTTCAAGTGGTTCAAATCTTGAAGAGATTGTGTAAGAGCCCATTGGAGCCGGAATCCAAGTGTAAGAAGATTGAAAGCTTGATTGAAGCTTCAAGTTAGTGGAACCCTCACTCGGTTAGGAGATTAAGAAGAGTAGACGTAGGCAAGGGAGTGCTGAACCACTATAAACCCGAGTTTGAATTCTCTAACTTTATCTCTTTCCTTTATTTATTTTGTGCATATATTATTGTGTGGAAAAAGATTTTGAAAAACCCAATTCACCCCCCCCCCCCCCCCCCTTTTTGGGTATTTTCCCTAATTATTCATAGCCTTTGTTTTATCAGGTTCCACAATTGGTGGACTTATTTTGGTCCGACTATTAAGATTACCCCAAAACCCATCTTGGATGGCTTTGAGCTATTCAAAAGCTCTTTTGTTATCCCCAGAGAACTTTCAGCTTTTCCCCCTTTATTATTCTTTTTCAGTGAATTTAGCCTTGCTTGGATAGTCTAGTGGGACTATATCATTATTGTAGAAGAATTAGCAGCCTTTCTAACCCTTAAAAGGATCGGGTGTCTATGGTATTAGAGCCATAGGAAGGGAAGTCAGGTTTTGTTTTAAGTTTTTAATCTATCCTAGGAAAGGTAGCAGTGTTCCTGAGTGTGATCCCTATCAGGTTGAGCCCATTGTTAGCCGGTGTGAGGCGTTTGTTAGGGTTGTAAAAGCGTTGGGGTGATTACTCACTAGGTTTGTCAATCTGCTATTAGGCTCTAGATTAAGACCCTAAGATGAATTCAATTTTCAAAACCATGTCTAGGAAATCCACAGATTCTCAAGATGTTGTTGTAAACAGTGAAGAAATCAATTATCCTAAGACCCAAAATGATTTAGATGATTGGAAGTTACCCAAGGTGTCTAACCAAGAAATTTTTAAGAAATGAACCTTTAAGTTCTTTATAGACTACACCATTAAAACACTAAAATAAACCATAAGTTTAGAACAAGACGATCAAGTGATAAGACTCTTGGATAGTAAATCCACAGAGAGACATAAGTGAGACTACAACTTGATACACTTTGGTATGATTCAAGTTGCAACTAAGCCTTTGACAAGAATAGGTCTAAACACCTCTATTGTCATGTGTTTAAGGGATAATAGACATCTTGATTATCGAGATTCTATTATTGGAGTAGTCCAAGCAAGATTGAATGATGGTTCTGTTTACTTCCAATGTTATCCTAACTTCATAGTTAGATTAAGAGACGCCGACATCCTAGATTCAATTGTCCTCCATTTTAAGACCCATGGATTTAAGTTTAAGGAAGGAAACAATCCTGTTTCCATCATCACCGGGTTTGCCTATAAGAGTATGACCATAAGCATTGGATCTGGAGCACTATGCACTAGTCCTAAGGGTGAAACTATTCTCTTCCACTCAAACGTCCTAAACAAGTCAAATTTCATAATCCCTAAAAGGATCATGTCGAATGAGGTTGGGTTTCCTTAAACTTGGCATTTTGCTAATGTTGTTCCAGCCATAGAGCAAAGATATGAAAGAATTGAACAGATTGTTCAATATCCTGATGGAGGAAGAGATTTGATTTTCTATAACTTTTTTCGTCATTCTAGCAACCTTAGAATTTCAGATTATGAACCCTCTAGAGCTTCAAGTTCATCTATCCCAATAAGAACCACTAAGATAGAAGAAGGATCCACTTCAGCAAATCCTAAAAATAGTAAGCTAACAGGTGTTAGAAGTCACACCAATTTGGCCAGACCCTTTTACATGGAGGAAAAGGAGTCTACCCAAGGATCACATTAGGATGAATTTCCTGATATGTCTCCTACGTATTCATAGATGATTAACACAGTAAGCTTAGATAATGAGGAATTTGATATCAACAAGGAACTCTTAAGGAAAGACTTCTATTCTGAAGCCAATAAGGAAAGAAGAGTTTAGTTCTTTAGCAAGATCCCTAAGGACATTAGAACCCTCTACCAAGAAGAATTCTACACTTACTTAAGACAAGAAAAGAAAAACATTAAATATTGGATCTGGTTTGAACTCTTCAAACAAGAGGAATACCCAAATTACCCAGGTAAGCGTGTTAATAACACATCCACAAAAACTAAGATATGGAAAACTAGTGGTGACACGGTCATAGAATCCATTCACCCTCTTGTAGCTAAGATAGAAAAGAACATTAATGGAACTATAGTTAAAGTTTGACCTTTTAAGACTAAGCTAGAGAATAAAGGAACTGCTAGTGCAGTAGATGTTAGAAGAATCATGGAACAAAACAACTACTCAAACATGTTTCTTAAGACTCTAGGTGATCGACTCAACAGGGTTAAGGAGATCATTGAAACCCAAGATCACATTAAGACTTCGTTTGTTAAAAAAAATAATAAGCCTTTATTTAAGCCTTTTGAATTTTCTAAAAAAAACTAGGAAAATCCCCATATTGATCAAGCCTTGATTGATAGGATTAGCCAAAAGGTTAAGGATAGCTTAATTGTCCCTAAGACACCTCAACCTTCTCATAGGAGAATCAATGTTGTTAAGAAAGAAATTAGTTCTGAAGTAGAGGTTGGTGAACTAATCAAGATCTTTGAGGAACCTCCTAATCAAATAGTTTTAAAGATTATCCATAACCAAGAAGCACTTAAGACTAGGAATTACTACCCTAGACTAACCTTTCCTGATATGTAGTATGAGGAAAGAAACTAGTATACTCAAGCTTCCTACACTAGTGGTACTATCTATGAATGGAACATAGATGGTATGACTGAGTATAGCATACTCACTAAGCTTCAATAAATGACCATGGTTAGCATAACCTATAAGGTAAACAATAGATTGTCAAATCATGTTGTAGCTCAGACAATTATTGTTGGGTTTACAGGTCAATTAAAAAGATGGTGGGATAACTATCTCACATTTAAGGATAGGAATGGTATCCTAAAAGCCTATAGGATTAATGAGGAAAATGAAGTGGTTAAAGATGAAGAAGGACAAAATATAGAGGATGCAGTGGCTACTCTAATCTTTTCAATATCAAAACACTTCATTAGAGACCTTGCAAAGATTAAGGACAAGATTGCAAATCTCTTAACCAACCTTAAGTGTCCCAAGCTCCATGACTTTAGATAGTATAGAGAGGTTTTCTTAACCAAAGTCATGCTAAGATCAGACTGTAATCAGTCTTTTTGGAAAGAAAAGTTCATCTCAGGACTACCTAGACTTTTCTGTGAGAGAATTAGGATTAAGATAAGGGAACAGTTTAATGGTCAAATCCCTTATGATAAGCTTACTTATGGAGAGATCATAAGTATTGTCACAACACAAGGAATTAAATTGTGCAATGACTTTAAGCTTAAGCAACAAATGAAAAATGAACAAAGGATCTACAAGAATGAGTTTGGTTCATTCTGTAGCCAATTTTGATTTAACCAAAAAGAAACTAAGCCTCCCTCTAAGCAACGTAAGAAACAAGCAGAAAGCCTAGTAAGGAAAAGTTTTATCACAGTAAGAGAGGTACTTATGGAAAGTACAGGATGAATGAAACTAAGTGATCAAGGCACATCCAAAGAAGGATGAACAAGGAAGCCTAGAAAAAGCTAGATGCCCTTTCACAATCTAATCCAGTTTGTTTTAAGTGTGGTAAGGTAGGCCACTATAAGAAAGACTGTAAGGTTAGGCAGAAAATTAATAACTTGAATTTCTTAGAAGACTTAAAAGACATGCTTTATGAATTAATGTTAAACTCCTCGGAGTTTGAATCAAGGACTGATTCAGATAATGAAGATGATATTAATCAACTAGATAGTGGTGAGGAAATCTCAAGCCAAACTTCTAGTGACCAAGAAGATTGCATTAAAGGTAGTTGTGATTGCCAACCTAAGACTGTAAATATCATAAGCTAGGATCAAGAACTTGTCTTAGATGTTTTAAGAAAAGTAGATGATGAAAAGGTTAAGCAAGAACTTTATGAAGTTTTTAAGAAATCAGTGGGTAAGCAAGAAGTTAAGAAGACAGTAAATCCTTATAACCTAAATGAAATCTTGACAAGATTTAATCAGTAGTCTCCCAAAGAAAAATAAATAAATAATCAATATTAAAAAAATGTTGTTTTCTATTTTAAAAACAAAAAGCAAAAAAAAAAATTAAAAATTTTATAACACTATCAATTTAACAATTGTTCTCCAAAAATATTTTTAAAAAGTAAAGTCAAATAAGAACTAGTTTGAAGTAAAGTTTGTTATTTTATTACATTGCTTAGCTTAAATTGATAATTTTATTCCATTCATCTTGGTTTGTATCTTTTTTAGTTTATTGTGTCTTATTTTCCATTAAAAACTCAAAGGTACTACATGATCAATCAAGGATGGTCCAAGTAAGTATAGAAAGTTTCGGGAAAGATCAATAATTCTAATATATAGCATAATGTGGACTTTAAGGTATTTGAATTGATCATAAAGTTTTAAATTTTAAAACAACAAAATTGATCATAAGGTCTCATCCCCTATAACGACTATGCCTAAAAATCCTTTTTCTTTTGATGCATGTTTTTTTTTTTTTTTTTTTCTTTTTTATCTATAGTCTTTCTTGTATCTTGATGCTATCAAAAAGTTCATTTTTTTTTTCTCTTAGGTCTGTGAGACAGGTCTGCATCCTCTCGAGATGTTGAGATATTTATTAGATGCATCTACAGTGTTGTTGATACAAAAATTAGTTAGGTATAAGGGAGTAAGGCTTAGAGATAACATTGGTCAAGTAAATCTGTATACTTTTCTCTTAATAGCATTTGTACTCTATGGTCTTTTGACCATATGGTTTTCACATCTGCTAAGTCTCAAGGAGGCTTTATGGGTAGTTTTCCACATAAATTATTGTCTCTTTACAAAATTGTGTTTCTCTTATTCTTCTCCAATTCTAAAAGAGAAATTTAAAAAATAAAAAATTGGGTTAAAAAGGAAAGAACTACCCATTCACTCCCTCTAGGTAGGTTCATAACAATATCTATTAACTTTCAATTGATATGAAAAGTAGGAAAAATTTTAAAGCTCAACTTTTTTTAGATCTTGTTAGATCTACATTATGGAACCACAAAGGGTTGGATTTTCAATTAACATTCTATCCTATTTCAACTATTCACACTCTAAGGCTTATATGGAGTTTTTCTTGAAAATATAAGGAGAACAAATCTAGAATTTAGTGGAATTTGGGTGGGAGCTACCACTGAAATTAGGTGGTACAGGAGGATCCATATGCAAACTGAAGCTCATACAGAAATGGGATAAACTTGATAATGAGGGTGGTGAAGTGAATGCTTGGGCCCTCTATATCATTTTTAATGGGATTAGTCTTGACAAATTTCATAGAATAACCACATGTAAATGTGCCAAAGAAGGTTGAGATATTCTCTTAGTCATGCATGAGGACTCTTCCGCTATGAAGTTGTCCGAAATTAAAATGCTCACTTTTAGATTTGAGAGTATTAGAATGCAAGAAGAAGGGACTGAGATCAAACTTGGTATGAACTCCAAGTATGTTCCTGAAAATGAGGCATGTAGATGAAGTGAGAAGATAATGGTTAAGTAATTAATCTATGAAGGATTGGTTGATTTGAACTATATAGGTAAATCCTTGTACACCTTGGTTGTTCTTCATAATGGAAGTTTTGATTGTTGGTAAGTGTCACACACACATTTTTGGGTCTCAAGTTTTTGCATATGTGCGGCGCCTAGACACACTCTAGGCCAACCTTTCTCCAAGCCACAAGGTACACACAGGTTACAGGGCTCTCCCCAACTTGTATTTTATTGATCTCCCAACAGAATACAAAAGGTTCTCTGGCAACGACTCTCACAATAAGAACCGGGTAGTTCACTTGCTTTTTGAAGGCATGCTAACCCTCTTTTATTCAGGCTGCACCAAGTAGTCCAATCCTACTAGGGAACTAACTTTTGAGTCCTAGTCCAACTCTGACTCAAGCTCAACAGATGCCATATTGAGTAGGACTCTGAGTCCTCCTCAATCTCAAGCTCTCGTTCCACGGGTCTCTATCACCTTGTGCATGAAGACTTAGTTTCCCATCCCAATTAGGAGTCTTCATGTGTCAGGAGTCCCTCTACTCCTGTATCAAGTCTCAGTCTCCCACTCTGACAAGGAGTCTCATACAATAGGAGTCTTGCTCATACGATGCATCAACTCATTGTGCTTCCTGCTGCAGAAGACCATACCTTGCTCAGATCCATCCCGATGCCAAGACATTCTTACATGATCTAACTTAAGTCTACTTGCACATGACTCATGTGGTGCTACATCTGTGCGTGCTGGCCTCACGCATCAAGGCCCTTACTACTGAGGCTATGCTCATCCCTACTACAACGTTGCTTCTTTGTCTAAGGCGTCCCATCTACGTTCCCACAGTCTCCGTGTTGTTGTCCCCACAGGTTGTGCCACATGAAGGCATCGAGCCTGTACATGTGTGTGGGTCTTTGCATGCTGCTGCGCTAGCATGCCTATGTGTTGTTGTTGCCCATGTGCGCCAGTAACTTGCACACCATTCCGAGGTGTCCATCCCACACGTGGCACCTTGCATTGCACACAGGTTGCTCAAGGGGCCAAGGTGCTGCCCACATGAGACCACAGTGCCGACATGCTCAGTTTGAGGGGTTGACAGTAAACTCTTGGTTCTTGATCTCTCAATAGATTTTCCACGTAAAATCTGGTGTCATTCTCTCTCTCTCTCTATTTCTGTTATTTGATTTATTTGTAATAATTAATATCATTTGTTACTTGAACATGTACATTATATGGACAAGAAAAAGATCTGAACTAGGTGTGATTATCCTTTAGTATTCTTGAATAATTCTTACTCAATTTGATTGATATCAAGTAGTAATTGGAGATGTGTTAAAGGATGAAATTGTTCTTATCTATTTGTGTTGGGGAGTGTTGAAGCAGTTGCATGTGACTTACATTTATAAATTATTGGGAAAATGTTGTTGTATTCATACTTGCATGTAACTTTTAATCATTGTTGGAAAGTATTTGAAGAGAAGAATGGAAACTACGAAAAATTCTAAGGTAAGATAATGTGTGTTAGGGACCTCTTGAATATGTTTAAAAAGCACCTGTTCACCCTTCCCTAAAGTATAGTTTATCATTGAAATTCACCTTCAAAAATCGTTGTACTTTAGCAAACCAATACCACCCTCCCCTTCCATGATTGTTTCTCTTACAATGCCCAAGTATCCGAAGCACACACAAATGAGTGGGTAGTCTCCTTGTACACCATAGGAGCACTCTTTATACTAGTATGTAGACTAAATTGATCCCAATCTGCTGTAATAGCAACCAACCTTTCCCTCACCTCCTTGATTTTATGGCCCATTTTAAAGCTAAATGGAAGTGCATTTGGAGATGGAAAGAAGCCAAGTACCTTTGTTTTAAGGCTACCATGACTCACTACTTGGCACTGCAAAGCTTGGTATCGAAATTCATTGAGCACATCTTCCACATCATAGCACACATCTTTGAGCTTTCCCAACCAATCACGTAGTTTTTGGTCCTGCTGCTTCTCCTCCGCAAGTGAACGGATTTGATCAATGGTGGTTATTGTGGCCCCCAGCTTTTTCAATTCAGTCTTAAAGACCCATGCCGAGCCAATTTCTTGGAGAGTGACAGAGCCGATCTTCCCCACAACGTTATCTGCATTACTAAACAAAAACGATTCAGCCAAGGTGTTAAAGTTGTTGATGACTGCCCACTGGTAGCTATGAGACGGGCTGCAACTTCCAATATAAATGAGATGATCAGAAGTCATCATTGCAAGTTTGCTCTTAAAAATACTTATGTTCCTTCTAAGATTATGATTTTCTACATTTTTTTAGATTTAATTTTTCGTTTTTAAAAGGGAGAAAAGCTATATGTATCAAATATCACCTAAATTAATGGTTGAATTAATATTGGCATAATATATTGGTCAAAACTGTCTAGGGCTACAACTAGCCCAAGTAGAACTAAGAAACATTTAATTCGAGTTCAACCAACTCCACCTCTAACCTAAGGTACTCAACTTGAGTTGAAATCAACCTCATTTTTTTCCAAACGTGGATTGAATTCAGGTTGGTCGGGTTAGACCCAAGTTGGACAAATTAATCAAGCTACATAATTAAAAATCCATCTATAGTATTTTTTAAAACTTTTTTATATATATATTTTTACAAAAAAAATAAAACAAAATTCCAAGATGCAACAAAAAAGTAAACATAAATTTATTTCTTTCTAAAAAATAAAAAATATATATGGTGTAATCTAATATGATATTTTTCTTAAAAATCTAAAAAGAAAATGAATATTATTATATAGGATAATAAATATTATAAAAACATTAAATCGGGTTTATATTAGGCTTGACTGTCCTAATAACCTTGGCCCAACCTTAACCCAAATTAAGTTCAAGTTGAAAAAACCTAACCAAAGCTCAACTTGAGTATTGAAAATGATTGTCCAAGTTTGCCTAAATGTTGGGTTGGGTTCAAGTTTGATTAGGTTAACCTGCCCAATTTGCACCCCTAAAATTGTGTAGTGATTATGCTTTTAATGTAAGAACGCAAAGATAAAACAAACCACATGCATAGATATATAAAAATCTTTGATAGATTTAAAATACTTGAAGCATTTATCTTAGAACTTCATAGTTTGTACTCAAGTAAACTACAATTACACAATTCATTCTCTTTACATATAATCACAAAGTATGTACGGAAATAACTATATCACAAGTTTTATACTTATTTTATGTATTTTGAAAATGAATTTGGTATGAACTTGACTTCAAAATTGGTGGAAATGTTATTATTTTTCTTAGGATATCCATACTCTCCTAATGCCGGTTAACATTAAAAATGCATTTAATGCATATCTATATTATGAAAATTGTATTCAATCTAAAATCAACTTTGAAAGAAAGTTAAAATCTGTTACTAATTTTTTTATTTGAACAAATGGACACCATTTTTAAAAATAATTCATGAAAAGCATACGTGGTTTTGAAGATTAATGCAAACTTCACAAATATTGTTAGTTATATGATAATAATTCTTTATATAAAATTTATATGATAACTTTTCTTGATATATTTTGAAAGAAAATAATGTCAAAGTAAGAAAAAAAGTTATTGAAAGCTAAATAATTTTTCATTGGGTTCAAACATTTTATATATGCTTGATTTTGTTTACTGAATGATATAGACTCAATTTTATTAATTGGATTATTTGATTAAAAAGTTCATTGAATACCCAATTTTAAAAATCTAATCCTTTATCTTTTTTAGCCTTATTTGGACAAAAACGCCCTCATTTTTTCTTTGTAAAAATAACCAATTCTTTTAAAATATGCATGTAAATACTTGAAATAGTTAAGGACATTTATGTCAATAATGGATTACACTTCAAACAAAAACATGGAAGAAATTAAAATTACAAATATGAAGATTAATTCATATCTCTTTTAACTAATTAATTCTTTTATCTTTTCATTATTATTTTTAAAATTTTTATTTGTTTATTGTTATTTTCATTTTCATTTCTATTACTCTTTTTTTTGTTTATTTTATTTCATTTTATAGAAAATCATAATAAAATTTAAAAGAGAAAAAAAAAAGAAAAAAGAAAAAAGAAAGTAGGTTGATTTAAGTAAGGATTAAAATATGGGAGATTATTGGATTTTATAAAAATTTTGAGAAATACTATAAAAATGGAACAAAACTTTGAAAAAAAAAATAATAAAAATTTTTATAAATTTTTTAAAAAAAATCAAGAAATAATATATAAAATAAGAAATTATATAAAGATATTAAAAAATATATTGATAAAGGAACATCCAATGAGTTAGAAAAAGAGTTGTATAAATATAGGGAAAAAAAAGCTTCACTGATCCAGATTGATGATGACATAAATAATGTTATATATTATAATGCAAACAAATTTGATATAATATTCGATGTTATAAAACTTTTTTTCCAAAGAAAAACCACTTAATATTACTAAATAAATAATATAAGTTTAGAATTTGAGTTATTAATTTGAAAAATTAATTAAAAAAATTAAACATTAATTTAAAGATCATTTTTTATATTTTGTAGAAATAATATTTTATTATTATTTGTTGTATGACCTAAGTTCAAAGAATATGACCTAGGTACTAAGGTATGAAAAATGCAACCAAGATATTGAGGTACAAAAAATGCGACCTAGGTACTAAAGCACAAAAAAATGATCTAGGTGTTGGTGCGTGGCCAACAATTTAGTGTCCGGCTAGCTTCCGCTTAACCTATTTGATGAATGGATTTGCATAAAGGAATGTTCAGATGGGTTTTCCGAGATGCCCCTTCAAAGCTTAAGTTAGAGATGGAATACTTGAGCAAGTGATTTTTTAGGAAAAGTGGCAGAACACCTTTCTTTTGGTAAATAATGGCTATTTGTCCTCGCTCAAGAGTAACGTCTTCTTAGTACCTTAATTCTGCCTTTGCTTATGCTTTTACCGTCTTTAATTCCAATGATTGTCGGCTCATAATGGTTATTGTGCCTTGATGAGCCTTGAAGTTTGGTTTTTTAGCTTCGTAACGGTTGTGTCAATCAATGCACTTAATGCCTATTGCAGTAAATGCTTATCAAATAGAAATGCATGGTACCTAGTTAGTTTGTCTCTGTACCATAAGGTAGATGGATGGTGTTGCGGTGACTGTCACAACATGTGTTATGTTGGACGATAGTGAGCACCCCACAAATGCCCCCTAATTCTTGCAGTTGGGTCCGGCTAGGCTCCAAAAGACCAAAGGAAAGAATTTTGTTGCCCACTAAGTTCAAATTTCTGGCACCATGGGACACACATCCACTGTGCGCGTCACAAGGAGTCACAATAGGGCGACTTGTCAGGCGACGTGTCCCCTCGAATGCCTTGATGCAAGTGCCCATGCCTCATATAGGGTTGCTTTTTGGGTTTCTCTTCCTATTTTCACTTCAAAGGTTTTACGTCCAATGTTTCGCCATTGCTGTCGATGATTTTGACTTAACCATTGGCTTTCAACACTGTCATCGACAATCTTTCTCCTTTTAGGTTAGTGTTTTCTATCTTGTGGTCTTCATTGTAGTGCAATATTCGACTGCTATATTTAGATTTCTTTGAGTTTGAGCTTTCTAATTTTGGAGATTGCATTTGCTATTTCTGCTTCTGAATGTTCTTAGTGGTTTGTTGTTATGCATTTGTGCATGCTTAACCTATATTTTTTGTGCCAAAATCTGTCTCTTGGCTTTTAATAGAGAGCATTGCCTCTACGAAGTTTGGGCAATTTCAAATAACTTGCTTAGCAAGTCTCAGTTGGTTGGGTTCGTCTTGGTTGAAATCAACCTCTTTTTTTCCCAAACGTGGATTGAATTTGGGTTGGTCAGGTTAGACCCAGGTTGGACAAATTAATCGAGCTACATAATTGAAAATCCATCTATAGTATTTTTTTATAAAAAAATTATATATATTTTTACAAAAAAAATTAAATAGTAAATAAAACAAAATTCCAAGATAGCAACAAAAAAATAAAGATAAATTTATTTATCTTTCTAAAAAGTAAAAAAAAATATGTGGTGTAATCTAATATGATTTTTTTTTTTAAATCTAAAAAGAAAATGAATATTATTATTATATAGGATAATAAACATTATAAAAACATTAAATCGGGTTTGTATTAGGCTCGGTTGTCCTAACCTCAGCCAAACACTAACCCAAATTGAGTTCAAGTTGAAAAAACCTAACCAAAACTCAACTTGAGTATTGAAAATGGTTGTCCAAGTTTGCCTAAATGTTAGGTTAGGTTCAGGTTTGACCAGGCTAACCCACCCAAGTTTCACCCCTAAAATTGTGTAGTGATTATACTTATAATGTTAACATTTTAATGTAAGAACGTAAAGATAAAACAAACCACATGCATAGATATGTAAAAATATTTGATAGATTTAAAATACTTGAGGCATTTATCTTAGAACTTCACAGTTTGTACTCAAGTAAACTGCAAGAATCCTTATACAGAATGAAGTTATCATAATGCATGTGGTACAATAACCTCCTTAATGAATATCTTATCAAAAGGATACGTAAATAGTCCCATCTGTTCATATGTTTATTAAGTCAAAAATCAAATTAACAATTATTATAGTATATGTTGATGACTTAAATCTTATTGGAAATTTTGAAGAACTTACAAAAACAATGACTTATTTGAAAAAGTAATTTGAGATGAAATACTTGAAAGGACAAAATTTGGCTTGACACGTTGTTTGAGCATGTTTGAAGTAGAATATTCGTCCATCAACATACATAGAGAAATTCCCAAAGTGCTCTCATATGGACAACTTTTCTATTCAACTCCCTAATGGTTTTCCATTTACTTTAGCTGAAGAAAAAAAAATCATTTCGTCCTTGTGAAGATGACAAATATTTGCTTGGTCCCAAAATATTATATCACAATGTAATTGGTACCCTTATTTATCTTTTAAGTTGTAAACACTAGATATTGTTTTTTCTATTAATTTACTAATAAGATATAACTTCATTCTAACTAAAAGATATTAGAATGATCTCAAACATGTATTATGTAATCTTTGCGGGATAAATAATATGAGTCCATTTTATTCAAGAAATTTAAAATCAAAAGTACTTAGATGTGCAAATGCAAATTATTTTTCGAATCCTCATAAAGTCAATCCCAAAGAGGATATATATTTATTTGTAGTGATACAACTATATCATGAAGATATCTACAACAAGATTTTTAACTAGTAAAATTTTTTGTTTAGACAAGTTTTGTCTCAATGGATTTGAATTAGGAAGATTTTTAACAAGGAAATCCTAATAGTTAAAGATTATTTTAAAGAATTACAAAATATTATACTCTTTTTTTATTAATTTTTTTCTATAAAATTTTTCTAACAAGATTTCCATGAGACAATTTTTTTTTTTTTTTAATATATGGTACATCCAAATTGGAGTATTGTAAGTAGAACAAATGAGGATGTCACCACATTCTCTCCTTTGCTCATCTTAAGGGTCAATATTAAATATAACACATTCATATTCCTTTTATAAGCCTATAAAAGGCATTTTTAAGACTCTTCATCCATCTATTAAAATCATGGAGGAGAAAACGATTGTCTCCAGTTCTCTTTATTCTCCTCTCTATATTTTATTTTATTTCTCGTTATTATTCCTTTACAAACATAAAGTTTTATATTGACGTAATTAAATATTAAATGGTATAGGTCCGGATTCCAAGCACAATATGAGGCAAAGAAGATGAAATCTTGCTTTTTGGCTTTTCAGACCCTTATAATAATGGTGAAATGTGGGACCCAATTCATTTTATGAGTTTTCCAAGAGCCAAAGGTGACCATTCAATTATTAAATCCTCCACTTTGGGTGTAATGATAGTGGGAGATGGACCCCATATTTACTTTACTAATTTCATAAGATCTCATCTAATTATTTTTAATTTGATTTAATGATAATGGGAGGTGCATGGCATATCTTTTGCTTTTTTGCTTTGATTTGATACATGTTAAACCACGGTAATAAATAAATAACTTTAGATATTTAGGGTATGTTTGGTAACTATTTTCCAAAATAGATTAAAAAAAAAAAAAGTTTTAAGAATAGTTTTTAAAATTGTCTTATGATGTTTTGTAAAACAAAGATTTGTTTGAAAATTTAAAATGTTTTTAACTTATTTTTAATATATTTTAAAATTAATTTTTATGTATAGTATTTTATTTTTAATCATTCTAAATATCTATGTAATTATTTTTCAGGTTTTTTGTTTTGAAGAATAGAAGGTCGTTTTAAAAAATAGTTGTCAAATAAGCCCTTAATGACAAAGAAACACTCAAAACAGTAAAATTTTAAATAAATGATCCATTCCTATTATAAAAATTAATGTTGAAAAATTCATTATTTTATAGGTTTTGCCCTTATGCCATTTTTATGATTATTATTTTGAGTACCAACATTTTATTCTAACATAAGACTAACTGGAGGGAAAAACACAGTCTTGAAATTATTGATAAATGACGAGAAAAGGTGCAATCTTACTATAATGAGCTAATTGAAGCTGATAAGAAGGCCATATGAATGTAAATGTGGCATAGATGCTCATAGTCCTGAAATTATTCTTAGCAACAAACATCAAAGATAGAGTATCAACAAAATTAACTAAGGATTAGATAATAGTATGAAAAAGGAAACGAAAAATGAAATACATGGAATCACCAAAATAAGAACTAGGATATGCCAAAAAAGATTTAAAAAAAAAACAAAAAAAACAAATACAGAAGGACAATGTGTATTTAGAAAATGCATTTGCAAACGAATAGTTGAAGATGAAAAAGTTTGCATAGATGTTTGTGGCCTTAAAAATATTCATGGTGGAAAACATCAAAATATATGATACTGATAGTTTTACAAAACCATGCATTCACTCCAATTTTGATATAATTGTTTGGAAAATGCAAACACTTTGATCTCACCTTTATCTAAATAGGCAACCGTACATGGGTCAATCTAACCATTCTTGGTGATCTCCATTACCCATCTCTTGCTTCAACAACTTTGATCAATATCTACCAATTTTTCATTGATATATGAAGAGTTAGCAAAATTTTAACTTGGATTTTTAAAATACTTGTAGGAATGATGTTGGCCGAAAAGTCAATATTTTTAGGTCACGAAATATACACGACAAATATCACAACCATATATGTGTGTGTATGATATATATAAAGAATGTCGGGTGAGGAAATTATGTACATAGGTAAATTAGAATCTTGTATTGCCATTTATATTTGGCACTAGTATGTAAATCAAATCCGAATCATATATTGTCATTCATATATTTGGCAATAGCGTGTGATCTACATGAAAACTTGGTGGTGGTAGAAGCCTATAAATAGAGGTCTCTTTTCCACATTTTACCCATTCTAGAGTTGAGAGAAAAAGAGTGGTACAACTTTTTGAGTGAAAAAGTGAGGTTCTCTTAAGAGTTAGAGAAATATTATTCTCTTAGGTGTAATTGGGTTTTGGGTTTGTGAGGAGTGAGTGTTTGTAAACACTTATGGCTATTTTTCTCCATATAGTGAAGATTTGCAGCAGCTCCGTGGACGTAGCTTGTCTTAGGTGAACCATATAAGTTTCATGTGTTGATTTTGTTTGCTCTATTTGTTATTATTTCCATATTTTTATTTGCTTCATTAATATGGGTATTTTGAGAGGTTTATTTCCTAACAACTTGTATTAGAGTGAGGTTTTGCGGTGTTTTATGAGCTTGGAGGTAATCTAAGAAAGTTTTGTCTAAGGAGATTCGAATTTAAGAAGAACAATTATGACCTCTCCAGTATTTCCTAGGAACTTTTAGTTTTGTCTAAGGAGACTGGGTTTTAAGTAGGACCGTTATGATCCCTCCAATCTTTCCTAAGAACTTTCTTAGTAGTTTAAAGCTCTAGGTAAAAGTTTTTCTACAATTTTTGTAGGTATAGAGGTGGATGTAAAAAGTACAATTTTTGTAGAAGTCTAGAGGAACCAGATTTGAGTGGGAGTGATGGCAGCAGATGAAGGAAAGAGCATCAGAATTAAGAAGTTCAATGGTGAAGATTTTAGCTTCATGAAAATGCAAATTGAAGATTATCTATATAAAAAAGGCATGCATTTGCCTCTTTTGGGAGAAAAGACAATAGATATGAAGGATGAAGAGTAGGCTCTACTCGATAGGTAGGCGCTTGGAATTATCCAATTGACATTATCTTGCAATGTTGCTTTCAACATAGCAAAGAAAAATACCACTGCGGGTCTTTTGGTGGCTCTTTCTAACATGTATGAGAAGCCATCCGCTTCAAATAAAGTGCACTTGATGAAACGATTGTTCAATTTATGAATGAACAAGGTGTGTCTATGGCAGCTCACATCAATGAATTTAGTATCATCATAACACAACTAAGTTTAGTGGAAATTGAGTTTGATGAACAAGTTTAAGGTCTGATCCTTTTATCCTCTCTACCGAAAAGATGGAACACGATCATGACGACAGTGAGAAATTCTTTTACGAGTAAGAAGATGGTATTTAGGGATGTTTGAAATCTAATTCTAACTGAAGAAATACGTTAGAGAAAATTAGAAGAAACATCAAGTTATGCCTTAAACACCGAATCCAGATCTTTAGGCCTAGATACTAAATACCACACTTCATTCCTAACAAACAAGTTTAGTTCTTCCTATAGTATGATAGCCTAAGATTCATATTTGAGAGCTTCCTCAATGTTCTTAGGTTCTAATTAAGAGGTGTAGCAAATGAAACCTATCTCTTAAGTCTTGATTGTCTCCTTATTACCATGGAACCTTTCTTGGTTTCAATGACACTAAAGATAAGGTGATTTTTAGGTACCTTGGATTTATTCCTATTTCCCACTTCACTATTTCCTATATCTTCATCTACCTTCATGTCACTTTTGGGATCAATCACCTTTTCAGGGATGGTCTTAGGAATATCTTTAGTCTCATCCATTAGCTCATGGATAACTTCAAGGACATCTCTAGAAGAACCCTAGGGCAATATATATGAATAATTTTTTTCTCAAATGGACCCATAGTCATAAATAACCACATTATATGATTTCTAGATAATTTTGGTATTCAGATTATAAACCTTATAGCCTTTACTTATGGTAGAATAACCTAGGAAAATAGCTAAATCAAATTTAGAATCAAATTTTCCTAGTTTTTTCCCATCCTTGAGAATATAACATCTACTGCCAAAGATCTTGAAATATTTCAAATTAGGCATCTTTCCTTACCATAATTCATATGAAAGACTATTGGCACTATAACAAGCAATGCCAATGGCTCAGCCCAAAAGTAAGCAGGAGTGTCATAAGTGTGGATCATTACACAGACCATTTCTTGAAGAACATGTTTCTTTCTTTTAGCTACTTTATTTTTTTTTTCCTTTCAGTCATTTCCATTTTATGGCCTAATTCTCCACCATTTCAATAGACACCAAATTCTCAAAGTTGCCTCTATCAATGAAGACATTACAGACCTTGTCCTTGGAAGTGCACTTAGTGTAAAAAAATATTTTTTTCATAGCCAATTTGTCTCTTCTTCTTGGAGAACACTTGGAGGCTGTTTTTTTTCCAACTTAATGTTGAATGCAATTTACTTTCAGACTAGTTGTTTCTTTTTTTAATTTTCATTTTTTAACTTCTAGTATTTTTACCATTATTTTTAATTGAATATAAAAAGCTAAAATATGTGGTTTTTTTGTTAATCTAAAAAATTAGTTGATTCACACTTCTAACCCTCACACCCTACTCTAATTGTGAAAAAACAAATAACTCAATACTTAATACTATTAAGTTGCATTTAAAATTAAGTTAAATTAAGTTCTATTTAGATTTAAGTACAAGAAATAAACAACTCCTTAAACTTCTTTGAACTACAAGATATTCTCCTTGATCCGCATGTATGACTTCTTTTGTTGTTTGGGTTCCAAAGTTACCTTAGACATCTCCTTCACTCTCTTTATCACTTTCTTCCTCTATTAGTATGATAATTTTACAACTGGGGCGTTTAGAAGCAATATGATTGTACCCTTGATACTTGAAGCATTGATAAGAATTGGTATTGGAGAAGTATGGTTGTTGTTTAAAACCAACCTTACTATTATCTTTTGATAAGATTCAAGGAATGGACTTTGCAATTAAGCTAGTTTTAGAAATGGAAGCATTCTCTTTGTTAGAAGAATTATCTTGCACTAAGAATCACCAATTTTTCCTACATTCTTCCTTTTGTTGTTTTTCTACTCTTAAGGGAAAATCTACAAACATCTTAAGTCCAATAAGGTTACAGTTGCACCATGTTGCCAACTTCCGGTCTTAATCCCTTAAGATAACGAGCTATAGTGTCCTCTTCTTGTACAACAAGATCACATTTTACTATAAGATGATCAAACTCTATTATATAATCTTTCACTATTGTTTGAGGTTATGAAACTTCTCATGGCAAATATTTTCTTTAAAGTTCTATTTTTTTTTTTCCCAGTCACAATCCTTATTTTTCTTTCCCAATCATTTGGCTTTTAAGATTTTCCCTTCACAATAAGGCATATTTTTTTTAATTTCATAGCAATTAGTTTTACCTTGCGATCATTTGCCACCACCTTGTAGTCAAATACATGTTCAACATAGTGAAGCCAGGCCAATCCAAAAACTCATGATCTAGTTGCATTCTTCTTCCGAACTCTAAGATATTTACTTTGACTACAAAGTCCAGTTGTAAGTGGTGATTCCTTCCAACACAAGTTGGAGAGGAACCATCTCTTATTTGGGGGTTTTGAGTTTGATAGAAGGGGTGTTAATATTTTCTTCTTCATTCTTAGAACTTTCTTCACCTGAAATCTGGTGCTGAAAAGGTCAAACTATTCTAAATGTTGTTGCAGTTGCTACACTTGGTTTCTTAACTCCTCGAGCATTTGGTTTCTTCACCTGTTGAATATTCTTCATGAGATCTCATTATCAAGAAAGATGTTCTTCAACATGTTGCACACTACAACCAGCCATGGCACCTTAGAGCATTGATATCAATTGACATGGAGATAGTACAAAAACATAGAACTAATTGATAGGAAAGAAAATACAAGCTCACCTTCCAAGAAGAATGTCAAGGTATGTTTGGTTCCTAGAAAGTATTAAGAAAAAATAAAAAAAATGTTAAGAAAAATGATTTTCTTTTGTTTGATTTCTACATAAAAAAAAATGTCAGAAAATCAAATATATTAAGAAAAAAATGTTTAGAAGAGGAAAAGTATGTGAAATGAGTTTAAATTAGTATATAAAAATAATTTATTAAATTTAAATCTTTTTTTTTATTTTTTTTTTCACATTTTCTTTCCTTCTTCTTTTCCTCTATTTTCTTTTCCTTGCATCTTTTTTCAAATTTTGTAAGAATAAAAAATATCATATCACCACCCAAAGGAGTCCACAAAGGATACGGGGCTTAGAAAATAATCCTCCATTAATTGAATATACCATATTCATCTGTTCTTCAAAAAGCCTCTAACCCTCCTAAATAAACTTTTTCCGCTTTCGACTTCCAATAGCTACAACTTGGAACAACCCTCCAACTTCTCCAATTCTCGAGTGGCACTCGATAGTTGAATCTTTCATCAATAGAAAATTGAACTTATCTTTCTTCAACGAACTTCAGTAAAGCCCTCTAAATTGCATCTGAATCTTGACTTAATGGCATATGGTATATAGTTAGTATAAGAATTTTCACTGCATTAGTACCAATTTTACCCAAAAAATACCCCTACAATGGTAGTTTCTGCCTCCCATGCATCTCATATGACCAAAGTATGGAGTTGGATTTCTCTTTGAACTAGGTGTTGGATCATATAATAAGACACTCCTGTCACTTTTCAACGGTCATCCAAATCTATGTAACGCACTTCATACATGGCTTTGGCAACAAGCTTGTGATTAGACTTATCAATTGCTGGTAGGAACGTCACTTTTATGTCGAGCAAAATAGCAATGCATATAGCACTCTTGAAAGTGCTCCTGCAAATACATATAATGATCAAAACAAAATTTAGCTTTTAAGTATATAGGATATATATTGAAAAAAAAAGCATATAACTAAAAGCAAACTAATTTCAAGAAGTGCCTGTGGTGAACTAGCTAATGATAAAAAAAAGCTACTAAAGCCTCTTACTTCAATAATTGGCTTCCTTTTGAATTGTGGAGATAATGTAAACATCAAAACTTAGGTTATATTTAGTTCTCAAATTATTTTGGTATCAATAATAATAAAATATAATTAAAATCAGTATAAAAATTTATATATTTTTAAATTATTTAATTTTTATATTAAAGAGTTAAAATCAGTGAAATGAATTTAAAATAGCATATAAAAATAATTTATATACAAGCAATACAGATGTAAATGCAGAAATATTAGTATACTAAAAAGTTTCTAAACAATAGTATTATAAATATAATAAAAGGGCACAAATAAATAACAAAGAGGAATAAGGAGAATAAACAGACATATCAGCCACAAATAAATTGTAACTTTCTAGTTGTAGACCCCCTCAGGGTCGTTTTCTTTTTATTTTATTCTTTTTTTCTTCTTTTTTTCTTCTTCTTCAGAACGCACAACAGAGCCAAAAATCAGAGATAGCTGTTTAGGACAGAGGAGACATAGCTGAGCAGAAAGAAAACTGATGGGAAAGAACGGGTGGCTGGGACAGGGAGTAGGTCTGTTACTGAGAAGGATAATGAAGTGGTGAAAGTGATAAATGAAGAAAAGGTAAAATAAAGGGAGTTGTCAGCTTCGTCATCCAGATCATCACCACGACTACTTTCATCTCTCCATTTATCAACACCATTAAACCCATTCTTGAGACCCGACTTACCCACCACCCTGTCAATCCTCTCAACTCTCATATCTCTCATTATTCATACCCATGTACCCATCTCCCAGCTTTCATTCCTACCCCAACATGTTCGCCACCCTCCTAGCCGTGCCACTAAACCCATTCTCTCTCTACATTCTCCTACCCACGTGAATGGGAACCATGCACACGTATCCTTCACACCCCACCATACCCGCTATCCTCCACCCGAATTCCCTCTCAAAGCCTCCATGAAGATCCCATGCCATACCCGACTCAACACCACCCTCATCCCTCTCTATATCCTCATACCCACCACCACCGAACCCCTCTTTCTCTCATTAATTCATTCACCATCTCATCCTTCAATACCCATTATCACCACTATTAAACCCATATCTCATTCCAACCCCAGCTATCCAACCAAGACTTGGACGCAGATGATCATGAAGACAACGAATTCTTCCAGGAATAGGTTGACATGCGATGTATGGATAATGTTAAGATGCTGATCGTGGACGCCATGTCAACCGCCAAGGCTGGGCGCCAGGGAATGCCTCTCGACATGGCCGAAGTTGGGTATATGTTGTACAAGCATGTGATGAGGTACAACCCCAGAAATCCTAAATGGTACAGGGACATGGTTTGATTGAAAGTGAGGAAGAGACAGCCGGGATGTCGGACTTTGATAAGGCTAAGCGGCATAGATATGTTGATGTGTGATTACTACTCAAAAAGTGCTATTTGATAGCTTGTAATTAATCCTTTTAAACACTTTTGAGTATTAGTTATTGCCTTTTAACCCAATTAACATGTTAAGGCCCCTTTCAATCAATTCTAATCAAATTGTCTTAAGTTTTGGTGTTTTGGTAGCTTTTTGATCACCAAAGCAATATGAGATTGAGGAGAGTTATTGGGAATCCTTGGCAAAGCATTGGAAAGCTCAGAAGCATGAAGAACCAAAGCTTTGAAGTCCTTTTCCATAAGCAAATCCGGAATGCAAGGAGGGGAAGCAAAGAGAAATCTGCCATGAAGCATTCTTGATGACAGTCGTGTCAGCTACTTTTGGAGCACTTTCCAAAGTCCAATTTATGCATGCTATATGTCATTTTAAAGCCTAGGAAGTCAACAATCCAATGCTTCAAACGGTGTGTAATTCGAAGTTGAAATGAAGGAGTTACAGCCATTGGAAGCCGATCACTCCAAGCTGAAGGAAGAATTTTGCAAAGTGTTGCGAAATCACCCTTTTGTTGCGGAATGATTTCGCAGCCTTTTTGCACAGTGCTGAAGATTTTCCCCTGAAGTTTCACGACGCGATGGAAGCCAAACACCACAAGATGAAAGCCAACTTCGCAGCGCTGCGGAATCAGCCATTTGCTGCGAAGTGATTTCGCAGCCCTTTTTGAGCATCTGCGAAATCTCGCAGACCTCGTTTTCACTTGCGAAATGGTCCTTAGTGCTTCCCGATATTTGTAACTGACACTTGGAGATATTTTTCTTCAGATTTTTGTTGTCTAAATCCCAAATTCTCCTTGTATCCAACCAATTATAGGATTCCTTAGCTTTTAAGTTAGGAAAAAGGCTAAATATCCATGTAATAGCTATTAATGTAATTTTCATATAAATAGAGCCCGAGCAGCCTGTTCTGAGGGTGATGAACCTTTTGTAAAAGTTTGAAAGAAAGTAAAACACAGAGCTTGAGCTCTGCCTTACCTTCTCACTTTGATTGTATTTTTCATTTACTAAGTTATGCACTCTTTGAGGAGCTTTCCCCAGAGAATGAGTAACTAAACCTTTAGTTCCTTGGAGCTAAGGTTGCCGGGAAAGGTTCCAAGTGCAAAAGTTAGTAGCTTTGTGGTTTCAGCTATGAATGAAAAGAAAGTGTGTCCCGTGAATGGTTTCTATATTTTTAGTTAACTTAAAACGCCTTGGAGTCACTTGGGCCAACACTTGGTAAGGCAAGTGATCTCTATCCATGGAGATGCACTAGTTTACCCCTTGCGAGCCTCTGGGAGGTGACTTGAAGGTAGGATTTTCTAGAATAGCCAACACTTGGTAAGCTTTTGGACTCCAAGGAGACATCCATTAGTTATCTCTTGCGAGCTTTTGACGGGTAATCCAAGGTTAAAGATCACCTTGAATGGTAAAGGCTAAGTGAGAGGCTCGAACCATTGCAAGTTGCATCAGTGAGAGAGAATTAGAGCTGCAATCCAATTAAGGGATGCATTTGTGCAGCACCTGTTATAGAATTGACTTTATGTTAATTCTCTAATACGAGGAAATGAACCAACTGATCAGAGTTATGTTTTTGCACAAGGAACCTCCCCTGTGAACCTAAATCTCCAAGGAATGTTTTTTCTTCATAAGTAATTTACATTACTTGCTGTGCCGTTAGTCTAAATCTAACATTTTTCAATCAAAGTTTGTGTTTTATTTCTTAAGCTAATCTTGAAATGAAACAGCACCAATTCACTTTGAATTGGTATCATTTTCAGTTTGAAAACCCTTCCCAGTGAACGATCCTAGAGCCACTATGCTATAGTAGCTTTTTCTTTGCTACCCTAGTTCATGGTGTAATAGGTTATAAATTTTGTTGATTACTCCCTCAATCAAGGAGCACCAGCTGGACACGAATCAGCTGAGACACCAATTAGGCATGAATCAATGTGCCTAAACTCGTGCCAGTTTTCATGGAGACCTGTGGTACCTGAAGGATCTAAGAAGTGCGAGAAGAAGACCCATGCCAAGCCCGAGAGGATCAGGTACAAAACGGATGAGGTCAAGCTCGTTGATTTGCAATTCTACAAGGTTGATTATTCCGGAATGGTCCAGAGTGTTGGCAGATCGGAGGGTTGGCCGTGTCCATCAACTCCCCTTGTGTTCACCGTGGGCGCTTGGGTGAATGCACTATAAGGATAGGGTATGCGCTTTTCCTAATAGCAATTGCTTTTAGGAGAGTTGGTAGCATCTGAGGTCCTACAAGTGGTATCAGAGCCAAGGTCATGGGTTCGAATCCCAGGGGTGTCGCTGGGGGGGAGATTGTTTGCAGATCAGAGGGTTGGCCATGTCCATCAACTCCCCTTGTTTTCGCCGTATAGCCTTTTGCTACAAGGCGTGCCTTGTACTTGTCTACCTCTCCATGCTCATTAAGCTTTGTTTTGTAAATCCACTTGACACTAATCTTCTTTGCACCTGCAGGTAAGTCGATTAGCACCCAAGTATCATTATTTTCTATGGATTTTATTTCAGAATCCATAGCAGCTCTCCACTTTGTACTTTTCACAGCTTCTTCAAAATAAAAGGGATCTCCAGATGCAAACAATGCTAGATTAGTCTCATCTTCTTCTTCAGACAAACCCTCACCCGTTTCATAATCTCTCATCCAAACTGGTGGCCTTCTAACTCTCCTTTCATTGGAACTAGGTGAACTCTCTTCATCTACCAGATTTGGAGAAACAGCCCCAACCTCTTCTGCACTACTTCCATCTTTACTCTCGGCCTCACCTTCATTATCTCCCCATTCCAACATAGCTACCACCTGTTCTTTATAGCTCTTATCCCAATCCCAAGACTTGTCCTCTTCGAAAACTACATCCCTGCTGATTACAATCTTCTTAGCTATTGGATCATAAAGCCTATAAGCTTTAGACTCTTCACTAACTCCCAACAACACACAAGTAAAACTTTTATCTTCCAACTTGGTTCTCTTGATATCAGGTACATGAACATGTGAGATACAACCAAACACTCGAAAATGTTCAACTAAAGGCTTGACTCCACGCCAAGCTTCCTCCGGAGTCATGTTCTTCACTACTAGAGTAGGACTTCGGTTTAGAATATGTACTATCCAATTCACAGCTTCTGGCCAAAAAGTCTTTGGAAGCTTCTTCTCTGAAAGCATACTTCAAACCATGTTCATGATGGTCTGATTCTTCCTCTCTGCAACTTCATTCTGTTGCGGAGTGTAAGCTGCTGTCAACTGCCTCTTGATGCCATTTTCTTTACAAAATTCATTAAAGTCTTGTGAAGTGAACTCACCCCCTCGATTAGTACGCAAACACTTAATATAGGAACCTGTTTCTTTCTCAACACAACTTTTATATTGTTTGAAGATAACTAAAGCTTCAGATTTTTCAACCAAGAAGTAAATCCATGCCTTTCGACTAAAATCATCAATGAAGCTAATTAGATACCTCTTTTTTCTGTTTGAGATCGGTGTGATAGGGCCACATATGTCAACATGAATGAGCTGAAGTTTCGAAGAAGCTCTCCAAGTGCTCTTCTTTGGAATTGGATTTCTATGCTGCGTTCCAACCATGCAATCAGTGCATACAGTTTTTGAAGCTTCGAATTATGGTTCCATTCACCATCTTGTTGTTTTGAAGAGTCCTCAATCCTTTGTGACTCAAGTGTCCATATCAGCAATACCAGAGATGTGATAAGTCTTCTGTAGTTGTGTGAAAGCAAGCTGGTTTCTTTGGTTGTGGCGCAACCAACAAAATAAACAGTCTATTGGCAGACATATCTGCTTGAATGATCAAGCCCTTCTCAGGATGATAGATTTTACAGTTGTTATGTTGAATAAAAATCGCTAAACCTTTCTCCTGCAGCTGCCCAATGCTCAGTAAATTGTTCTTCAACTTAGGCACATAAAAAACCTCGGTGACTACATGATTGAATCCATTCACTTTCAGCCTTACATTACCCTTACCCATCACTGTCATTTTTGAGTTGTTTCCCAGCTTCACCATCTGCCTGAAGCGTTCATTGAAGTCGCAAAAGAGAGTTTTATCTCCACACATATGATTACTGCAACCAGAATCTAAAAACCAAACATCCTCCTTTTTTGCTTCATTTATCTCAACATAGGACATCAATAACATCGCTTCTTCTTCTCCAAGCTCAGCAAAATTAGCCTCTTTATCCCAACTTGGGCACTCATATTGAAAGTGTCCAAGTTTGTGACACTTGTAGCATTCTATAGTATCTTTGTTGAAGGATTGGTGTCCTCTACCTCTGCCTCTTCCTTGAGAGGATCCGCGACCACGACCTCTTCCTCCTACACTTTCTTCATGAATTACCTTGAGTGCCTGCTCTTCTCCTTTGTGCCTATGGAACTTCTACTCGTGAACAATTAAGGAACTTTGCAGTTCATCAATTGATAGGAGATCAATGTCCTTTGACTCTTCAATTGAACAAACAATATAATTGAATTTGTCACTCAATGATCGAAGTATTTTTTCTACTATTATAACATCTCTCATTTGTTCACCATGAACCCTCATCTTATTGGCTATAGACACCACTCTTGAGAAATAGTCAGAGACACCTTCACCAGATTTCATCTCAAGAGTTTCAAACTCTTTGCGAAGAGCTTGAATAATGGATCATTTCACCCTTTCAATGCCCTCATACTTCTTCTTCATGGAATCCCATATCTGTTTGGATGTGTTCTTCTGTAAGATGGTGATTACTACTCAAAAAATGTTATTTTATAGTTTGTAATTAACTCTTTTAAACACTTTTGAGTAGTAGTTATTACATTTTAACTCAATTGACATGTTAAGGACCCTTACAATCGTTTCTAATCAAATTGTATTAAGTTTTGGTGTTTTTTATAGCTTTTTGATCACCAAAGCAATCCAAGATTGAGGGAGAACTCTGTATAATCCATGGCAAAGCAAATGGAAGCTCATTTACATGAAAAATCCAAGCTTTGGAGGTTCGTAGTCCTTTGCCAAATCCAAATCAAGAATACAATGAGGAAGAGAGGAATCTAACATGAAGAAATTCAAGAGAAGAGAAGCTACAGGACACATTTTGAGCACTTCCTGGAGTCCATTTTATACACACTATATATCGTTTCAAAGCTCTGGAAGTCAGGAGTTCAACGCTTCAAATAGTGTGCAAATCAGAGCTGAAATAAAGAAGTTATGGCCATTGGAAGACAACCGCACCAAGCTGAAAGACAATTTCGCAAGTTGCGAAATCACAAATTCAACTTGCGAAATCAAAGTCCAACTTGCAAAATGGACACTTTCAACTTGTGAAATTTTTGCAAGTCATGTTTCAACTTGCGAAATCCACCTATGTGATCCCAGATATTTGTGACCGACTCTGTTAGATTTTTTCTTCAGATATTTGTTGTTTAAATCCCTGTTTTCTCCTTGTAATCCACCAATCATAGGATTTCTTAGTTAGGAAGTAAGAAGGAAGGGTGAATAACCTTTCTATATAATCTATTGTAATTTTATTTTAAAGATATCTTGGAAGTTTTTTCTCAGAGACCAACTTTTGTATAGTTTTGAAGAAAGTAATACACAGAGCTTTGTTCTGCCTTACCTACTCATTTTGATTGTATTTTTCTCACTAGCCAAACAAACTTTGAGGATGTTTTCCTAGAGGATGAGTGGCTAGGCTTTTTGTTTCTTGGAGTGAAGGAAGCTGGGTAAGGTTTCGAATGCAAAAATTGGAAGTTTTGTTGTTTCAGTTTTTAATGAAGAGAAAGTGTGACTCGTTAATGGTTTTTATCTTTTTAGTTAACTTAAAATGCCTTAAAATCACCTAGGGCAACACTTGGTAAGGCAAGTGGACTTCGTCCATTGAGTTACACTAGTTTATCTGTTGTGAGCCTTTGGGAGGTGGTTTAAAGGTAGGATTTTATAGAATAGCCAACACTTGGTAAGCTTTTGGACTCTAAGGAGACATCCATTAGTTATCTCTTGCGAGCTTTTGACGAGTAATCCAAGGTTAAGGAGCACTTTGAATGGCCAATACAAGGTGAGAGGTATGAACCATTGCAAGATGATTCAGTGACAGAGAATTAGTGTTTGAATCCATTAAGGGAAAGCATCTGTACCACACCAATTCGGGAAATAACTCTATGTTAAATCCCTAATACGAAGAAAAGATTCAAGTGACCGGAATTCTCTTTTTGTATAAGGAACCTGAGCCCAGTCATCTAAAAACTCTAAGAAACACTTTTCTTTGTAAGTAATTTCCGTTACTTTATTATTGGTTTCACTTAAAAACCAATCTTTCCAAACATCTTTATGTTTTCTTTTAAAGCTATCCTTGAAAAGAAAAAACACAAATTCAGTTTTGAACTAATATCAGTTGTAATTTGAAAACCCATCCCAGTGAAGGATCCTGGAGCCACTATGCTATGCTAGCTAATGCTACCCTAGTACATGGTGAAATAGGTTTATAAATTCTGTTGATTACTCCCGTCTGAGGACCGAAATCAAGGCACACCAGTTGATTGAACACCAATCAACAGAACATACACCAGCTGGGCACGAATCAAATGGCGCCGTTGTCGGGGATGGTGCCAACTTTACAGTGATATCACCTTTTCAGAGTACTTGTGATCTTCATCACAAGTTTGGTGATTTTTCTTTCATTTTACTAACTCTTGTTAATTGTTTCTTTTACTTGTTCATATTTTAGCCTATCTTTTAATTTAGTTTTAGTTAATCTTAGTCTTTTTGTAGTTTTGTTTTCTTTTGTTTCTTTGTTTTTGTTACATTTGTTACTAGTTGTGTATGCCATATTGGATACGAGACAGAGGAAAAAGACTTGTGAAAATTGAAACACCTCATAAAACAGAGTTGGAATTGTGCTTGAACATCATGGAAGCTACACCTGAAGATCAGCATAGTCACCATGGTCACCAGGACAATCCCAATGCACTCAGATCAATGAGGGACCGCATGCATCCACCTCGTATGAGTGCACCATCATGTATAGTGCCTCCTACAGAGCAGCTAGTAATCAGACCGCATATTGTGCCGCTTCTACCTACTTTCCATGGGATGGAAAGTGAGAATCCCTACGCGCATATCAAGGAATTTGAAGATGTTTGTAATACATTCCAAGAGGAAGGAGCTTCAATCGATTTGATGAGACTAAAGCTATTTCCTTTTACCTTGAAGGATAAGGCCAGAGATTTGGCTTAATTCTCTAAGGCCAAGGAGTATCCGAACTTGGACTGATTTACAAGCTGAACTTCTTAAGAAATTTTTCCCTACTCATAGGACAAATGGCTTGAAAAGGCAAATTTCAAACTTCTCAGCTAAAGAGAATGAAAAATTCTATGAGTGTTGGGAGAGATACATGGAAGCTATCAATGCTTGTCCTCACCATGGTTTTGATACATGTCTATTGGTGAGTTACTTTTATGACGGTATGTCTTCCTCAATCCTTGAGACTATGTGTGGAGGAGATTTCATGAGTAAGAATCTGGAGGAAGCCATGGATTTCTTGAATTATGTTGCTGAAGTCTCAAGAGGATGGGATGAACCGAACAAAGGAGAAGTAGGGAAGACGAAGTCTCAACCAAATGCCTTTGATGCTAAGGCTGGGATATGTACCTTGAATGAAGATATTGACATGAAAGCAAAAGTTGCAGCTATGACAAGAAGATTGGAGGAGCTAGAACTAAAAAAGATATGTGAAGTGCAAGCCGTTGCTAGAACACTAGTGCAAATTATGCCTTGTTCTATTTGTCAATCTTATGAGCACTTGGTGGAGGAGTTTCCTACAATTCCAGCTGTTAGAGAAATGTTTGGAGATCAAGCGAATGTCATTGGACAATTCAAGCCCAACAACAATGCTTCATATGAAAATACCTACAATTCAAATTGGAGGAACCATCCAAATTTCTCCTGGAAGCCAAGAACACTTCAGTACACACAACCAGGCCAAGCATCTTAACAAGCTTCAAATCTTGAGCAAGCAATAGTGAATCTAAGCAAGGTCGTAGGAGATTTTTTTGGAGATCAGAAATCATCAATGCTCAACTCAGTTAAAGAATTGATAATGTAGAGAATACATTGAATAAAAGAATAGATGGAATGCAAAATGATTTATCTCAGAAGATAGATAATCTCCAATACTCAATCTTAAGGCTCACTAACCTTAACACAGTGCAAGAAAAGGGGAGGTTTCCTTCTCAACCTCACCAAAACCCCAAAGGTATCCATGAAGTGGAAGCTCATGAGGGAGAATCTTCACAGGTGAGAGACGTCAAAGCCTTGATCACTCTAAGGAGTGGTAAAGAGGTTGAGCTGCCAACACCTAAGCCACATGTTGAAAAAGAGAAAAAAGAAGAAGAGACAGAGAAGAGGGAGGAAATCAAAGGAAAGAAGAAAGGTAGCAGTGAAAGGAAAGAGGACCATGATTCAACAGTGAATGAAAATCCGGAGAAAATAATTATCAAGGGAGATGTGATGAAGAAACACATACCTCCACCTTTTCCTCAAGCTTTTCATGGGAAAAAGGGAATCAGAAATGCATAAGAAAATCTTGAAGTATTGAGACAGGTGAAGGTCAACATCCCATTGCTAGATATGATCAAACAAGTGCCGACATATGCAAAATTCCTGAATGACTTGTGTACTATCAAAAGAGGGTTGAATGTGAATAAAAAAGCCTTCTTGACTGAGCAAGTAAGCGTCATCATACAGTGCAAGTCTCCATTGCAGTACAAAGATCCGGGTTGTCCTACCATCTCAGTGATGATTGGAGGAATTATAGTGGAGAAAGCTTTGTTAAACTTGGGAGCAAGTGTGAATTTGCTACCATACTCTGTCTACAAGCAATTGGGACTTGGTGAACTGAAGCCAACATCAATCACTTTATCTCTAGCAGATAGATCAGTGAAGAGTCCAAGAGGGATAATTGAAGATGTTTTAATTCAAGTTGAGAATTTCTATTATCCAGTGGATTTTATTGTTCTTGACACAGACCCAATTGTCAAGGAAACTAATTATGTTCCTATCATACTTGGAAGACCATTCTTAGCTACATCAAACGCAATCATAAATTGTAGGAATGGACTCATGCAACTCATGTTTGGCAACATGACATTGGAGCTCAATATCTTCTATATGTCCAAAAAGCCAATCAATCCGGAAGAAGATGAAGGTCCAGAAGAGGTGTGCATCATTGACACTCTAGTGGAAGAGCATTGTAATCATAAAATGTAAGATAAGTTGAATGAAAGTCTTGGGGATCTTGAAGAAGGGTTGCTTGAACCCTCAGATTTGTTTGCTACTTTACCAGGTTGGAGGAGGATAGAAGAAATTCTACCTTTATTCAATAAAGAGGAGGCACAAGAAGCTGTTAAAGAGGAGCCCCCAAAGCTTAATCTGAAGCCCCTGCCCACAGAGTTGAAGTATACATACCTAGAAGAGAATAAGAAATGCCCTGTTGTTATATCTTCATCTCTTACTACTTCTCAGGAGGTGTGTTTACTTGAAGTTCTCAGGAGATGTAAGAAAGCAATAGGATGGCAAATATATGACTTAAAAGGTATCAGTCCTTTAGTCTATACACATCATATATACCTGGAAGAAGAAGCTAAGCCAATTCGTCAACCTCAAAGAAGATTGAATCCTCATATGCAAGAGGTGGTGTGAACTGAGGTTCTTAAGCTACTTCAAGCCGGTATTATCTACCCCATATCAGATAGCCTATGGATGAGTCCTACTCAAGTAGTACCAAAGAAATCAGGGATCACAGTGGTGCAAAATGAAAAGGGAGAATAAGTTGCTACACGCCTGAATTCAGGTTGGAGAGTGTGTATTGATTATAGAAAATTGAATGTTGTGACAAGGAAGGATCATTTTCCATTGCCATTTATTGATCAAGTGTTGGAGAGAGTCTTAGGCCATCCTTTCTATTGTTTCTTAGACGGCTACTCCGGGTATTTTCAAATAGAAATCGATGTTGAAGACCAGGAGAAGACCACTTTCACATGTCCATTTGGAACATATGCCTACAGAAGAATGCCTTTTGGTTTATGCAATGCACCTGCAACATTCCAACGATGTATGTTAAGCATTTTCAGTGATATGGTGGAGTATATTATGGAGGTTTTTATGGATGATATCACCATTTATGGAAGTACATTTGAGGAATGCTTAGTTAACTTGGAAGCAGTTCTGAACCGATGCATTGAAAAGGACTTAGTGCTTAATTGGGAGAAATGCCATTTTATGGTACAACAAGGAATTGTCCTTGGCCACAACATCTCCAAGAAAGACATTGAAGTTGATAAAGCAAAGGTGGAACTTATTATCAAATTGCCACCCCCAACAACTATAAAAGGAGTAAGGCAACTCCTTGGCCATGCTAGGTTCTACAGGAGGTTTATTAAAGATTTCTCTAAACTTTCAAAGCCTATTTGTGAACTATTAGGTAAGGATGCTAAATTTGTATGGGATGAGAGACGTCAAAAGAGTTTTGAGCAATTGAAGCAGTTCTTGACAACCGCTCTAATAGTGAGGGCTCCTAACTGACAACTACCTTTTGAAGTGATGTGTGATGCCAGTGACTTTGCTATAGGAGCTGTTCTTGGTCAAAGAGAGAATGGAAGCCCTATGTAATCTACTATGCAAGAAAAACATTAAACGAAGCACAAAGAAACTACACAACCACAGAGAAAGAATTGTTAGCTGTAGCTTTTGCCTAAGACAAATTTCGTGCTTATCTAGTAGGGTCTTTCATTGTGGTTTTCACTGACCATTCAGCCTTGAAGTACTTATTGACAAAGCAAGATGCAAAAGCAAGGTTGATTAGATGGATTCTCTTACTACAAGAGTTTAATTTCCAAATCAAATATAAGAAATGAGTGGAGAATGTGGTAGTTGACCACCTTTCAAGGTTGGCTATAGCGCATAATTCCCATGTTTTACCTATTAATGATGATTTTCTGAAGGAGTCACTCATGTTGTTAGAAGATGCTCCTTGGTATGCTCATATTGCTAACTATCTAGTTACTGGTGAAGTTCTAAGTGAGTGGAAAGCACAAGATAGGAAGCACTTCTTTGCAAAAATTCATGCTTACTATTGGGAAGAACCTTTTCTTTTCAAGTATTGTGCAGATCAAATAATAAAGAAGTGTATCCCTGAACAAGAGCAACAGGGAATCCTCAATCATTGCCATGAAAGTGCATGTGGAGGCTACTTTGCTTATCAGAAAACAGCCCTGAAGGTGTTGTAATCAGGTTTCAGTTGGTCATCACTTTTCAAAGATGCTCACACCATATGTAGGAGCTGTGATAGATGCCAAAGGCTTGGGAAGCTGACACATAGAAATCAAATGCCTATGAACCCCATTTTAATAGTAGATCTCTTCGATGTTTGGGGCATTGACTTCATGGGACCTTTCCCAATGTCTTTTGGTAACTCTTACATTTTGGTGGGGGTAAACTATGTTTCTAAATGGGTTGAGGCAATCCCGTGTAAACAAAATGATCACAGAGTTGTTCTCAAGTTTCTCAAAGAGAACATCTCAAGATTTGGGGTGCCCAAGGCCATAATTAGTGATGGGGGTACTCATTTTTGCAACAAGCCTTTTGAAACTCTTTTAGCCAAGTATGTGGTGAAGCATAAGGTAGCTACACCTTACCACCCTCAAACTTCCAGGCAAGTTGAGTTAGCAAACAGGGAAATCAAGAATATATTGATGAAGGTGGTGAACACGAGCAGAAGAGATTGGTCTGTTAAGCTCCATGATTCACTATGGGCATATAGAATGATACGTTCCCAATTGGTGTCTTAGCTGATTCATGTCCTCTCAATGGTCCCTGATAGTGGTACCATTTGATTCGTGTCCAGCTGGTGTTCCTTGATTGTGGTCCTCAGAAGGGAGTAATCAACAAAATTTATAACCTATTACACCATGTACTAGGATAGCCTTAGCTAGCATAGCATAGTGGCTCTAGGGTCGTTCACTGGGATGGGTTTTCACTTCACAATTAATATTAATTAAAATATGAATTGGTGCCTTTTCATTTCAAGGTTAGCTTTAAAAGAAAACATAATCTTTGGTTGAAAAGGTTGGTTTTAAGCTAACCAAAAATAGTAACTGATTTTAACTACAAAGAAAAGTGTTTCTTGGAGTTTCAGATCACTAGCCTCAAGTTCCTCATACAAAAAGGAAGTTCCGGTCACTTGTTTCTTTTCCTCGCATTAGAAAATTAACATATAGTTAATTCTCTAACCGGTGTGGTACAGATGTTTCCCCTTAATGGGTTCAAACACTAATTCTCTCTCACTGATGCATCTTGTAATGGCTCATGCCTCTCACCTAGCATTTGCCATTCAAGGTGATCTTTAACCTTGGATTACCCATCAAAAGCTCGCAAGAGATAACTAATGGATGTCTCCTTAGAGTCCAAAAGCTTACCAAGTGTTGGCTATTCTAGAAAATCCTACCTTCAAACCACCTCCCAAAGGCTCGCAAGAGATAAACTAGTGTATCTCAATGGACGGAGACCATTTGCCTTATCAAGTGTTGGCCCAGGTGATTTAAAGGTGTTTTAAGTTAACTAAAAAGATAAAAACCATCAACGGGTCACACTTTCTCTTCATTAAAAACTAAAACAACAAAACTTCCAATTTATGCATGTGGAAACTTACTCGGCTTTCTTCACTCCAAGAGACAAAGAGCCTAGCCGCTCATCCTCTGAGGAAAAATCCTCAGAGTTTGATTGGCTAGAAATAAAAAGTAAATAATATACAATACAATCAAAACGAGAAGGTAATGCAGAGCAAATGATCTATATTTTACTTCCTTGCAAAACTGTACAAAGGATGCGTCTGAGAGCAAGCTCCCGACTCGATTCTCCTTGTGTAAAGAAAATTACAAACTATATATAAGAGGTTATTCACCCTTTGTTCTTACTTAAAGACTAAGGAATCCTATGATAGGTGGGTTACAAGGAGAGTTTGGGGATTTAGACATCAAATATCTAAAGCAAAATATCTCAAAATGTCGGTCGCAAATATCGGGAAGCTTCGGGAGAAATTCCACAACAAGAGGGCTGCGAAATTTCACAGCAAAAGGACAACATTTTCGCAGCCCAAGGCTGATTTCGCAGCCGTGCAAAATCTGCCTTCAGCTTGGAGTGATCGGCTTCCAATGGCTGTAACTCCTTCATTTCAACTCCGAATCATGCATCATTTGAAGCATTGGATTGTTGACTTCCCAAGCTTCGATACGACATATAGTATGCATAAATTGAACTCCAAGAAGTGCTCCAAAAGTGGCTGACATGACTGTCATCTAGAATGCTTCATGTTAGATTTCTCTTTGCTTCCCCTCCTTGCATTCCGGATTTGCTTATGACGAAGGACTTTAAAGCTTCAATACTTTGGTTTTTCATGTTTCTGAGCTTTCCATTGCTTTTCCATGGATTCCAAAGAACTCTCCTCAATCTTGGATTGCTTTGGTGATCAAATTACTAACAAAAACACCAAAACTTACACACTTTGATTAGAAATGATTGCAAAGGTCCTTAATATGTTAATTAGGTTAAAAGGTAATAACTACTACTCAAAAGTGTTTAAAAGAGTTAATTACAAGTTATAAAATAGCACTTTTTGAGTAGTAATCACTCCCCCCAACTGACATATTGCTAGTCCCTTAGCAATGAAGGAGAGAAAAATAAAAATAAAAAGTACTATAATTTACAACATCATGCTGATCAAAAAACAATTTTCAAGTGGCATGATGATCTAACTCTCACATGGAACATTAAAGAAATAAAACTCAAACTTCAACAAGAGTTATCAAATAACTTGTCTAATCACAATTCTTAAAGAGAAGACATTATGCAAATTTAAGCTTTAAAAGAGTTTCCACTCCTAAAGGGCCAAACCTTACTCTTCCACAAAAATCTAAGTGTTACTTATTAGTTTCCGAATATAGTATGTTGAACTAATCTCTCCCCCCAACCTAGTTCTTTTTCAAAAGCTTAGCAAACTAATCAACCTCCAATAGGCTAAGAACGCACCTCTTGTTTCACAATTTTTTTTTCATTGTAGGAGTACAAGGCTAAAGGTATTCTTTTCTAAATTGTCCATGTAACGGGGGTCCATCGATGACTCCCAACCAATTAAGGTTTAGGGCATCAAGTTTTAAGGATCTTTCAACCACTAACTCCTCGGATTTTACCCCAGACTTTTGAGAATGAATTTTAATACCCAAGCACCTACAGTATGTTAAACTCCACCTATTCACCCTTGTAACGAGCATTGAGGTCGGTGACTCCCAACCAATTAAGGCTTAGGGCACCAAGTTTTAAAGATTTTCACCATATACCCCTCGGACCTTGCTCGGGTTTCAAGGCAAGCAAACATTTTTTTTTCAAAGGCTCATTGGCCTTTTATAAGGTGTCCCAACACTATTAAATGAGGTCAAAGGTACCAAGTCTAAAATTTTCCAAAGTCAAGAGGGAAATAGTTTTTCATTTTATACTCGGAACCTATTGTGCATAGTGTGTGGATAGCTTAAAGTAGAAGAACTAAGGTTGAATTCAATAGAAGTTTCAACAATTCATCAACTTTAGTAAGCATAATACAAACTCTAAATCAAGTAAAAAGACAAAAATTCAATTTCTCCCATTTCATTTTTGAGAAATTTTCCTTAATAACCATGGAGAGCAAAATAAAAACTTTAAAAAATTTTAAAAATTAAACAGAAAACAACTAAATTACCAAAATAACTTACCATTAATAACAAAACTTCCTTCCTTAACTCTCCCCCCAACCAAGCTGAACATTGTCCTAAATGTGACAAAAGCGATTGAAAAATAGGGAGGAAGTGGTACCTCCTGAGTGACATGGAGTCTGAGTCATATAGGAGAAACCACATGTTTAAAAAAAAACAAAAAAGTTAGTGAGTAGAGGAAATAGAAAAATGTCAAGTTTAACAAAAAATGATGTTTATATATGAATCTGAGAAAGTAGAATATAAGATATGATCAATGGATACCTCCAATCCCAGAATATAAAACATCAAAACATGGAGTTATGTATACTACTATAATATGTAAAGACAAAAGTAAAGAGATGACCAAGTAATGGTAGGGTCCTGTGGAGCTGATGTGTCTGTGGTGGCCTCTTGAGTGGATTGGATCAGGACTTTGGCTTCTGTTCTGGTAGTCTCCTAAGGTGGCATAGTCTCCTCAACTGGAGCTATGGGCTCTGATGGTTTAAGGAGGTAAGAAATGGAATGAGAGGCTTTGTGTGTGATCTCAATGAGAGGGCTCTCCTCTTTAGATGCATGGTCGTGAGGCTTTGTTGGCATTTTCGCAACTTCCCTTGGCTTTGTAAGATGTTTTCGCAAACCTCCCTTCATTTTGCAAGTCATTTTTATAGCCTGAAGGTCATTTTGTAGTTTGGAGATCATTTTGCAGCCAAAGGGAAAAAAGAAAAACATTTTCGCAGCCCATTTTGAAGCTCGGAAATCATTTTGTAGCCATTTTGAAGCTTGGAGATCATTTCACAGCCATTTGGAAGTTTGGAAATCATTTGGCAACAAAATGGGAATTTCACAGCCCATTTTTGAAGCTTGGAGATCATTTCCGCAGCGGGGGGAGGATTTTGTAGAGGAGGGGGATTTTCACAGCCCATTTCACAGCTGCAAAATGGGCATATGGCGCTGCGAAGTGGCACTCGTGTGCCAAAGGGTGGTTTCGCAGTTGCGAAACACCCTTCGAAATGGGGGCGTGGCTGCGAAATCAAAAAATTTCCGCTTTGGCTTTGCGCGGTTCATCTTCAAACGGCCATCACTTCTTCGTTTCAAATCCAAATCGTGCACCGTTTGAAGCGCTGGACTCCTGACTTCCCAAGCTTCGAAATGAAATATGCTATGCATAATTTGAGCTCCATAAAGTGCTTCAAAAATGTGTCCAATAGTTGCAAAATGGGGTGCGACTACGACATTTCAGCTCATTGTTTGCACAGTGGTCTTCAAATGGCCATAACTTCTTCGTTTCAACTCCAATTCGCACACCGTTTGAAGCATTGGACTCCTGACTTCCCGATATTCGAAAATAGATATAGTATGCATAATTTGAGCTCCAGGAAGTGCTCCAAAATGTGTCCAATGGGGGTGCGGCTGCAACATCTCCGTTCATGGTTTGTGCACTCGTCTTCAAACGGCCATAACTCCTTCGTTTCAAATCCAAATCGTGTACCGTTTGAAGTGCTGGACTCCTGACTTCCCAAGATTTAAAACGACATATGGTATGTATGAAATGAACTTCGGTAAGTGATCGAAATGTGTCCAACAGTTGCCGAAATGGGGGTGCGATTGTGACGTTTCCGTTCATGGTGTGCGCGCTGAAGGATTTTAAGGCATGGAGATTTTGCAACCATTTCGTAGCTGCAAAATGAGTGTACAAGGCTGTGAAATGGCACTCGTGTGCCAAAGGGTGGTTTCACAACTGCGAAACACCCTTCCAAATGGCGTCTTGGCTGCGAAACGATGGATCTTCAGGCGTGGAAAATTCGCAGCCATTTTGCAGCTGTGAAACGGGTGTACTTGGTTGCGAAATGGTACTCGTGTGCCAAGGGACCTCTTCGCAGCTGCGAAAATTTTCGCAGAGGGCGCTAGGAGGCTGCGAAACCATTTCGCAGAGGGAAACGATTTTCGCAGCGGGTCACTTTTGGATGCGAATTTCGCAGGCCATGCTCTCTCCTTGCTTTTGAGCTCCTCTTGATTCCCAACTTCCTTCTTTCACCTCTTTTGACATTCCTCCTGATTTTGATCATCCAAAAACCTATGTTACATCAAAACAAATTAGAATTAAAGCATTGAAATCAAAATTAAAACAAGTAATAAATAAAACAAAAAGATATGGATTAGCTAGTCTTTAAAAAGACTAAGTCCATCAAAAAATTTGATCCTGATTTAGCTTGCCCGGATCCCATATGAAGTTTGCATCCCTCACTTGAGACTTGCTTTGTATGATTTTCCCATACAAAGCTTGGAGGAAAAGTGGAGGCATGTGTTTCTTCATCAATTCTTCCTTGATGACTATTCTCTGTGGTTCTTCATCTATATAGTCATCTTTCTCTATGCTTTTCCCCTTTTTCTTTTCTTTGATTTCCTCCCTCTTTTCTTTCTCTGTTTCACTCTCTTCCTTATGCTCTAGCTTGCATGTGGGTAGATCAACCTCGTTACCACTCCTCAAAGTGATAACCGTTTTAACTTCCTTCACCATTGAAGATTCTCCCTTTTGAGTCTCCACTTCATGGATACCCTTGGAATTTTGATAAGGTTGAGAAGGAGAGTTTTCTTTCTCTTGCACTGTGTTGAGGTTGGCAAACCTTGAGATTGAATATCGGAGATTATCTATCTTTCAAGATAGATCATTTTGCACTCCATCCATCTTTTTGTTCAATGAACTCTCTACACTGTCAATTATTTGACTGAGCTGAGCATTGATGGATTTTTTAGCTCCAACAAAGTCTCCCACGACCTTGCTAAGATTCACCATAGCTTGTTCAAGGTTCGAGGCTTGCGGAAGTGCTTGAGTAGGTTGCTGGTACTGAGGTGGCTGTGGTTTCCAAGAGAAATTTGGATGGTTCCTCCAATTAGAATTGTAGGTGTTGCAATCACCAAACATTTCTCTCACCGTTGGAATGGTAGGACACTCATTCACCAAGTGCTCAAAAGATTGACAAATGGCACAAGGCATAGCTTGCAATGGTGTCTGAGAGATGGCTTGCACTTCTTGCATCTTCTTCATTTCTAGCTCTTCCAATCTCCTTGCCATAGCTGCAATCTTTGCCTTCATGTCTATGCCATCATTTAAAATATACATCTCACCCTTAACATTAGGTTGAGACGTCTTTCTCCCCATATCTCTAGCATTTGGTTCATCCCATCTTCTTGAAATTTCACCCACATAACTCATGAAGTTCATGGCTTCCTCTGCTATCTCATATTCAATATGGCATGCACAACTAGCAATTTGTGAATTAAAAACAGAGAAAACAAAAGAAAAATAATTCTAAAATAAAAAAATTAAGGTAAACTAAAAACTAAATAAAAGGTATACTAAAATATGAACAAAGAAAGAAACAAAAACAAATAAAAAGAGTTAGTAAAAAGAAAAGAAAAGTCACCAAACTTGTGATGAAGATCACAAGTACTCTGGAAAGGTGATATCACTGTAAAGTGGCACCATCCCCGACAACGGCGCCATTTGATACGTTCCCAATTGGTGTCTCAGCTGATTCATGTCCTCTCAATGGTCCCTGACAGTGGTACCATTTGATTCGTGTCCAGCTGATGCTCCTTGATTGTGGTCCTCAGAAGGGAGTAATCAACAAAATTTATAACCTATTACACCATGTACTAGGATAGCCTTAGCTAGCATAGCATAGTGGCTCTAGGGTCGTTCACTGGGATGGGTTTTCACTTCACAATTGATATTAATTCAAAGATGAATTGGTGCCTTTTCATTTCAAGGTTAGCTTTAAAAGAAAACATAATCTTTGGTTGAAAAGGTTGGTTTTAAGCTAACCAAAAATAGTAACTGATTTTAACTACAAAGAAAAGTGTTTCTTGGAGTTTCAGATCACTAGCCTCAGGTTTCTCATACAAAAAGGAAGTTCCGGTCACTTGTTTCTTTTCCTCGCATTAGAGAATTAACATATAGTTAATTCTCTAACCGGTGTGGTACAGATGCTTCCCCTTAATGGGTTCAAACACTAATTCCCTCTCATTGATGCACCTTGCAATGGCTCATGCCTCTCACCTAGCATTTTCCATTCAAGGTGATCTTTAACCTTGGATTACCCGTCAAAAGCTCGCAAGAGATAACTAATGGATGTCTCCTTAGAGTCCAAAAGCTTACCAAGTGTTGGCTATTCTAGAAAATCCTACCTTCAAACCACCTCCCAAAGGCTCGCAAGAGATAAACTAGTTGTATCTCAATGGACGGAGACCACTTGCCTTATCAAGTGTTGGCCCAGGTGATTTAAAGGCATTTTAAGTTAACTAAAAAGATAAAAACCATCAACGGCACACTTTCTCTTCATTAAAAACTAAAACAACAAAACTTCCAATTTATGCATGTGGAAACTTACCTGGCTTTCTTCACTCCAAGAGACAAAGAGCCTAGCCGCTCATCCTCTGAGGAAAAATCCTCAGAGTTTGATTGGCTAGAAATAAAAAGTAAATAATATACAATACAATCAAAACGAGAAGGTAACGCAGAGCAAAGGCTCTGTATTTTACTTTCTTGCAAAACTGTACAAAGGATGCGTCTGAGAGCAAGCTCCCGACTCGATTCTCCTTGTGTAAAGAAAATTACAAACTATATATAAGAGGTTATTCACCCTTTGTTCTTACTTAAAGACTAAGGAATCCTATGATAGGTGAGTTACAAGGAGAGTTTGGGGATTTAGACATCAAATATCTAAAGCAAAATATCTCAAAATGTCAGTCGCAAATATCGGGAAGCTTCGGGAGAAATTCCACAGCAAGAGGGTTGTGAAATTTCACAGCAAAAGGACAACATTTTCGCGGCCCAAGGCTGATTTCGCAGCCGTGCAAAATCTGCCTTCAGCTTGGAGTGACCAATGATTGTAACTCCTTCATTTCAATTCTGAATCGCACACCATTTGAAGCATTGGATTGTTGACTTCCCAAGCTTCGAAACGACATATAGTATGCATAAATTGAATTCCAGGAAGTGCTCCAAAAGTGGCTGACATGACTGTCATCTAGAATACTTCATGTTAGATTTCTCTTTGCTTCCCCTCCTTGCATTCCGGATTTGCTTATGGAAAAGGACTTTAAAGCTTCAATACTTTGGTTTTTCATGTTTCTAAGCTTTCCATTACTTTGTCATGGATTCCAAAGAACTCTCCTCAATCTTGGATTGCTTTGGTGATCAAATTACTAACAAAAACACCAAAACTTACACACTTTGATTAGAAATGATTGCAAAGGTCCTTAATATGTTAATTAGGTTAAAAGATAATAACTACTACTCAAAAGTGTTTAAAAGAGTTAATTACAAGCTATAAAATAGCACTTTTTGAGTAGTAATCAAAGAACAACTTACAAGACTATTCTTGGCATGTCTCCTTATCACCTAGTCTATGGCAAAGCATGCCATCTCCTTGTGGAAGTTGAATACAAGGCTTGGTGGGCAATTAAGAAGGTAAACATGGACTTGGACAGAGTCGGGATGAAGAGGTGCTTAGACCTTAATGAGATGGAGGAATTAAGAAATGATGCCTACAATTCCAAAATTTCAAAATAGAGGATGAAGAGGTGACATGATTAGTTAATCTCCAACAAAGAATTTCGAAAGGGATAAAGAGTCTTACTCTATGACTCTAGGCTCCATATCTTTCCAGGAAAGTTAAAGTCAAGGTGGATAGGCCCTTTCATTATTCACCAAGCGCATCTCAATGGAGTAGTGGAACTACTCAATTCCAACAACACGAACACTTTCAAAGTCAATGGCCACTGTCTCAAACCATTCATGGAGCCATTTAATCAAGACAAGGAGGAAGTCAGTCTCCTTGAGCCACAGAAATCTTAACCAAAAAGGGGGGTAGATGGACTTAGTCTTTTTGAAGACTAATCAAATTCCATGTTTTTGTTTTAATTTAGTTGATTTAAAAGCTTTATTAATTGTTTTAATTTTAATTTTAGCTTTGATTTATTTTATTTTGATATAACTTAGACTTTTTGAATGATCAAAATAAGAAGGAATTTCAAAGGAATTGGAGGGACACCATAAAGAGCTATAGAAGGAGAAAAATAGAGCAATTTTTTCAACTTGCGAAAATTTCGTAAGTTGAAATTTCAACTTGCGAAAATGAGGCCAACTTGCGAAATCCTCAAATCCAAATTTCGCAAGTTCAATAGCCAACTTGCGAAAATTTTTGCAGCTGCAAAACACCTCCTAGGCACACATGTGCCATTTCGCATATGCAAAAGCCCATTTCATAGCTGCGAACCAACTTACAAAATCACCAAAGCCAATTTTCGCAAGTTCATTCTTCAAGTTGCGAAAATTTTCCCAGTTGCGAAACACCTCCTAGGCACACGTGTGCCATTTCGCAACTTCAAAAACCAATTTCGCAGCTGCGAAACAAGTTGCGAACCAAGCTGCAAAATCACCTCCAAGTTGCGAAAATACCAACCGTCGTTTAAATGTCTATTTAAACCTCGGATTTTCTCATTTTTCATTTCGCACAGCCATTTCAACTTGTGAAAAAGCCCTCTAAGTTGCGAAGCCCAAAGTCTCAGAGAATCCTCTCCAAAGGAAGCCTAGAAGATGTGCATCTGAAGAAGACCACCCCGCGCACATCTGCGTACCCTCTGGAACATGAACCTCTCCATTTCAACCATGGCCAAGACGAGAAGAGCCCAAACGCCGTCTCCATCAACTCGCAACACCAGACCGAGAGCTTCACCTGCGCAAGATTTCATGTTTGATGCACCATAGGCCCCTTTCATTCCACTTTCTGAGGATGGAGTGCCGCTTAGTCCTCCTCAGCGAAGGTACTAGACGATGAGACCACCCACTACACCTGGAGCAAGCAATTCGTGCCCCAAGAAATCAATTCATCACCCTCTTGCAAAGAAAGCTAGAGTTTCAAGCCTAGGAGAGTCATCAGCACCTCCACAGCTCAGTTGCCTACTACAGAGTCTCAGATTCCTGCTGGGATGACTCCAGAAGGGATTATCAAGTGACCTATGGTTACACAGCCATCTATAGAGGAAAATTTGGATTGCCGAGCTAGGCCATTCCACTCTGAGCTATGCTTTGATAGAGAGACTTTCAGACACCATCCGGAGCCTAGAGATTCATTCCACCTACTGCAGAGATACCATTTGGAGTACTTGATGACTCCAAGGGATTTCTTCTATCCCCGAGTAGCATTAGATTTTTATCAGTCTATGACTATGTATCGCGTCCGGGATCCTACTGTTATCCACTTCACTATTGATGGACACCATGGTATCTTATGAGCCAGACACATTACAGAGGCCCTGCACATTCCATATGAGCCTGTGAGTCCAATAGATTGTAGAGAGTGGGCTCATTTTTCTCAGAGCGACATGGTCCGTATATTGTCCAGGAGGACATCCACACGCTCATTTCTTTTTAAGAATGAGCTTCTGCCTGGGATGTTTCTTCTGGATGTGCTGCTGCGCTCTAACATATTTCCACTTCAGCATATGGTGTAGAGGAGAGGAGCTACACTAGAGGCCTTGTTTAGGATATCAAAGGGTTTTTACTTTGGCTCTCATCATTTGATTATGACCTCTCTTCTTTACTTTGAAGAGAAGGTCCATAGGAAGAAGCTACAAAGAGCATATGTCATTCCACTACTTTTTCCTAGGCTGCTCTATCAGATATTAGAGCATTTGGGCTATCTTTCTGAGCCTCAGCTTGAGTGTCGACGCATTTGCCGAGAGATATTCACTCTTGACAAATGGAATCATATGACGACTTATGTTGCACTTCCAGGAGCCCCAGCTAGGCCAGCACATCCAGAGATACCACAGGACGAGCAGCCACAGCAGGCTGAGATACCTACAGAGATCATACCACTTGCCCCTACAGCACCTTCTACAGTGCTCACGCCTGAGGCTACATCTTCTACTCCTCCTACCACTCTTGGGACTCCACCAGTCGTACCAGCTACATCAGCGCCTCCTCCATCTGAGTCTACTATCACCATATCCGCTTTAGAGGCCTATGTCATACATTGCAGACATTCACTACTACTCAGAGCGTTCTTGCCTAGCAGATGGCAGTCATATGTGTACATCAGGATCAGCTTATTGCCACCCAGACCCAGCATACTGCCATCCTTAGGCAGATACAACAGCATTTGGGTATTTTGTCGCCACCTGAGCATGATATGCCTGGTCCATCAGAGCCTACAAATCCATCTCAAGAGGCTCTTCCAGTAGAGCAGACTGTGCCCCATGAGGAGACTACTACAGTAGAGATCAAGACTCCAATCCAGAGCAGTCAAACTACCACAGCCAAGCCATTGTCTCCACACGATCCTTCCACCACTACCTGGTCATCTATCTACTTTTTTGTATTTACTTATTATAGTAGAACTCGTAATCCTATGTTTTTTATGTTTTATATACTGGGATTGGATGTATTACTTGTTCATAGTTCATATTGTACTTTCTTAAAGTAATACATATACATCATTTTTTAGTATACTTGGCATACTATTATTTTATTTCTTCTACCCATTTTTTTTTTTTTTTTTTTTGAATCATGTTGTTTCTCCTAGACGACTTAGAATCCATGTCACTCAGGAGGCACCACTTCCTCCCTGTATTTTCAATCGCTCTTACCACAATGAGGGTAATGTTCAGCTTGGTTGGGGGGAAGAGAGTTGAGGAAGGAAGTTTTGCTATTAATGCTAAGTTATTTTTTGCTTAATTTTTAATTTTTTTTAAAGTTTTTATTCTACTCTTCATGGTTATTAAGGAAAAAAATCTCAAAATGAAATGGGAGAAATTGAATTTTTGTCTTTTTACTTGACTTAGAATTTATATTATGTTTATTAAAGTTGATGAATTGTTGAAACTTCTATTGAATTCAACCTTATTTCTTCCACTTTAAGCTATTCACACACTATGCACACTAGGTTCCGATTATAAGATGAAAAACTATTTCACCCCCTTGACTTAGGAAAATTTAGACTTAGTACTTTTGACCTCATTTTAATAGTGTTGGGACACGTTATAAAAGGCCAATGAGCCTTTGGAAAAAAGAAAGAAAGAAAAAAATGTTTTACTTGCCTTGAAACCCGAGCAAGGTCTAAGGGGTATATGATGAAAATCTTTAAAACCTGGTGCCCTAAGCCTTCATTGGTTGGGAGTCACCGACCTCAATGCTCGTTACAAGGGTGAATAGGTGGAGTTTAACATACTATAGGTGCTTGGGTATTAAAATTCATTCTCAAAAGTCCGGGGTAAAATCCGAGGAGTTAGTGGTTGAAAGATCCTTAAAGCTTGATGCCCTAAACCTTAATTGGTTGGGAGTCATCGATGGACCCCCGTTACATGGACAATTTAGAAAATAATACCTTTAGCTTTGTACTCCTACAATGAAAAAAAATTGTGAACCAAGAGGTGCGTTCTTAACCTATTGAAGGTTGTCAGTTTGCTAAGATTTGAAAAAGAACTAGGTTAGGGGGAGAGATTAGTTCAACATACTATATTCTGAAACTAACAAGTAACACATAGATTTTTGTGGAAGAGTTAGAATCGACACTTTGGGAGTGGAAATTATTTTGAAGCTTAAATTTGCATAATGCCTTCTCTTCATGAATTGTGATTAGACACGTTATTTGATAACTTTTGTTGAAGTTTGAGTTTTATATCTTTAATGTTCCATGTGAGAGTTTGATCATCATGCCACTTGAAATTTTTTGAAGTGATCAGCATGATGTTGTAAATTATAGTACTGTTTATTTTTATTTTTCTCTCCTTTATTGCTAAGGGACTAGCAATATGTTGGTTGGGGGGAGTGATTACTACTCAAAAAGTGTTATTTTATAGTTTTTAATTAACTCTTTTAAACACTTTTGAGTAGTAGTTATTACCTTTTAACTCAATTGACATGTTAAGGACCCTTGCAATCGTTTCTAATCAAATTATGTTAAGTTTTGGTGTTTTTGATAGCTTTTTTACCACCAAAGCAATCCAAGATTGAGGGAGAGCTCTGTATAACCCATGGCAAAGCAAATGGAAGCTCATTTACATTAAGAATCCAAGCTTTGGAGCTTCGTAGTCCTTTGCCAAAGCCAAATCAAGAATGCAAGGAGGAAAAACAAAGAGATGAATCTAACATGAAGAAATTCAAGAGGAGAGAAACTACAGAACACATTTTGAGCACTTCCTAGAGTCCATTTTATACACACTATATATCGTTTCGAAGCTCGGGAAGTCAGGAGTCCAACGCTTCAAACAATGTGCAAATCGAAGCTAAAATAAAGAAGTTATGGCCATTGGAAGACAACCATACCAAGCTGAAAGACAATTTCACAAGTTGCGAAATCACAAATTCAACTTGCGAAATCAAAGTCCAACTTGCGAAATAGACACTTTCAACTTGCGAAATTTTCGCAAGTCATGTTTCAACTTGAGAAATCCACCTGTGTGATCCCAGATATTTGTGACTGACTCTGTTAGATTTTTTCTTCAGATATTTGTTGTTTAAATCCCTATTTTCTCCTTATAATCCACCAATCATAGGATTTCTTAGTTAGGAAGTAAGAAGGAAGGGTGAATAACCTTTCTATATAATCTATTGTAATTTTATTTTAAAGATATCTCGGGAGTTTTTTCTCAGAGACCAACTTTTGTATAGTTTTGAAGAAAGTAATACACAGAGCTTTGTTCTGCCTTACCTACTCATTTTGATTGTATTTTTCTCACTAGCCAAACAAACTCTGAGGATGTTTTCCCAGAGGATGAGTGGCTAGGCTTTTTGTTTCTTGGAGTGAAGGAAGGTAGGTAAGGTTTCGAATGCAAAAATTGGAAGTTTTGTTGTTTCAGTTTTTAATGAAGAGAAAGTGTGACCCGTTAATGGTTTTTATCTTTTTAGTTAACTTAAAATGCCTTAAAATCACCTGGGGCAACACTTGGTAAGGTAAGTGGACTCCGTCCGTTGAGTTACACTAGTTTATCTCTTACGAGCCTTTGGGAGGTGGTTTAAAGGTAGGATTTTCTAGAATAGCCAACACTTGGTAAGCTTTTGGACTCTAAGGAGACATCCATTGGTTATCTCTTGCGAGCTTTTGACAGGTAATCCAAGGTTAAGGATCACTTTGAATGGCCAATACAAAGTGAGAGGTATGAACCATTGCAAGATGATTCAGTGACAGGGAATTAGTGTTTGAATCCATTAAGGGAAAGCATCTGTACCACACCGATTCGGGAAATAACTCTATGTTAAATCCCCAATACGAGGAAAAGATTTAAGTGACCGGAATTCTCTTTTTGCATAAGGAACCTGAGCCCAGTGATCTAAAAACTCCAAGAAACACTTTTCATTGTAAGTAATTTCCATTACTTTATCATTAGTTTCACTTAAAAACCAACCTTTCCAAACATCTTTATGTTTTCTTTTAAAGCTAACCTTGAAAAGAAAAAGTACCAATTCAGTTTTGAACTAATATCTGTTGTAATTTGAAAACCCATCCGAGTGAACGATCCTAGAGCCACTATGCTATGCTAGCTAATGCTACCCTAGTACATGGTGAAATAGGTTTATAAATTTTGTTGATTACTCCCGTCTGAGGACCGAAATCAAGGTACACCAGTTGATTGAACACCAATCAACAGGACATACACCAGTTGGGCATGAATCAGATGGTTTCTAGAATCGTTCGATCAATAGCTTGAAACAAATAATTTTTCACCTTAAAGTCTTTCAGCTTCATCTCATCAAGCTTCTTTTGTTGCACCTCTGTCAATACTGCTCCGCTTTCTGGCTCAACATAACCAATCTCCACAAGACTCCAGTACTCCTTAGATCTTAAAAAAATTTCCATCAACATGCTCTAATGATCGTAATGACCATCAAATCGAGGAATAGCAGGTTGCACAAAATTCCCTTCAGTTGTCATCTCTCTTGCTGCTGCAAATTACAAAAGCTGCTGCTTTGAACCTGGCTCTAATACCAAAATGTTGTGAATCAAAACTGAATGGAACAAAACTGGGAAAAATCCACATCTATTGATCAACAACCTTAGCTAATAAAATAGCCTTACAATAACTAATTGATAAGAAAAATAGCCCACGTTTTACACTAACAAATAACATGGTAAAGAGTAGAGAATAAGTTAAAGCTGAAAACTACCCTGCTTAATAGGGATTATTAAAACAAAAAAAACTAAACAATCAGAAAACTTAAATCTTGACACCCTCCCTTAAACTAACTACTAACAACAATTAGTTTACATCTGGAACTTCACGAACACCCATCAACTCTCTCAGCTTCAGAAACATGTCAAGCTTGAGAGGCTTAGTCATCACGTCTGCAATCTGATCTTGTGTACCACAATGAACTAATTCCACTACCCCTTCTTTAGTAGGATCACGCAGAAAATGAAAGCGAACATCTATGTGTTTGCTTCGTCCATGCATCACTGGATTCTTTGATAATTTAATTGTTGAACTATTGTCACAAAACACAGTAGTACAATTACCTTGTGTATGACTGGGCTTCTCTAAGATTCTCCTCATCCAAATAGCTTGACATGCACAGGATGTTGCGGCTATGAATTCAACTTCAATTGTGGAGAGTGAAACAACAGGCTGCTTTCTAGAGGACCAAGACACAGCTCCGGAACTCAACATGAATACATACCTCGATGTGCTTTTCCTATCCTCCAAATCACTGGCATAGTCACTATTAGTAAAGGCAACCAATTTATCATTCCCTCCCTTCTTGTAGAAGATCCCAAGATTTGTTATGCCTCTCAAATATCTTAACACCCTCTTTGCAGTCTGTAAGTGAAGCTCAGTTGGCTGCCCCATGTATCTACTAATTAAACTCACTACAAACATTAAGTCAGGTCGAGTTGATGTTAGATACATGAGACTCCCTACCATTTTCTTGAAGAATGTTGCATCAACATTGACTCAATTTTCGTCTTTGAAGACTTTAAAACCTGTAACAATCGAACTATGGACATAATTGCTCTCCTCCATCCCAAATCTTTTCAACACATCTAAGGCATATTTCTTTTTACTGATGTAAATGCCATCAGTCTTGTGTTGGTAGATCGGAGGGTTGGCCGTGTCCATCAACTCCCCTTGTGTTCGCCATGGGCGCTTGGGTGAATGCACTATAAGGCTAGGGTATGCGCCTTTCCTAACAGCAATTGCTTTTAGGAGAGTTGGTAGCGCCTGAGGTTCTACAAGTGGTATCAGAGCCAAGGTCATGGGTTCGAACCCCAAGAGTGTCACTGGGAGGGAGATTGTTGGTAAATCGGAGGGTTAGCCGTGTCCATCAACTTGTTAGCAGATTGGAGGGTTGGCCGTGTCCATCAACTCCCCTTGTGTTCGCTATGGGCGCTTGGGTGAATGCACTATAAGGCTAGGGTATACGTCTTTCCTAACAGCAATTGCTTTTACGAGAGTTGGTAGCGCCTGAGGTCCTACATAGAGGTTGAGAATGGATTGCCTTGATTCTGAGTGCTGTGTGGGTACTTTCATGGCCAGTTACTTTGATAGACACTATTGTGGCAAGTGTAGTCTTGCCTATGTTTACCAGCAAGAATGATGGAAGGTCTGCGTCTTGTGATTTCAAGGAAGTTTGGATTCTCATATGGCACAAGCAAAAGAGATGGGATGAAGCTCTCGTTCCTGCCAACATCCTTCTATCTTTGGGTTTCATTCTCTCTATCTTTGACATCATTTAGCATGGCCACCTTTGGGCCACGTGTCACTCTCCAAATTCCATCTTTCGGTTTTAAAAATAATCCCCCAATCCCTTTTTGCAAATAGTTTTCCAATTTTTAGTTCTTCCAATAATCTTCATTCTTCATACGCTTATCCCTCTTTAGAATTTTAGGTCAGCAAAATCCTATTTTTCACGTTTGCCTATTTAATTATTATTATTTTCATTATTATTATTATTTTATTTATTTATTTATTCATTCATTTTTTAATAAAATTAAAAAATAAAATTCCATTTTTCAACATTTCCACAAAATTCTGATCTCCAAATTTAATTTCCAATTTCCAAAATTCCAATTTTCGCAATTACTTATCCAATCATTATTATTTCCATTATTACTATCATTCCATTTATTTGTTTATTAACTTATTCATTTATTTAAAATTCTTTCTCCAAATGATTCTTCAAATTTCTAATTTCTAAACTCAATTTCCAATTTTCACAATTATTTATCTAATCATTATTATTTTCGTTATTACTATTATTCCGTTTATTTATTTATTCACTTATTCATTTATTTAATACTCCATTTCTAAATAATTATTTAAATTTCCAATTCCTAAATTCAATTTCTAGTTTTCACAATTATTTATCTAATTATTATTATTTTCGTTATTGTCATTATTCCATTTATTTATTCATTCACGTATTCCGTTATCACTATTACTTTAGTTATTTATTTATTCATTTTTTTTAAACTTCATTTCTAAATAATTCTTCAAATTTCCAATCTCTAAATTCAATTTCCAATTTTCACAGTTATTTATCTAATCATTATTACTTTCGTTATTATTATTATTCCATTCATTTATTTAAATTTTCATCTCTAAATAATCCCCCAAAATTCCAATTTCTGAATTTAACTCTCAATTTCTAAAATTCTAGTTTTCACATTTATTGATTTATTTATTTATTTATTTATTTATTTATTATTATTATTATTATTAGCATTTTATTTGATTATTTTCAAAAGAATTCCACCTTCGACTCGAACGATTTACAAAGATTCCAATTTATATAATTAAATTTTCACAGTTTCTGCTTAAATAATTTTCAATTCCGGTTTCTTTCAAATTTAATCTCCAAGTTTCCGATCCTCAAATTTAATTCCCGAAACTTCAATTTTCAAACAATCCTTGAGACTCCAATTTTCAAAAATCCAATTTTCTCCCGAACAGTTTTAAGTTCACTCTTGTTTCCAAATAATCTTATGTTCTTCTCGATTCTCAATAAGCACGAAGACAATTTTCATAATTCCATACTAATGGGCTTTGGTGGGACCCAACATATGTGATTTTCTCATTGACTGTTTGATTGATATACTTGATTGGTTTGCCTCATTCTGTGACCATGCACGCGGTTATTCTATATTTGTTCACTAACCTTGTCTCTTATGATAGCGCTCAGCTTGTGACTAAGGTACGCCTTGTACCCGACAGTGTTTATTAATTTATTTGTTATCATGCGTGTCTTATTTTCATACATTTGATTACTATTCAGTATCCATGTTTAATCAATCAATTATCATGTTTGCTACATCTTATTTAGTAGAGACCCGTTTTTAGGGACTTAGAGGGGTGCTATGGTTTTTACCGTACCTTCCCAGTAAGTAACCTGACCCCCGGACCCGACTCGATTTTTCACAAACCTGTTTTTCCTTCAGGAGTCACACTTAGGGTTTTTCTTTCTTATTTTGTTTTCTCTTTAAAAATAAAACAAAAATAAGTGGTGACTCCAATTCATTTTCTAAAGAAATAAATCATTCTTAAATAAAAAGCGAGTTTCGTCATCAAGTGGGAACGCATCGTGCGAAATGCGGGGTCCACACTAGTTTTCTATGTTCAATTCCCATATGCTTAATTAAGACAATCAAGGTTGAATCAAATAATTTTTTAAATTTTCCACTCAATTATGTGCAAAGGTCTCTGGACTAGAGAAAAAAACATCCAACTTGTGTTTAACACTTTATATTCAAATTTCACTCATCTAATTTTATTTAAATTTTCCAATAGTTGATTGGTGACATAATTAGATCCAAAAGCACCAAAGCTACTAAAGAGGCAGAAATCACTTCGAATGTGCAAAAAAATCTTTCAATAATTTCACCTACTTATAACTGATTTCTAGACCTGTTTCTAAAATTTTGAATCATAAACATCATTATTGAATGTGCTTTACAGAAAACGCACATGTATAGGATAAGAAAATTAGAAAGAAAAAAAAATAAAGAAAAATAAAAAATAAAAAATAAATTTAAAATGAATAAATTATTTTTATATGTTATTTTAAATTTATTTTATTTATTTTAACCTTTCGATATAAAAATTAAATAATTTAAAAATAAATAAAGTTATAATTAATTTTAATTATATTTATTTATTTTTTATATTTTTCATAAAATAACCATGAAAAAAATATTTTTTGGAACCTAAGCATTACCAAAAAAAATTCTCAAAGGATTTAAAAAATAAAACATAATTGTCAACTAGAATTGATAAATTTCAAGATATGTTGATAAACCTTATTGTGCAATCTTTTGTGGCTGACTGTTGAGCAACTAGAATTAATGTAAATACCTTGTACAGTGACTCAAATAAAACGTTATTTTATTTTATTTTCAATGCAAAATATAATTAAAAATAAGACAAAGAAATTACTTAAAAACTATTATTTAAGCCAAGTTTGTTTATTTATTTCCTTTTATTTTTGGAAATAAAGAAAAAAGAATAAAAAATTTATTTAACCATAAGAAATATGAATATAAGATCAGTTAGAAAATACCAAATTTATTTATTTATTTCATTTTATTTTTGGAATTAAAGAATAAAAAAATAAAAAATTTATTTAACCATAAAAAAATATTGATATAAGATATGTTAAAAAATAAAAATAACCCCAAATTTATTTACTTATTTCATTTTATTTATTTAAATTAGAAAGTAATTTATTTTAATAGATTAAAATGTGCACAATTGATTTATTACTTTTTTAATTATGGATATATTAAAATTTTCTATTAGACAAAAATAAATAAAGAAAATAAAATTAAAAAGAGTAATTAATGTATATAATTTAGTTATTTAATTATTTTTCATGTAAAAGATAGTCCCACAAAAAACATATAATTGATCAATTTCTTTGTTTAATTATAAACATACCATATTTTTATTTTATTTTATTATTAAAATAACTAATGGAAAAAAATAAAAATGGATAATAAATGAATTTAATTCTTTTTATTATTTTCATATAAAAAATAGTACTAAACAAGGTTTTCAATTTTTATTTTTAAAAATAGTTTTTATTTTTTAATTAAATGTTTTTCAAAAATAAAACATAAAAAATATAAATCATATTACCATTTTTTTAGAAAGTATTTTTTAAAATAGTTTTTGAACATAATTTTTCTTTATTTATAATTTAAAATAGAAAATAATGTTGAGTTTCAATTATTTATAAATAAAAAATAAAAACAATGAAAAATCCAAATTGTTAAAATAGAAGTATTATGGTTGCATGAATAGTGGTACAATAAAGACAAAAAAAGCTTATGTAAAAGGTCATTGGGTATTTTAATCCATCACTATTTTATATCCTTAAAAGATAATATATAGAAATTTGAAGGATATATTAGTCTTTTAATATCTTATATCATTTCCATTAATTATGAAAGTTATATGGATCAAATGTTAATTTTTGGGGCCAACGGGACCAAAACACAATTCTCCTTTCTTCAATCACGTGCCAATTTGCCTTCCTTACCAACTACCAACCCTCCACATTTAATGTTTTGTGAAATTACCATGTAGACTAAAATTTGTTTCTTTTTTTTTTTTTTAATTTTGAAAATGGGCTTAAAAACAGGCACGAAATGCAGTTTGGGGGATTCTTTTGAACCCACTGTTGCACAAACTGTCACAATTGATCTTCCTGACTCTGCACATGGACTTGTGAAAAGTATAATTAAATAATTATATTAAAATTATACACAAATAATTAATCAAATTTTAATGAATTTAGTATAGGTTAAAAATAAATAAATAATTGAGATATCATTTGGATACAAATTTTTTTTTAGCATTTATAAAAATAGAAAACATAAATAATTTTTTACATAATATTTTATTTTTTTATAAATATCAAACATATAAATATTCATTTTTTCTCTTGTAAATAAAAAAACAAAGATATTGCATAATTATGTAATATAAAGAAAGAAGATTTTTTTTTTTTTTTTTATAACTTTGATGATTTATATATATATATATATATTTAACTTTGATGATTGCTCAAGGAAAATGAAAGCATGCGTGTAACAATTTCCAAACTCAAGGCTTTAAATTTGCTCAGTTTTTTTGAGACTACACATGGATACCGAAAGATTTTGACAATACACCACTAATAAATGGGTGCAGTCCAGCTGTAAGCTCTTGTCATTTCACACTCTAAATAACATTAAAATCATAATATTAACACAATATCAATAATTGATCCACTTCTGTTTGACAGTGGCTCATATAGCAATTGATTTTTTTATTTTCTATTATGAGATTAAAATTATAAATAATTAACATAATTTTAATGAATTTAAGATAAATTTAAAATTTAAATATAATAAATAATTAGAATATCATTAGGATACAATTTTGATTTTATTATTATTTTAAAAAAAAATAGATAACATAAATAAATTTTAAATTTTTATAGATATTAAACATGATAGTATTAATTTTTCTTATAGTAAAAAATAAAAGACAAAAATGTTTATAATAATATAATATAATATAAAGAACATTGTTATGACTTTGATGAAATTTTTTTCTTGCTTCGGAAAGTAATAACTGCACTGCTCTGAAAGTAGTAGGAGAAGGGTATGTATCAAATAAAACCAGAGTAAATGAAGGGGTACGAGTGAGAATAATAATAATAATAATAATAATAATAATAATAAAATAATACTGGAATTATAATTTTTTTTTTTATAATTATCGAAATTAGACACATAAAGCTTTTATTTATGCCTTTTGAGGTTATGACTGGAACAATGAAGCCAAGTCTTGGGCTTTCAAAACCACCTTAAGTAGAAAAGAAAATAAAAAATCAATCACCTCATTTCTTTGGGCTGAACAAGTCCACTTCCATCAATTCAAAACAAACTGATACCAAGTAAAATATTGAAGAGAAGTGGCTTAACCTTTATATTTACGGAAAATAAATAGATTCCAAACTTCTGTTCAATAACACTCCCCCAATTGATGAAATTACATAAATGAATAAACTGCTTTTACTTGAAAGCCAAAAAGAAAAGAAGGAAAAAAGAATGTGTCTTGCTCAAATCCATGTTAGGCTTCATCATCACTCTGAGTGGATCTCCTGAAACAGGAATTAGGGAATTGTCAGGACACTATAAAGAATTAAGATATATTAATTAGTTAAAGGTTGTGCATGAGAGATTTTTATACCTTGCTTAATTTTCTGGTGTTTTGACGCCATCAATATATATCTCTGAGACATGAGAGATTTTATGCCAATCCTCCCCTGTTGTTTTCTTGCATCTTTCAGTCAATTGAGGGCATTCTTGAATCACAAGTCTGTCAAGGGATGTGAGGTTGCGCATCCACTCTGGCAATGCCTCCAACTTTGGTAAATTTCCAAGTAACAAAACTCGTAGATTCCCGAGCCCTGGAACGTGGTCTTCCCCATTTCCATCCAGTGAATTGAGCCTTTCACAATCGAAAATCAAGAGACGCTCTAACGAGGGCAGTTGTTTCATGCTAGGTGCCAAAGTTTGCAAACTCCTACAACTGTCAATAAACAATGACCGAAGGGCAGTGAGGCTTTGCGTCCCTTGAAGCAGAAATTCTAGATTTTCACATTTGAAAATCCTTAAAATACGAAGAGATTCTATCCCTGTCAAAGCCCTCTGTTTCGTGGTGATGGTTAAATGCCTCAAACTGATGAGGTTCCCAAACTCCTTGGGCAGATTCTCGAATCCCTCACATCCTAGAAGCCACAACGTTTGCAGATGAAACAACTTGCATACTGAATTTGGAAGTTTCTTTATCCTCTTATTGCCACTGAGGCGGAGAAATCTGAGATGCTTTAGATTACTGATAGAATTTGGCAATGTGTCAAAGTTCGAACCCGATAAATCTAGCATCTTAATGCATTTGAACTTTGAGATGCAAGCTTTAAGAAATGGTTCACCACGTGATGTCTCCAACACAAAGGGGAAATAAATTGTACGAATGTCGTTAAGCTCACCAACAACTCTTAAGATTTCTTTCTCATCCAAATCATAACTAAATGACACATGGCGAACCATTCCAGAGACAGTTGGATTTACACAATCTATGACAGTGCACTCAGTTTGTGATATGAATGATGCAAGATCATGCATCAGATCATGCATTTTAAATGTAAAATAATAATGATAATCTTCAAAGTCTTGAAAGAAGGATCTCGATAACATTTCTTTAATATATCTGTTTCCGATGTCGTCCAACTCTTGCTTCTTTTTGGATGGTTCAATGAGCCCTTGTGCGCTCCACATGTAAACCAATTCATCACTATAAAACACATGATCCTTGGGAAAAATTGAGCAGTATGCAAAGCAACATTTTAAGTAAGAGGGCAATTGTTCATAACTCAACCTTAAAGCAGGTAAAATATCACCTTCCTTTTGTTCTAATTTCCATATGTCATTATCTCTCACATCTAACCAATCCCTTTGCTCAAATTTTGAGAAAAGTAGGCTCCCCAAAGTCCTTGCCGCCAAAGGAACTCCATTACACTTTTTTACAATGTCGTCCCCAATTTTTACAAGGTTTGGATGTTGTTTCTCTTGCCCTTCATTAAATGCCCATTTTAGAAACACAGACAGACAATCGACATGGGGAAGACCCTCTAAAATATATGCTTGAACAGTGCCCATGATCGAAGCCACTGGATGACCCCGCGTTGTTACAACAATTTTATTGCCCTTTGCACCATTCATTAACAAAGTTTTGAGTTCAATCCATTTTTGGCGATCCTCATTCCACATATCATCCAAGACGAGAAAAAAATTTTCATTTCCTAGAGTAGTACGAAGAACAGTTTGTGATTGCTCCAAATTCAATTCATTATACTTTAACAAACCAGTACCACTCCCCCCTTCCACAGTAGTTTTGATTGAATTAATAATATCTATAATCACCTTTTTCATATCAAAGTCATCGGAGACACAAACCCATATTCTTTTCTTAAAATGCCCAACTACCCACGGATCATTATACACTAGTTTAGCAAGAGTAGTCTTTCCAAGACCTCCAAGACCAACTATGGGAATGACTGAAATACGCTCATCATCATCACTTGAATTCATCAAAAGCTCTAAAACTTTTTCTTTATCCTTATCTCTTCCGATAACATCGGAAGCATGCACAAATGAGTGGGTGGTCTCCCTGTACACCCGAGGAGCCCTCTCCATACAAGTCTGTAGATTGAATTGAGCCCTATCTGCTGCAATGCCATCCAACCTCTCCCTCACCTCCTCGATTCTATGGCCCATTTTAAGGCTAAATGGAAGCGGATTTGAAGATGAAAAGAAGCCAAGTACCTTTGTTTTAAGGCTGCCATGACTCACCACTTGGCGCTGCAAAGCTTGGTACTGAAATTCATCGAGCACATCTTCCACATCATAGCACACATGCTTGAGCTTTCCCAACCAATCACGTAGCTGTCGATCCTTCCACTGCTTCTCCTCAGCATCCAGGAGGACGGATTTGATAGCGGTTAAGGTGGCTTCCAGCTTTTGCAGTTCAGTCTTGACGCCCCATGCTAAGCCAATTTCTTGGAGAGTGACAGAGCCGATCTTCCCCAGAACGTTGTCTGCGATGCTAAACAAAAACGATTCAGCCATGGTGTTGAAGTTGTTGATGACTGCTCACTGCAATGCTAAACAAGATAAATGAGATGATCAGAAATCATCTTTGCAAATTTAGAAAATGGTATGGGTTCAATAATTCAAACTGGGCCCTACCACCACCACCCTCTCTTTGATTAGGACTGAGGGGTATCATGCCAAGTTGTCATGCAGTTTGGGTCCACAGCCTTTGCTCCCGATGATTCCTTCAAAGTCTTCCTCGAATGCCCTGCACCTTTATAAATGATTCCTTCAAAGCTTTACTTTATGTTTTTAAAAATACTTTCAAAATTATAATTTTCAAAGTTAAAACATCACATGGGAAGGTTTTATCAATTAAACCGCAAGAATTTTTATATAGTTGGACCGATTCAAACACATGGTAAACAAACTCTATGTAAATAACCCATTTGGTCCATCTGTTTTCATAAAGAAGTCAAAAATTGAATTTACAGTTATTATAGTGCATGCTGATGACTTGAATATTGTTCATTAATCTATATTTGAAAAAGGAATTTGGAGTTTTTATTTTTAATTTTTTTTATATTTTCTTTCCCTCAATTTTTTTGAAAATCAAACATACCCAACCTTCCAATGAAAAGCCATCATCGAAGTCATTGTCAAAACCTAACATCAAAGCATTCAGAGCCGCCCTTATTGAAATCAAACTCGGCCACTCCATATGTGCCTCTCCCTTCCAAAGTCTCATCCACATTTCAAAATCAGCATCAAAACATTAAGAGGCAGCCTTATTGGAATCAAACTCGGCCACTCCATATGTGCCTCTCCCTTCCAAAGTCTCATCCACATTTCAAAATCAGCATCAAAAGAGCCACCCTTATTGGATATTGGAATCAAACTCGGCCACTCCATATGTGCCTCTCCCTTCCAAAGTCTCATCCACATTTCAAAATCAACATCAAAACATTAAGAGGCACCCTTATTGGAATCAAACTTGGCCACTCCATATGTGCCTCTCCCTTCCAAAGTCTCATCCACATACTTTTCAAAATCAGCGTACAATGTTTCCGCCTCTGGAACATCCGAGCCCAAAAAGGTGGGTCACATGTAAATGGGCCGGCCCACTCAATATTAGCTCCAGAAATTCCAGTTTGGGCTTCCAATGAATCAACCCTACCTCAAATTGAAGGGGAGACATAATGGGTAAATAGTAAGAACTCGTCCATGAAAATGATTATTTTTTTCTTTTACTAAATATATGAGTATTGTTAATTAATATTTAAAGTATACATAGAGATCGTAAATGGTACATTCCAAAATTATAATTTAGAAATGTATATTTACATACTTAGGTCATTGGCCAAATACGAAAATATTTTGAACTGCATAGTCTTGAATCATTTATCTTGAGAGAGAACATACTTTGGTCTTGTAAAAAATAAAGAAAAATGATTTTATCATATTTGGTTGTTTATGAAAAATGTAAGAAAAAAAAACACTAGTTATAAACTTATTTATTTTTAAATTACTTAATCTTTATATCCATGAGTTAAAATAAATAAAATAAGTTTGAAATAGCAAATAAAAATAATTTCTCTACTTTTAATTTATTTTTATTTTTAAAATTTTTACTTTTTTTTTTAAAAAAAAATTTCTCTCAAAGTTTTGCCAAACCAAACATAACCTAACTTCCGGTGCATAGTCCTCGTTATATTGATAAATTAAAATAAGTAAAATGAGTTTAAAGTAGTAAATAAAAATAATTTATCAACTTTTTAATATATTTTTTATTTTTTATTCTTTTTTATTTTTTCTTTATATTTTCTTTCCCTCAATTTTTTCTCCAAAACCAAACATAGCCTAACTTCCAATGAAAAGTCATCATCGAAGTCATTGTCAAAACCTAGCATCAAAGCATTCAGAGCCACCCTTATCGGAATCAAACTAGGTCACTCCATAAGTGCGTTCTCCCTTCCAAGAGTACAATGATTCCGCCTCCGAAACATCCGAGCCCAAAAAAGTGGGCCACATGTAAATGGGCCGGCGCACTTCAAGATTAGCTCCAGAAATTCCAGTTTGGGCTTCCAATGAATTAATATTTAAAGTATATATAGAGATCGGTACATTTTAAAATTATAATTTTGGGTCATTGGCCAAGTAGGTAAATATTTTGAACTGCAGTGGTCTCGAATCATTTATCTTGAGAGAGAACATATCTTGATCTTGTAAAAATTGGGAACGAGGGTCAAAGGGTTCCTGTACCTGCAAGGACTTCAGGGTTCTTAAGATGAATTTTTTTCTTTTTTTTTTCTTTGATCTTCACCGAGTGCTCGTTCAAGGCTTCTTTCAATGTTTTTTGGTCTTTTGTTTCCATAGATTTCATCATAGTCAGATAGAGGGCATTCCACATAAATTAAGGTGGAGGAGCTTGGAAAAAGCATGCATGATAGTTGAGTGAATGAAACTGTAAACCTCATAAACAAAACTTGAGCAAAATGTCATCATTTGCTTCGAGTCGGAGGCATTTTTACTCGACACTGTTTCACCAAAGGAAATGGAAAAGAAAGAGAATGAGAATGTATATATATAATATAAAATAAAACCAAATTCATTATTTTTTTAATTTGTATAAAGTTTTTCTTAAAATCAACTTGAAAACCAAATATGATTGAAATAGATCCTCTTTTTGCTCCTTTTTTTTTCTCTCTCTTTCTTTGGTTTTTTAAGAAATATTTTTCTAATATATATATATATATATATATATAGATATATATAAATGATATATAGATTAGTAACTTAAATAAATGAATCAAATTATTAGTTTATAGTATTGTATTCCATACCAAATTTTGCATTATGCCATTTGTTATGTAACCGTGTGATAGAAAATTATGGGAAAAGTGTGGATCCCAATAACATCATCTGTTAATAAATAATAATTTATTCATGATAAGCCTATCTTTTCTTCAAAGACATGACATATAGTAATAATAAAAATGTATAATTAGAAGTCATTCCAAATTGATCTTAGGTCCCTTAAAATTATTTTTGTAATTATTTTTTTACATTGAATTAGGTAAAAAAAAATAAAAAATTATGTAAGAATTTAACCTAATTTTATTTTATTTTTTAAAAAGGAGAAAGTCATTTTTAAAAAAAGAAAACAAAAAAACAAGTCAAGTGTGTGAAAATCAGGAAAGCAACACTTCAAGGAATTTCCAACTTAATTCTGTCATATAATTAGTCCATAGGCTTACAAATTGCCTCTCTTGTATTTATTTGGGTATGATTTTAACTTGATTAATAATAATTAATGAGCAAAAAATTAATATAAAAATAAATGCATAGTAAACAAATTTAGCTTTTTATTTATGAATATAACTTGATTGTGGTTTTAACTTTTTTCTTAATTAAAATATTTAATAATTTTAATTTAAGAAGATAAAACATTGGTTGTGATTATAATATTTTGCTTTGTTAAAATTTTTAAATTTCTTATTTATATAAAATAAAAAATGAAATAAACTTTTTCACAAAAAAAATATTTAATTATTTATATTAATTTTCTTTGAATTTTGTTTTTGTTTTTTTTTTTTTAAAATTTGCATACTGAAGTTATTAATCGTCACAACCCTTGAAAAATAAGTATCACTCATTTATGAAAAAAGTAACATTGAAATATATTAAAAGTATCACCGTGATAGGAAGGATATATCACTCCTACTTTTTTCATAAAAGAGTGGTACCCTTTTTTCTTAGGGTTGTGTTGATCAGTACGTAACTTCATTATTAGTGATACATCCTTCCCACCACGGTGGTATTTTCAAGACACTTCGGTGTTACTTTTTCATAAAAGAATGGTACATTTTTTTAAGGGTTTTTGTTGATCAGTGCATAACTTCAATATGCAAAAATATATTTTTTAATAAAATTAAGAGAAAGTTAATATAAATGATTAAATACATTTTTTTATGAAAAACATATTTCATTTTTTATTTTATGTAAATAAAAAATTAAAATTTTTAATGCAAAATGTTTTAACTAGAACTAAGTTTTTATATTCTTTAATTAAAAATGTTAAATATTTTAACCAAGAAAAAAGTTAAAATTGTAGTTAAGTTAGATCCATAAGTAAAACTAAAACCATAATCATCGACTCTGATTTTCACACAAAAATTTAAATTTTTTTAAAATACAAACAATAAAATAATATGACAATTATAATAAGATTTATAAAGTAAATAAATATTTATTTAATAGGAATATAGAAAATCTTATGTCGTAAATCTCTAAACTTGTTCATTGTATATTTATTATATATTATTATTTTATGTTTAAAATGTTCATACATAATTAAAATCAATAAATATGAAAAACTGAAATTGTGAAAAAATTGAAACTAAAAAAAAAATCATGAAGTCAACACATTAAAAAAAGCAAAAAGGTGAAGGTATTATGGAGGAGAAAAAAAAAAAATCATGTGGCATGGTTGGTTGCCACATGTCAATTTTTATTTATTTAAAAAAAAACAAAAATTAACCATGATGAGCTCTCGACTTGTCATGTCAAAGTAAAACAAAGAAAATAAAAAAGAAAAAGGGAGAATTGTGTTTTGGGCCCAACTGGGCCCAAAAATTAACAAATGGTCCATATATCTAACAAAATTAAGCCCACCACCCAAGCAAAGTCTCAAAATTGATAAGAAGGATATCCCATTTATAATATACCGAAAATGCCCTTTGTTGGGTTTTTTTTATTTAAAAAAAACCTGAAATCCACGTTGGATTTCCCTTTGTTTTCCCCAAATTTGAGTCGTTTTCACATTCCCGACTTCGTCCCTTTCTTCCGCCCAAAGAATGCCCTAATCCTCAGTCCCAATCTCATTATCTCTCGAGCTCGTGTTTCGGCCTTATGATTTTAGGTGTAGGCAGTCTCGTTTTTCATCTTTATCGATCCATTGGCGTCGACGATCACAACTGGATTTGGGCTCCATGGCGAAGTAGTTTATAGGTGAGGTTAGTAGGTTGATCAATTTCATTTTATGCTTCATTTCGGCTATCCGGACCATTTGATTTCATCCCAAATACATTGCCTTAATTTATCTCGCCATTTCAGTTTGCCATATATTGTGTCCTAATCGATCCCCACCGGTGGTGCCCTCCGTGGTGAGCATTATTGGATATTTGATGTTAGGTGGGACTTTGTGGAGGTAGCATTGATGTCTGAATTGAGGAGGGAGGTTCTCTTAGCATCAGGTAAAACGTTTTTTTAAAAGCTTTATCTACTACAATATAGACACAAATATACTAGCCTAGCATGTGTACGTGACAGAACCCAACAAATTCAATGAACCTGATAAAAATTGAAGAAAATAGGATATAGAAACTAGGTATTGACAATTATATTCTCAACTCTGTTGATAAACAAAATAAACCAACCAGTTGGAGCTTGGCATAGTTGTGTAACTGGGGCTAATCAAGTAGTTATAGCAAAAAGGGAGATGATCCAATTTATCGCTCTGTTGGCAAAATGACCCCTGAGTAGCAGCTTGTAAAGAGTGGAAGCCATTTGCCATGGATAGAGGACACTGAGCGGTGGGTACTAGAGGTTTATGTTCCTTCTCCTTCCTTCCCTGCCCAACCACCTTCTTCAAGCTCCATTGAAAGAGAGAAAAATGAGAAATTGTGAAGCAGTTGATGCTGATATACAAGTCATATTGGACTGCCTATAAAAGAAAGATAAAAGTAAAGAGTCCTATTGGACTAGAAGCGCTAGTGAGAAATCATAAGTATGATTGCTTTTCTAACCACCGTCTCCTTGTTTCTGCCCAAGAAGAGGTCAAAAGGCAACATATGTTTACTGGTTATATTTTTTCAATTTTTTTCCCCTTGCATTAGTGCAGACATATTTTTCCTCGGTTGGTTGAAATCAAATCTTTCCGCATTATATTGACTTCATCGTGTGGCAGTCTAGTTAAGTACGATAGTTTGTATGTTAACTTTCTTCAATAAAACCCAAGTTATGGTGACCCTATAGTATGAGATATTGTGGGCTACTTAGTATGTGTAGATAGATTATCATTTCCAACTTCATGAAATCTGTAGCTAACATGAATATAAGTGGCAAATAAAGAAACAAATTAGTTGAATTGATTCAAAACACTAACCACATAGCCATCATATGTACATTTATGAGTGTCAAAAGTAACTGTTATGTTTCCATTGGGATCCAGAGGGTGATAGCAGTATGCAAAAACAAAGAAAGAGTCAACCAATTAGTGAAAAAAAAATAATAAGTGAAGTAACAAAAGGAAAAGTATATGTACAAAATGATTTATTATATACTTGAAATGGCGACTAATAATAATGTCAACTTCAAAGCCAAAGGCCATATGGGAGAGAAGATCAACCCCATTTTCTATAATATGCATAATTGATTATCCTATAATATGAAATTTGTGCTATGTTTGTATAGGTTGATGGACGCAACTAATATGATATATTGTTACATTTTTATGGGAGGCAAACTTGTCCAAAAAAATGATGGGCAATGGGAATACGTGGGTGGAAGAAGCAAAGGTATTCACATATATAAAGGAATGCCATTTGAAGAATTCACCAAAAAAATCTTAGAGAAATTCGACATCTCCTTTGATGCGATGAAGATGCACTACACCTTCAAGTTCAACCCCAGAGTCATCCAAGATTTAGAAGATGAGGATGACTTGGATAACGTGGTTTCCCACAGTGATGACTTTGCAAATGTATACCTAGTATACTTACCCTGTGTGGAAGCCATTGAAGTAAATATACCGAATACAGAATTGGCAATTGGGTAATGGACGTTAACATGAATGTCTATTTAAAATTTTGTGAATATCACTTTTACACATCACGTAGTTTAATTATGTTAATGTATGTAAATACAAAGGTCCACCTGCATCGTTTCCTTCCTCTAATGCATCATGCGATGTAATTCCTAATACTATGATGCTATCAAGAGGTTTTGTGTCACATTATGCAGATAGTGAGTACACCCCTTTGGAATCGATTCGTTTTCATGAGGCAATATTAGGGTCGGGATATACATTTAAAAATGTTGAGGAGTTTTGCAACGCAATTTACTAGATGTCATTAGGTGGAAGGTTTGAATACAAGTACAAGAAAAATTCTCCTACGCATATGTCTGTAAAGTGTTCGGTTGAGGGTTGTCCTTGGAAGATAATAGCTCACGTTGTAGAGGGAAATGTCATCTTGCAAGTTCATACTTACCAAGTGAATCATAATCATATAGCTCAGGATGAGTGTTCATCTAAGGTCAAGGTTTCTTCAAAGAGAGGCGCAGTTGTTGTTGAAGATGTGTTTAGAACCACTCCAGACTATCTTCCCTGTCAAATTTGTAAGGATTTTGAACGTGATCATGGAGTTCAATTGACATATAACCAAGCATGACACCTTAAAGAGAAGGCAAAAGAGCACATATATGGAGCTCCACGTGAGTCCTACACGTTTGTCCCTTGGTTATGCCATAGGCTAAGGGAAATCAACCCCGACACAATTGCGGAGTACACTTCCGACGAAGGTCACTTCATGCAATTGTTCATTGCCCATGCATTTTCAATTCAAGGGTTCATCAAGGGGTGTTAACCAGTATTGGCTATTGATTCTTGCCATCTAAGAGGACCATACAAGGGAGCTCTTTTGTCTGCCATTGCATATGATGCAGATGATGGAATGTTCCCTTTTGCCCTTGGTGTGGTCAATTAAGAAAATTATGAGGATTGGTATTGGTTTTTGGAGAAATTAAAGGGGATCTTAGATGGTAAAGAAGTTGTTATTATATCTGATAGACATCAGGGAATCTTGCGTTGTGTTTTCGAGTTGTTCGGGATAGGAAATCATGCATATTGTTATCGACATGTTAAGGAAAACTTTTCTAGCTTCTTGAATAAGAAAAACATTAGAGGAAAGAAAGGGAAAGAAGATGCTTTGTTACTTCTAGACAGCATTGCATATGCTAGGTTGGAGATAGATTACAACGAGGCATTTGAAAAACTTGTGCGCTTCAATGACAACCTCGGTAAATGGGTTGCGGAAAACAATCCGGAACATTGGGCAATGTCAAAATTTCTAAAAAAATGATGGGATAAAATGACAAGTAACATTGCAGAGTCCTTCAATGCGTCGTTAAGAGATGAGCGTCACCAAACAATTTATACGTTATTGTTAATGCACATGGATAAGCTTGTAGCCATGTTGGACACCGATATGCGTGGTACACAAAAGTGGAAGAGCGTGGTTGGACCGAAAACTGAAGAGAAGCTAATGTCAAATAACATGAGGTCTGGTCCGATTAGTGTGTTGCCATATTTGGGGGGGACGTTTAAGATGTTTACCGGGGAGGTTTATTTGGTTGTTGATATTAATCAACGTACGTGTACTTACATGACATGGCAAATGCCCGGCTTGCCATGTTCACACGTATGTGCTGTCATCCGCACACTCAAACACGACGTGTATGACTATATTGACCCATGTTTTAATGTCTCCACCCAACATTTGATTTACTCTGGTCAGTTTCAACCATTACTAACACACAATATGCCGAAAGTTTGTGAGGATGGGAGTTTGCAAGATTGCGCCGACAACTTATTTTCTGCTCTCCAACCCCCTCATGTCAGACGTCCTCCAGGAAGACCCCGCCAAAGATGCATTGAATCATAGTTTACTCATAAGAGAACAATTCATTGCTCTCGATGCAATGGCATAGGTCACAACCGCTCTAAATGTAATAATCCGTTGCCGTGACATGTGGTTTGTTTGTGCTTGTATGATTCTCATACTTTGTATCATCCCATACATTCTATTGTAGGGTATATGGTACGGTATTGTTGTTTTTCGTTCCTATGTATTGGCCTGGTTATAGGCACCCTCTTGTTATTTTCATGATTTATAGTTGCTTTGCTTAACCTACTTAATTAAAAGTTCAATTTGAATGTGGTTTCTTTTAAGTTGTTATTTAATTAAAATGTCTTTCTATTTGTCTTCAATGAGATATATTTGTTTCACACGATGTAAGCATTGCAGTTATTATCTTGTAATTTATATGATCTATTAGCAATAGCATAGTATTTGACTCACATGTTTGAATATGGTATAGCCTTACGAAATTTATCCAACTGATTTAATGGTACGAATAGTGAAATGACCTTTCCCTTTATTATTAGTCTCTCCAGGTCATTGATAACTACTATAGCACCCTATGAAAGTTACCGGTTATTCTAAGGTTCAAACCTCCAGCAATAAATTCATTCTTCAATGGCCACTGTGGAGGTATTCCATTATTTCTTCGTTATTATTTTTCATTACTTATTTTGGATACTTGATATTTTAACCTACTTAACACAATTACTTGTTATGGGTCTTACATATTCATTATCACATAAACATCCAGATGTAAATTATTCATCCACATTATTTTGTTTGTTAGTTCATTCAATTGTATTTCTTTTTGCACCACGTTTATGAATTCATATTGTCTTTGTTATTTTTATGTTGATTACTAAAATGCATGTGTAAGATACTAATTATGTCCTACACTTTTAATACAGCCCACAAGATTGTTCACACGTTGTTCATCTTCGAGATTCTTAAAACTATGCAACAGGCTACCAGTTGATAAATTGGAAGTTGTTCGAGACCTTCAGTTTGGAGGTCTTCTCAACTTAAATTGCAAGGAGATACGACATAATATATGTCTATGGCTGATCGACCATTTTAACGTTGGCTTCAATATCATCCGACAAAAGCTATGATCTGACTGCTGCAGATGTTGGCCTTGTATTTGGCGTCCCGATAAGCGGACAGATTCTACAAATTGCATCAACCCCGTCTGAGCATCCGTTCGGTACACTCAACACTTGTGAGGAGAGACTCCTTAACTTACCTGTCGGGGAGGAGTTCCGTAGATGCTTCCTTTACTACGCATGTGCGACGATATTGGCGCCAACGTCAAGGATAGATGGATGCCGAAACTTATGGCATACCATCCATGAAGATGGTTTTCAAAACGATGTCAACTGGGGCCAATTTGTTGTTGACCAGCTGGTTGAGGGTATTAGACGATTTAAACAACGGAACAGTGTTTGGGTACATGGTTGCATCCTCTTCCTTTAGGTATTGCCCTTCTTTTACATTGATAACTTGGTCACTTTTAAATTGTTCACATCACTACCATCAAGTAACGAATCAACATATGTTTATTTCCATTGTATAGCTCCACTATGTAATTAAATTCAAGATTCCTTCGGTTCATGTTCCCGTGACAGTGCCCCTCCTCTCGCATGGTCAGATGAGTTGATAAAGGAGCGCTTAGCTGCTGAGATCAGTCAGCTTGGTAGTTTCGGACATGGCGAGGTAGCCATTTACTCTACATTCATTTTGTTATGTAATTTGATGACATGGAAATTGAATACCTTGAAGGTGTATACGTTCTTAATTTGCGTCATGAAATCAATTATAGGGGTTTAACTATTCGTCACCGCCCCGTACACATGTGGAGTCTGAGAGTGGCCCAACAAGTAGTCATGTATAGATACTATTTGTTACTTTATGAATTAACTCCGTCTAAATGCCATTACAATTAGGTTTACTGACTGCATTGTTTTAAATCATTGGTTATAAATATTTTCTTCAATATTTTTATAGTAATTTATGTGCAAGCTATTCGTTAACATGTCACAGGAACTACTAGAGAAATACTATGCAGCAGAACGTGCAATAAATCAATATCAAAAGGGCATTCAGCACCAGCTTCGTATCATGCGTGGTCTGATGCATACATTGGATGACCGAAAAGAACGAAGTCGACCTTCGCCTGCTGGTGGTCACTCAAGCTATGCAGCCCATGAATTTCTGGAGCCCGAACCGCATTCAGACTATGGCGGAGATGACATGGCATCCCATGGCACTAAAGATGTACCTGACACACCAATTCAGCATCCATCAGTTATTGGTAACAGTATGGGGGACATTCATTACTGCATGAATGTGTACATAATAACTCATATTATATTACTCTTCATTATGAATTAACTGTTGTTACTCCAAACTAACAGCCGATGAAGAAGTAGTCATCCTTGAACAGATGCCTTTGCGTTCTATGGTTGTGGCTCCATCTGATAGGAGTGGGAGGCGACGAAGAGTGCGTCGGTTGGCTCCCAATCTATTGTCGCCATTCATAGTGCAACCACAAACCCGCTAGTCTGCCATCAAGATGGACCTCAAACAAGCAGTTGCAATTGTTTTTTATGGGGACTTAGACCCGAGGTTTGACATAGCATATAATACTCCATTTTCAAATGTATTCACCTCCACATATTTGGTATTACCCTAACGTTTATGGTTTTGTTGACAGCGAGGAACTTGTTTCAATGCATGACATGAGTTTAAGCAGAGGCAGCCTCGCCTCTTTCCAAGGAGACAGCTGGATTGGCAATCATGTTAATATATCAATTTCTCCATTACTTTGCAATATTTTTAATTTAATATTCATGTACCATCTTGTCATTAATTGCTCTGAATATTGCTTACATATTAATCACTTCTTGTCTTAGGTCGTGGATGCGTATTGTAGAATGTTGCAATTCGACGATGTATCAAGGACCAAACTCTTTCTTTCGCCATACATAGCTGTAATGGAGGGCTTTGATGGACACTACAATTCAATGATTTGTTGTTATAACATGTCAAGAAGTTTCCCTACCCTTTAAAGCTTAAACTTTTTTCATATCATATGCAGGAAATGGTCATGTGTTCCAATGCCAAACATTTGACGCACGATGCAGTAATTGGCCGTTTTGAGCCATATTTGTATCCCTTAGATGTTTCATATCAGAATGTTAATGAGGTCAGCTTAAATGCATTGTTTGAGGTTTCTACACTTGTCATCTCCTTCACCTAATATATGTTGTAATCCATTCTGAGTGGCATCATGCAAGTCTACTTACCAGTTCTTCTCAAAAACCATTGGATGCTTTATGTTTATGACTTGCATAACAAACGAATCTAGCTCTTGGATTCTCGACCAGGAAGGAGAAGAAGCTGTATGAGTGGGATACAACAAAATTTGGTAAAGTAGCTGTTAGTTCCGTAATATTTTTTACTTCCATTGTACCTAAGATGGGAAGTTTGAATGCATTTACATTCTTTATTTAAGGCCAAGGTTGTTCTATGGCTTGTTGCCTACAAGAAACAAATGGTGGATGTAGACTTGAAGATGTTCCGTTTTGTCATGCTAGACGTACCAAGTCAACCAAATGAGTTAGTGTTTACTTTGCAGTCCGTGTCTAGATTTAAATTTTATTGCAAGTCAATTTATGTATATTATCGTTGCCATGTCACACCTAATAAATAATTACCCGTTACTTTGTGTGTTAGCAATGACTGCGGAGTATTTGTTATGAAATTCATGGACAACTGGTCAAATGGAGGACTATCCAAATCCATCGATGTGGTATGTCCGGACACAATTTTAATATACCATGATTATATCAAAGTTGCATTCCATGGCCAAAATATTTAACATTTCCTAATATGCCTTTTAAACATTAATGAATGCAGGGCAAGATTAAGAAGTATAGATTGAAGATATTGGGGACATTGTTGTTTTCATCACATAATGCACATCGACATCGCTTTCTCGTGGATTGAGGGACACTATTAAATTGGCTGTGCCAAGGATATTTTCAATTTATTGTACATTATTTTCTCAAACCTAACTATTTGCAATGTATTGCATATAGAAGTTAGTGATGAATTCACAGCTAAGGTTAACAACAGTACAATTCATGTTTAAACCAAACAAGTTAAGCGTTGAAAAGCCCTTGGCTTCAAAAGTATTCACAAATGAAATTAGGATTGCTACTTCAAATATATACATTATACAAAATTGCGTAGGAATAGGAGTCGTACTTTGATTGGTCATTGCATGGATCCAACATTGCTACTTTACTTTACATTTTTTACTTAAATCACATCTTATTTCGAACACATCTTCCATATTCCTTCACCGGTCTGCATGGTACATCGAGCGGCCATAGAGGACACAATTTGCTCTTTTATGGTACACGTCCGTCAACCGGAGATCGACCGGAACCCGATCGGGAAAGCGAACCTGGTCGATCGGTTCATAAACCATCAGCCGGTCGACCTGTGTTGCAGAAACATGCACTCGATTGGGATTCGATCGGTTATCGACCGGAACACGTCCGGTCAGGGGGTGCACACGATCGGGAACAAACAACCACTAGGAGAGAGAGTGTGTAAAAACACTCTCTCGACCGGTATTCGACCAGTTGTCGACAGGATCATGACCGGGAGACCTGCGTCCTTGACCGGGAACAAACAACCACTGGGAGAGAGAGAGTGTGTAAAAACACACTTTCAACCAGCACTCGACCGGGAGCGCTCCCTCCTCGATCGGGAACAAACAGCCACTAGGAGAGAGAGAGTGTAAAAAAAACTCTCTCGGTAGGTATTCGACCAGTTGTCGACCGGCCCACGACCGGGAGACCGACTTCCTCGACCGGTCACAAACAGCCACTAGGAGAGAGAGAGTATGATGAGCGCTCTTCGACTGATGGTCAATCGGTTGAAGTGATCCGGTCGACCGGTTAAACAACCGGTCACGTGAACCTTTGACCGGTCGACCTAATTTGTCCAAATCACATATTCTCTGTAATAATGGACTTGTTTTTATTATTTAAAGAACTAATTATATAAGTATACAATTTTAAAAAATGTAATAAGGTAAAATCATTTTCACAAGTTGAGTTTTGTAATATAAAATTGTGGTAAAAAAAAAGATATAATTAAAAATAATTTAATTTTGATATATATTTAAATTATTTAAGTATCAGCTAAATAATTTATTACATTTAATTTGTTTTATTTACTTATTTTTTGCTATTTTGCTTCTAGAAATAAATATATATATATATATATATATATATATATATATATATATATATATATATATATATATATATATATATATTATTTTTAAATTTAATAAATTATAGCAAGGTTGCACTCTCTAGCGAGTTGGGGGTGGGGGGGGAACAGGCACCATAGGATAAAAACATAACCTCTTACCTTTTTCGATTTATGATATAATTATAGGAAATTAAAAATTAAAATTTATGATTTTTTTTTTTAATCATATGCAATAGTCTAGTTCAATTGATTTAAGCATCTTAGTTTATTGGGAAAAGTGTGATAAAGTGTAACACCATAACAATAACTTTAAAAAATTTAATTATTTTTCCATTTTTAATTTTTTTTTATAAAATATAATCTATTTTATATCAATAAAAATAAAAATTTATCTTATGTTTTTAAAAACTATTTTGAAAATTGTAAAAATTTGAAAAAGTGTGAAAATTACTTGCTTGGATTTAGAAAGATATTTAAAAGTGTTTTTAAGTACAAAATTAACCTACAAAAATTATAAATAACTCTTACGAATTATAAGACCCTTCTATTTTTATTTTTATTTTTTAAAAATATATATCTAAACATCACCCAATTGTATCATTTTTCAATTAAATATAGTAAAATAAATAAAATAAGAATTCAACATAATATCCTTAAAAAATGGGTGCAATTGAAAATTATTGATGCTTGGTCAATTATGTCTTTTCCAGCTAACTTCTTTTGAGTTAACAAGGTGTGTTCGAATCGAATTTTTGACCACCAAAAAAAATTATAGACCACAAGATAATTCAAGTTTCTATTTTCTTTTTTCCCATGATTTTCATATTTATACTTTAGTTTATAGTTAGTTTTGTTATACTAGTGGTTAAAAATACTTATATTTTGTACCATGTATATCTATATATAATAATAAATCAATATTATTTTATTCAATAATAAGATTAAAAATAGAAAATAAACATTAAGCCAACCCCAAAAGAAAAAATAAAATAAAACATTTTTCCAGAATTTTTTTATTTTATCTTAGTTTAATTTACAAAATGTAATTATCTTCTACTATTCCAACATTTTTAGAAAAATTTATATCTCAATATGAAAATTTCTTAAATTATTTATTTATTTATTAATAATTTTTAATTATCACTTATATATATATGTTTCCACTCATAGGTATTCAATTGAAAACAAATCAATTACAAATGAAAGTTAAATTCAATTTCATTTAATTGTTATAGAGTATCTGAATTCCAATAGACAAATCAACTCTCACAATTTCCAAGCCAAAGAGACTGTTCAGCTTGTGACTTATAGAGGCGGTCAACCGCTGGTGGACCGGTCAAGCTATTGGTGGGGTTGTCTTTTGAAATACCCCCCGCACGACATTTTGACAATCTCAGGCTTCAAGGGTTTTGGGTATTCAGCTTGGAAAACCTGCTTTCAACGGCATTGCAGCTATTTCATGGCTTCGGAGTGGGTTTTGAAGGGTGCGGACTGATCTTTGGGACGTCAGTCGTGTGTATTGGAAGGCCTCCTCATTTAGCGCGCATCAAAGGCGGTTTCTCACCTGTTCCCGCACGCCAATCCGCTTAGCTTGGGTTTGTTATCACTTTGATCTGCTCGTTTATTTCTCTACCACCCTCATTCCCTTCAGTTTGACTCTTTGATGGCGCCTAGGAGAGATACAGCCCCTTTAGGGCACAGGGTAAGTGCCTTGCTGAGCCATCTCAGCCCGGTGAGACGGAGGCTCGCCGAAAGGCAAGGTTTGACGCCGGTCTTTTCACTTCCATGGAGGAATATCAAAGGTACAAGCAGAAGTTTGCCTAGAGGAAGGTTGTTCCAGGGAGAAATATTAATTTCTCCCAACTATAGCATTTCGACTTTGAGAGACTATTCGCACATATAGGGTGGCTGCCCTTAGTGACTATTTCAGAGCCGATATTTCCAACATTAGTGAGGGAATTCTATTCACGAGTGACATATGGATATGGAGGGTCGATTGTTTCGACCGTTAGAGGTGTGCAGATCAAGCTTGACCCGGAGAGCATATGCCACATTTTAGATATCGCTCCAGTAGGACTCAGGGTATATGAGTCTAAGGCTTGGCCCACTCTGGTGGGTTTCGAGCCTAGAGAGGCTATACAGAGGATGTGCAGCCTTGCTGATGCGCAAGGGATGGGCAAACCATCAGCACATAGCCTGACAGTGAGATGTCGCATCCTTCACCACATGATCCTGTACATTTTCTTGCCACGAGGCTGCCACCGAGATGAGGTCTCATATCTCGAGGCATTCCTCATTGATTCGATTATGACGGGGAGACGGATTGACGTTGGATATGTGATGATGATGCACATGATTGCATGCTGCGAGAGCTCCACACGCGTTTTCCCCTATGGCCTCTTTCTGACACGAGTATTCAAAAATGCGGGGGTTGATTTGAGCAGGGAGCAGGACTTTGAGGCTCCAAGTAGTTATGATACATATGATGAACAGTCGTTGGGCCGTATGAAGTTTGAGAAGGGCCCCGATGGATCATGGATTAGGAAAGTGGAGGGACCAATAGCACATCTTGCCGTTGAGAAGGAGACGGAGATTCGGGATATGGAGGGTGGGGTCGCCCCTTAGAGAGATTATGAGCATACACAGACTGAGTTTGATATCCATGCACAGCAATCCGAGGGTTGCCAGTTGGGGGCGACTTTATCAGGGGGGACGATGTTTGAGGCAGTGCACACAACGGGAACATCTTCGCAGCCATCATTCACTGATCCACCTCATGCGCATACATCACCTCATCAAGCTCCATACGGCCCTAGTCAAGCGCCTTGGATGGATTTAGGTGCTCAGATCAGCTCACTGGGCACTCGGATGGAGGAGCTTGCAGTTGTCAACGATATGTGATTCTACTCTATGGAGGATCGCATGGATCATTATTAGACAGGTTTCATTGAGCAATTCCAATGTATGCAGTAGAGATTTCAGAGTATTGAGGATCGCATGGATCAGCAGCAGGTTACGTTTGAGCATATCATCCAGAGGCTTGATCGCTAGGAGAGTCAGCATGAGGACATGATGGCTTACCTCCGATCGGTGTTTCCACCACCACCTCCTCAGCCTTGATAGCAGCGAGAGATATTTAGGATTAGCATACGTAGATGCAAATCATTGCCATATTTGTTTCAGTTGTCTATGTTTCCTCTATATTTCACTTGACTATATATATATATTTGATCACTAGGAGAGTCAGCATGAGGACATGATGGCTTACCTCCGATCGGTGTTTCCACCATCACCTCCTCAGCCTTGATAGCAGCGAGAGATATTTAGGATTAGCATACGTAGATGCAAATCATTGCCATATTTGTTTCAGTTGTCTATGTTTCCTTCTATATTTCACTTGACTATATATATATATATATATATATATATATATATATATATGATTTCTGTTGTCTTATGTGAATTATACATTTACTTTTGGTTCCACCTAAACCCCTCTCATTGACATATGTGGAATGGGGCAAGACTTAGCAGCATTCTGTTTAGATATATGTGTACATGCTATGTTTACTTCTCATGGTTTTTTTTTAGGTTAAGTGTTTTTTTTTTTTTTTAAATGTTGAGTGTCGCACTTTGTACTGGTCATTTGGGTTAAGGCGCTTATGGGAAAACTCAGGTCCCAATGAGGTCTTTAAGTTATTTGCTTCTTTACAACCTTTGTTCAGGGAGAATTTATTCTCAGAGGGTTTCATTGGTTGCTTGGCAGATTCTTCCAGTCCTAGGGAGGTCATATAGAAGATCCAGGAAAAGTTTGAGGACATTTCATCGTTGTTATGTAGCTTAAGGTCGAAGTACAATGAACTGCTAGAGTTGCAGGCTGAGAATCACTTGAGATGTACCAAGGTCCTGATGCTAATTTCATTTTGAATTCATCTGCAATGGGTAATTTAAATGATTCCAAGAGTGATTCAACTATTAACAAGGTAGTTCAACAAATGATTATAAATTTTAGCTTGTGCTCTTAAAAGTGAAGGTTCAAGCTTTTTTTAGTATTCAATATTTAATTTTCAGTTATGAATTACTGAAACATGAAACATAATTTTGACAGACTGGTCACCTCATACGGTCTAAGATGTTCTGTAGTGCTATATAATCTTTCATGTTATATGTACAAGAGGAATCTGAGTATTATGTACTCAGTTCTATCAGATTTGAGGATTCTTTAGTGCAAATTTTATCAGGATGGTGATATTTTGGGTAATGTGAAGTGATTATTTCCATGTCAGAATTGGTCCAAAATTTATAGGTTACCAGTGTTGTCCTTTCATCCATAAGAGCCTCTTTTGAACTGATTGGACCTTTCTCTTGCTACTTGATTCATACAAATAAAAGCAATTCCCTGCAAATTCCTTATTTTGTGGAGTTGGTGCTCTATCTAAACTCAGAATCAGATTCATAGTGCCCTTGAGGCCCACTCAAGTGGCAAGGGGTAGAGTTGGGGATGTGGGAGGTTCCATGTTCATTTGTAGGACTCCTAACAGGGACCAAAAGAAAATGTGACCAAAAGAAAATCTTGCCAAACAATCAAATCCTTAGTGTTTGCATTATCAAAACCTACTGATTTTGGATAATCTTGAATGAAGAACTATTCCTTTGTTGGAAGGTCTAGAGAAGCGAAGAGGATAGGCTTGTTGGATCTTCAGTTGGAATTGGATGATGCATAGATTGTTTCAAAGTACCTGGGATATTTCATTAAATGATGGAAAATTTGATCTATTGACGGTTATGGCTTGACTTTTATTCCTTGATTAGCAAACATACAGGTCAGTTTCTTGGCAAAGGGGGCACTAACAAGAAGCAGTTATGGAAAAATAATTATGTTTTAGCTTTTGTATCTCCTTTATATGTACCGTTTACTTGTTTACTTCACATTTGTTTTTTTTGTATTGATGTTGGTGCCCTGCTTTCCATTTGAAAAGATCTCTCATTTTCATGGTAGTTTTCTTATGTTTCAATAAAATGTAGCTTCACCATTAAACATTATCATAATCAAATTTAAAATCAGTGCTAAAATTGTATGATTAAAATTTTGGATGCTCCAAGCCTTCAAAAGTTTTAAAATTCTGTTGTGTCCATATGCACCCAAACAGACATAAAGTGCCATTATCTGCTCAATCCTACAATCCTTATCTACTAAACTACCATGTACTAGAGAACTTTATGTACTTTTTCCCTTTGATTGGATGGTATTCGTTATTTTCATTTCAAAGACACGCAACAAGTACACTCTTGTGATGTGAAATTGGTTGCTTCCCAATAGAACTAGTGTAGTTGAAAAAATGGTTGAGGCCCAATACTGATGATGATTATATAGCACTTTGAGTTCATGAGGTATGGCTATTGAGGTTAAATAGAGAGAAAACATTAATGTCAACTTTTTATAGGTGTGCTGGGAATTTGCTGGAAAAAAAAATAGTAATTGAATTAATGGCAACTAGAATATTGATGTTAATGGTTAACCTCCTCCAACCCTTTATTTCAAATGCTGATAATATGCATATGATCATCTTGTAAGTAGAGCTTAGTAAAACCAGTGGAAACTATTGCTTAAACTATTGTAACCCTATTGTATCTAGATTGAAAAGGAAAGGGGACTATCTCTTCCATTTTTCTTGCTTTTCCTACTGGAATGGCTGGCTGGTTGGCACATGAAATGTCTCATTGCCTCATGGGTTGTAGCTTAATTGCCTTCCATGTAGAAAATCCCTATGAATAAACTTAAAGGATCATAGCAAAAAGGGGGATTTGGTTGATTGAAAAGTTGTAGCTTAAAAAGCCAAGTCTTTGAGTTCTTTGAGATTTTTTGTTTTTTGTTTTTCTGATTTTTTAATTTTAGGAGTCTTTCTGGAGACTACTACTATACTTTCCATTTCCTTATCAATCTTGAATATTTTGTACTCCCATCTCCAACATGGACAACTAAGCATCTAAGTGGCCAACCTCATTTTCTATTAAGAATCCTAGTTCAAACAATTTGCTAATCTCAATGTTAATGGATAAGGCTTACTATATGTCATGTTGTGGTGAAAGTTGTTAGTGTCCTTCGTTGGTGACAATCATGAAGTGTGATGGTCATGATAACTTAAAAGTAATTAAAGCTTTGAAAACATCCAAAGCAATTTTGTAAGTTTAAAATGGTAAGGAAAATTGAATTATTTGCAATATTTAAATATCTATAAAGATCTAAAGATCTAATAACCAATAAGGATCGATGATCAAAGGTTGATAGGATATCATCACAATAATCAACATTGTGATAATGAGATGTTGGTAGTTTTTTTTTTATTTATCTTTTTGATAATGGATGTTTTTTTTTTCATTGTTTACAAAACTCAAACATGATACTAATCAAAATTATTCAAAAGTAGTATACAATGTGACATAACTTCAAAAGGAAAATTATTTTTATGGCCCGCTATAGACATACAACAAAGAAGTCCTAAATTTGATTTATTTTACAAATTATAAAGGGGTATTTAATGGGAAATGAAATGAATTTCCATTATTTTATTTTGTTATATTTATTCCAACCATGGAAAAGGGTTGGGAATATTAGAAAAAATAAAAAACCCTAAAAAAAAAAATTAAAAAAAAAAAAAGAAAACATAGAATTTCAAATGTAATTTTTTGAACTATTTGTTTCCAAAATCAAAACAATAAGTATGTGAAAAAAAATTATGTGGGTGCTAAAAAAGTTTATATGAAGTTAAAGTAAAACCTCCAGCTTTCAACCGATCCATCTCATCGGCTGTTACAGGCGAGAGTATGAGCAACCGGTTGTCCATAGAGGTAACCGGTCGACCGGTTACATTTGACCGGTCGATTACCGGTCGAGTTCTGATTGTGGACCGGTCGTGGACCGATTGAGTTGCCCCACTCATTATCTCTCACATAGTTGGTTGCATCTTGGAGAGTCAATATTTTATGACTGTGGTTTTGCATTATATGGGGTTAAATTATGAACTAGTAATTGGTTGTTGAAATGACATGGCTTTTTAAGTTTTCAATGTGATTTGCCTTGGATCCATGTCCGAAGGGCCTGACACAGGGCCGGTGAAGGGGATAATACAAGGCACCATTCAAAAGTTATCACTGCCCTCACACAAAGGCTACGGGTTACTTCAATTTTGCAACCGTATATGGAAGGGGTCCTTCCAATTATATCCAGTTATAGTATGGTTATATAATGCATTCGGATAAATTTTCAAGATTATAAATACAGTAACTAATTGATCAACATGTCCATTATGTCAAGACTTAAGTAATGGTAATAATTCAAAAAACATTATGAATTATGTATATCAATTGATGTTTTTTTGTTGTTTATATTTAATTAAAAACTCCTAACACAAGTATGATCAGAACATGTTAATTCAGTTTTGTTCCTTGTAGTCTCCACATTCCCTTTCCTCAGCTGTAGCAACCATCAACTCATCAAAGTCCTCGGTCTTTCGAACCAAAAATTCAATCTGAAAGCGAATAAAACAAAGAGGGTAAAGTCAGTCTCGCATCCTCCAAGGTGGCTTGAAACAGTAGGAATTAATGACTCATAATAAATTAATATGACATACTGTCACAACTTGGATGTTTTCTTGCCCTTTTTTATGCACACATACAACACTTACATAATCAAGGCATTTAGAAGATACTATGTCACTCAAAATTAGTTTTTCATGGTAGGCAACATTATGTGACATCGAAGGTAAGGAGGATGAACATAGGAAGAAAGGAGGTTTGAAAGAATATAGCTTTACAGAAATGAGCAAAGAATTTTTCAAAAATCGTTTGAAATCCTTCAAGTTAGGTAGCCTTGTACAGTTAGCAAAATGGCCTTATACACTTAGTGTAAATGCCTTGTACAGTTGGAGAAATCCGACATAGCTACAACTGAATGAGTGTAAATGAGCGGGATAACCACTGACCAATGTCATGGCTCAGTGAAAAGGGGGAAAATGAAACCCAATTTAGGTTCCCATTCATCATACGTGTGCTAGCACATTCCAATGAATGTGTACGAAGGGAAATGATGAGGGAGTACGAGGCATGTCCCCCTTTGCAGAAAGAAATGAGCAACGAATTTTTCAAAAATCGTTTGAAATCCTTCAAGTTAGGTAGCCTTGTACACCCTTGTACAGTTAGCACATTGGCCTTGTACACTTAGTGTAAATGCCTTGTACAGTTGGAGAAATCCGACATAGCTACAACTGAATGAGTGTAAATGGGCGGGATAACCACTGGCTAATGTCATGGCTCAGTGAAAAGGGGGAAATGAAACCCAATTTAGGTTCCCATTCATCATACGTGTGCTAGCACATTCCAATGAATGTGTACGAAGGGAAATAAGGAGGGAGTATGAGGCATGTCCCCCTTTGAAAAAAGAAATAAGCAATAAATTTTTCGAAAATCATTTGAAATCCTTCAAGTTAGGTAGCCTTGTACACCCTTGTACAGTTAGCACATTGGCCTTGTACACTTAGTGTAAATGCCTTGTACAGTTGGAGAAATCCGACATAGCTACAACTGAATGAGTGTAAATGGGTGGGATAACCACTCGCCAATGTCATGGCTCAATGAAAAGGGGGAAAATGAAACCTAATTTAGGTTCCCATTCATCATACGTGTGCTAGCACATTCCAATGAATGTGTACGAAGGGAAATGAGGAGGGAGTACGAGGCATGTCCCCCTTTGAAAAAAAAAAATGAGCAAAGGATTTTTCGAAAGTCGTTTGAAATCCTTCAAGTTAGGTAGCCTTGTACACCCTTTTACAGTTAGCACATTGGCCTTGTACACTTAGTGTAAATGCCTTGTATAGTTGGAGAAATCCGACATAACTACAACTGAATGAGTGTAAATGGGCGAGATAACCACTCGCCAATGTCATGGCTCAGTGAAAATGGGGAAAATGAAACCCAATTTAGGTTCCCATTCATCATACGTGTGCTAGCACATTCCAATGAATGTGTACGAAGGAAAATGAGAAGGGAGTACGAGGCATGTCCCTCTTTGAAAAAAGAAATGAGCAAAGAATTTTTCGAAAATCGTTTGAAATCCTTCAAGTTAGGTAGCCTTGTACACCCTTGTACAGTTAACACATTGGCCTTGTACACTTAGTGTAAATTTCTTGTACAGTTGGAGAAATCTGACATAGCTACAACTGAATGAGTGTAAATGGGCGAGATAGCCACTTGCCAATGTCATGGCTCAGTGAAAATGGGGAAAATGAAACTCAATTTAGGTTCCCATTCATCAAATGTGTGCTAGCACATTCCAATGAATGTGTACGAAGAGAAATGAGGAGGGAGTACGAGGCATGTCCCCCTTTGAAAAAAGAAATGAGCAACGAATTTTTCAAAAATCGTTTGAAATCCTTCAAGTTAGGTAGCCTTGTACACCCTTGTACAGTTAGCACATTAACCTTGTACACTTAGTGTAAATCCCTTGTACAGTTGGAGAAATCCATAATAGGGACGACCAAACAAGTGCATATGGGTGGGAAAACAATGCTTCCACTCTCATGGATAAGGGAAAAGGAGGAAAAAGTTAAGCCTCGTTTCGCTTCATATGCATCATTAGTAGGGGAGCTAATAGAATGAATTAACATGGTAGCCATCAGATAAAATGCGTGCAATGAGGCACCATTCAACCAACATGTGTGAGGAATGTCCCCGACGATTGGAAAAAGAAAATAAGTAAGTTCTTCAAAATCACTTGAAAACCTTTAAAATACACACCCTTGTACACCCTTGTACATTTAGTACATTGGCCTTGTACACTTAGTGTAAATGTCTTGTACAGTTGCAGGAAATTGACTTAGGTATAACTTAACGAGTGCATATGGGCCGGTTAACCACTTCCCAATGTCATGGCTCAGTGAAAAGGGCGAAAATGAAACTCAATTTAGTTTCATATTCATCATAAGTGCACTAACTAGTCCCCACGGCTCACCTTCTGCACCATACCCATTTATTCTCTAGAATATAAACCCAACAACTAGATTATAAAGTGAGGAATTTTCAAACAGCTGAAATGCCATTTTTTAGGAGATCTTTTCCGACGGATTAACTGGAAGTTTCTTTCATTTACTTAGCTTGTGCTTCATTTGTATGAGGCAAGATGGATATGATCAAGCCTCATTTATACCCCACCCTGCACCCTAAAACACGCTATTATTAAGTTCAAAATTTTTTAAGAACACCCTAACACAAGATCAAAACAGATGTCTTTCCTCAAACCTTGTAAACAAACATCCACCACATCATCAAAGGAACCAACATGATGAAATCAAAATGTCAGAAAATTTAATCACACCCACCCTCATTTCGATTTGGGAATGATGATGATCACATACATGCGAAGGCTTTTCTGAGTTGCTCACAATCCTCGGCTGCACGATTGGGGGACATTCATAGTTGGCTTCGTCTTTGACCATGGTGTTTACGGAGGGAGAGAAAGGGGTAGGAGGGTGGTGACCCTTTTTGCCATTTATTTGAGATTTTTCAGTTAGATGACATGACATTTCAAGTTTAACACCTTTGAAACCACTTTAATTTTACAACCAACTGACTTGGAAATAATGAAGGGCATATTGGTCAATTAATATCTCATAGCCTTCCTATTAATTTTGTTAGATATATGGACCATTTGTTAATTTTTGGGCCCAACTGGGCCCAAAACACAATTCTCCTAAGGAAAAATTTGTGGTAGTTGATGAGAGGATGAGAGGAGGGATAGTGGAAAGTTTTGGCATGTTGATGATTTTAACTATTGGAGTGCGTGTTTTGAGGATTATTTTCCCCAAATTGTATGCACTTTGAAACTAAAAAATCAAACTTCTCATATATGTTATTTATTTATTTTAGATAATGCATCATTACATGATTTTCCCTATAACAAATACCAAATCACATCCTAAAATTTAAGGCAAAATGAGTAGTTTTGGTCTTGTATAAAAAGCACAAATAATATTTTTATCATAGTTTTTAAAAATGGTATATAATTAATTAACCATATCAAAACAAAAATAAAAATAAGAAACCCTAGAAACAAAATAACAAAGTTGGTAGAGACATCAACAACAAAAAAATTGTTGGGTATTGATAATATTTTTTTTTAAATAATACTTTATTGCATTATTCTTTTCAATATAATAACAAACCTATTTATAATAAACTAATTATACTTGTACTAGGACTCCAATTCCTATTAAATCAAAAGTCCTAATTAACATAAGAAACTTAAATAAATAATAATGCCTAAAATTCTTATAATTTGAATTTAATTTGGATTATAATTTCAACAACCTCCATTAATATGAGTTGCAAAGTCAATCACATCCAGCATCATCTTCAACTTCTTGAACACATCCGTCTTTAGTGGCTTTGTAAAAATATTTGCAACTTGATCTTTGATCTATAAAATCTAAGTTCGATCTCTTTATTTTTCACAAGTTCCCTAATATAATGAAATTTGATGCTTATATATTTGCTTCTACCATGAAACATCAGATTCTTTATCAATGCAATAGTAGACTTATTATTGCACAAAATCTTTGTAGGACCCTTTTGTAAAGCCAAACTACTTGACATGTTGTGGAAGTAATGGTCATGTATTCAACTTCTATAGTTGATAATGCTACAACTTGTTTATTCTTTGATGACCATGAGAATGCTCTTGTTCCAAGATAAGAAAACATACCCAACAATACTCTTTCTAGTCTCTACATCAATTCCCTAGTTGCTATCTATGTAGCTCACTAAACTGAGTTTTTTTAATAGGAGTAGAAAATTCCATGATCACAAGCGCCACTTACATACCTCAAAATTCTTCTTGTCACTTGCAAGTGTGATTGATATGGTTTTTCCATAAATCGATTGATAATTCCCACTTCATAAAGAATATCCGATTTAGTAGAAGTTAAATAACAAAGACTTCCTACTATGCCCTTGAAATATGTGAGATTTACTAATTCTCTAGTACTTTCATTTTTCATTTCTAGTAGCTCTATAGTATGAGTATGGATTGTTGATGATGATTCCATCTTAAATTGCTTTAGAATGTCTATAGCAGACTTTTGTGAGATAAAGATACCATTATCTATTTGTTAGATTTCAATTCCAAGAAAATAGGACATTAATCCCAAATCTATCATCTCAAACTGTTGTTTCATTGCCTCCCTAAAATCTTTAAACATCTGTTAATAGTTTCTTGTAAAAATTAAATCATCTACATAGAGGCATACAACAATTACATCACCATTAGAATTTGATTTGATATAAAGTGTATGCTTAAAAGGACTCTCTTGAAATTCATGTCGGAATAAATAGGTATCAATCTGCATGTACCAAGCATGTGGTGCCTACTTTAACCCATATAATGCCTTACTGAGTTTATAAACCTATTTCTCTTGTCCTTCCTTAATATACCCTAGTGGTTGTTCAACAAAAACCTTTTCTTCAAGTACACCATTAAGAAAAGCTAACTTCAAGTCCATTTTGTGAAATTTCCACATTTTTTTGAGCTACAAGTGCAATTATCATGCAAATTGTATCTAGTATAGCAATTGGTGCAAAAACTTCAAAATAATCAATACCTAACTTCTATTTATAGCCTTTTGCAACCAATCTTGCCTTAAACCGATCAACTTTACCATCAAGTTTATATTTTGTCTTATAAACCCATTTAACACCTATAAGCTTCTTTCCAACTGATAGACTAGTTAGCTTCCATATATCATGAAAAAACATAAAGTCTAATAGGGAACCCAAGGGGGGTGAATGAGTGATTTAAAATTTTTTAATAAAGATTTATAAGTTATACCCAATTCTTTTACCCTACAAGATGTTAGGGATGATCTCTTCTATCAATCTTAGGCAATTCAAATAGAATATCAAACATAAAAGATACAAACAATGAGACACAAGATTTTTATATAAAAAACCCACACTAACTGTGGAAATAAAAACCCACGAGGTCTAAGACTTACTAATCTAAATCCATTAAACAAATCAAGTTACACAAATTTACTTGGCCACTTTACCCTAAAGACTTACTCTCTAGTACCTACAACTTGATTCATATTTGCAATGCAGCAACCCTCGATTGCTCTAGTGGATCACTTCAGCCTTGCCGAAATGATGAAGGTTTTCAACCAAGATTCAAAGAACTAATCCTTAAATGAGAGATCAAGAATGGTGTGACACATTAGGCTTTCTCTCTAGGAAACCCTTTCTAGAGAATATGCATGTGATCTCCTTTCAATCACTTAAAAGATCTCTCTTCGATCTTTAATCCTCAAGGGGTTAATAGGGAGACATTTATAGGCAAAAGCTCGAAGAGTTTTGATTTTGAAAGGTTTTTTTATTGAATTTGCATGAAAAACTTAATAGAATTAGCATGACCACTCAAGCTAACTCACCACCACTTAAATGCCTTGGGCACTTGAGCAGTATGGCTTGCTTGAGTAGTCTTGCTTTCTTTCAAAAATCAATTTTAAAATCCTTTTAAGTTCAAAACCAAAAATCAATCCTCTTAATTCCTCAACGAAGCCTAATTTGTCACAAGCCAAACCTTTTTAGACGTACCTATGACTTCAACAACTCTTGATTTTCAATGGAGAGTAAGTCACTATCTAAAAAGACTTCTATGACGACCAAATATAAAAAATAACAAAATTACTAACATAAAAACAATACTCAATGTCTTAATAATCTCCCATTTTGGCAATTTTGTGACAAAACATTGTTACATAAACCCACCCAAACTCTCATAATGGAGTTTACATAACACACATTAATGCTCAATTAAAATTAAATTAAGAGAATGCTTTGCATCACTTTGTAGTACTTATCTTCCAACCCTGTAACCTACAGACATAGCAAAAAACATATCAAAAGTAAAGCAGTGTGAGGAATAAAATAACATCGAGAATGCAAAACACGATAGTTAGAGGTTTTGCTCGATGCCTTGTAAAAGCATGAAAAAAATAACAAATTCCTATAATGACACGAAGGTATAAAGCAAAGCTTGAGAGAAATATATATGTATGCAAATCAACCAAATATAATAGAAGCTTGATAAGACATAATAGATCAACAATGATGCCTAGAGGTCTATCACCAAACATGATATATGCAGTGAAGTTCATGGGAAGAAAGATTTTGAAACTTAGAATAGTTATAGAGAGATAGTCAATTCAAGCATAAATATCTTGCAGGAAACATCCATGTTGGACACTCTAAACTTTCTAAGTTATTCTTTTAATAGTTGATTTGTTTTTTTTATAATGTCTCAAGTTTAATTTCCTCCAATATTTCAGTTAATTTCCCTTAAGAATTAAATGAATGAATGAATTGAATAATCTTTTCTCAAAAAATTAGTAGTTTTCCTAATTTTTTAGGGAGTTTCTTTATCTTTTCTCAAATATCTTTATACGTATGCCTATGTTCCCCCTATTTAAGTGATCTCCCCCTATTTTAGTTAAAAAAAATATTTAATGATTTTCCCCTCTTTGTCACAAAAATGGCAAAGCATAATAAACATAAACATGGGAAAGCACATAAGAGAAAGAGAAATATATCATCATCACACATATATCAATTCTAGTGAAACTTAAAGAAAGTAATTTACTAAAATACAACCTCTATAAATATTGACCTTCCTAAAAATTTAAAATAAATAATTTGAGTCAAATACTAAGAATCTCCTCCTTGACTCAAGTTCTCTCAATCCTATGCATTTAATGAGAATAAATGTGTCAAGTTCAAACTCCCATTGAACTTGACTCTAGAAACCATCTTTGTTTTCTTTGTAACTTCATTTATTTTGAAATTACTCTCATTTTTGTGTCAATGATAAGTACTTTTAGTTGAAAACGGAGTTTTGATCCCTTTCATAGCTATCAAAGCACCTTTATTGATATTTATAATATCATTATTTGCAAAAAAAAAAAAAAAAAAAAAATCATAGCCCAAAGTTTCCAAAGCTCCCAAAAAGAATAATCTCCTCCTCAACTTATCAACATGTTTGACATTACTCAATGTCCTTACAACATCATCAAGTATTGTCACTTCTATTGCATCAATAAGAATGATTTTAGAGCTTGAATCATTGCCCATTTAAATAATACTAACATTACATTCCTACAAGCATCAAACCACTTCGTATATGAACATATATATATATATATAAACCATTTAGAATTTAAAATTCAAGAGTCAACAAAATTTTCATCAACTATAATAGAAAGAACATCACATTTCTCATCACTCTCCATCAACAATAGAAGTAGAATCTATAGTCTCTTGGATTCAAGATTTTTCCTTACTTCTAGGTGTTTTGTCAATCCTTCATGGTACCTTCTTATAGATTTTTTTTATGGCATTAATGACACTTTATATCCTTCCAAAAGTGTGACTGGGAACAATCATATTTCCCTATCATAATACCTCCACCACAATCTACTCTTACCACAATATGGTTCATAATTCATTATAAAAGCTTGTCCAATATTATATGGTCATCTTTTCTTTTCTATCATGGAAAACTATCATGGTCACTCTCATTACTTGGAAGTCAAACTCGGCAAAAGACTTGAGTCATCCTTCTATAAACAATAATTCAACTTGGAAATATATTATGGCTGAGCAGCTTGGCGGAAATAGGATAAAGCTATAACCCATGATATTGTTATAGGTGTAACATCAATGAGACATTAAATTCATACATAGTGTTATGTGTATTACTACTTTTATAGTGATTTTTATGCTTTAATATAACACATGATAATTTCATCATGGTGTAGTTTCTAAAAAATATATGTGCAATGTCTTTTCATTTAATGTCATTGGACTTCAAATATAGATTTGTTAGTTATCATAAAAATAATATCTTCGGGTTCAACTTAAAAATCCCGAAGTTTAAAATCCTGGTGTCTTGATCAAATTTCAAAAAAATTTAGAATTCATCATTCTAGTAATTTCACTAAATAATAGAAGTATTTTTTTTTTTGTTTCTCTCATGTTCATTTGTTGTTGTCAATAATTAAAAAATTTCATATTTAGTCCTTATAATTAGAAATTAGTGTGAGCTGTTAAATTCAAGGAAAGCCTATTTATATTGTAAGCCATCACTTCTATGATTTTTTTTTTATTATTTATGTAATAAAATTTATTCTAAAACTTTAATATTATTTTCGTTTCTAAAAAGTACTAATTTAATTTAAGAGAAAAATATTTTAAAAAATTAATATTTTCATATATTTGGATAACAAGGAAAATGACAAAAATAAGAACAAATAATAATAGGATTCTTCTTAAAGATGAAATCAAAATGCTACTCTTCTATGAATGTTCAAATCTATTTACAAGAGAACAACTTTTTCAAGCAACTTATGATTTTGGATCAGTGATGTATTATATCTCTTATAACTCCTTTACTAAACAATAATTACTTTAAATTTCTTTTCTTATTTTTTTTTAAATAAATTCTTTTACCTTATGTTTGGTTGTTGAAAAATTTACATGTGCACGAGTGTGTTTCAAACTCATTGCACTCATTTTTTATAATTTGAAAATATATAAGTTTTTAATTGATTTTAATTATATTTGATATCATTTTTATATTTTTCAAGATAAACCAAACATAGAAAATTGTTTTCTTTAACATTTTTTTCTTAATAATTTTTGGTAATAAAACATAGTCTTAATGGTCATGGTTCAACTCAAATAAGAGCTTCAACTTAAAGTTGCTTTTTTTATCATCCCAAAACTCATAACCAAAATCATCAATACCATGACCAATGAAAATACATTTTAGTGACTTAACATCAAGTTTATTTCTACCATGATTAATCATATGTACTTATGAGTCACAGTCAAATGCCTTCAAATGAGAAAGGTTCACCTTTTTTCCAGTCCATATATTTTCTAGTATTTTATGCCTTAATAGTGCTGATGATCCCAGATTCATCAAGTAAGTTGTGTTGATTGCTTCAAGCTAGAACTGCTTCGGCAACCTTACTTATATACACGTGCTTTTGTATCTCTCAATTAGTGTCATGCTTATTCGTTCTACTATACCATTTTGCTAGGGTGTCCTTAGCACAATCTTCTCCAATTTCATTCTATTTTCATAGTAAAACTTTTTGAACTCGTAGTCTTCATACTCTCCACCATTATTAGACCATAGCTTCTTGATTCTCATTATTGTCTTATTCTCCACCATTGTTTTCCACCTCTTAAATATATCAAACATTTATTGAATTATTCCTCTTATTTAAACAAATTTTTTGATTTGTTCGATATTCAATTCTGTACATAACAAGTAAACATACATAAATAAATATTTATAGAAACTAATAGAAATAAAACTAACTATAAGTGAGAAATCAAATATGTACCCAAATAAGTTGACAAGAACTTCAATATCTTCCTATAGCTTTTCGAATCTCACTTTCTTCCATGAAATTCCATGCTCCATGTGTTATAAATTTGTAATCAGCCAACAGAATTGCAAAATGGGCTCATGCAAAAACAAAAATAGCTAAAATTCAAATTTCAGATTAGTCCAATAAATTTCACTAATTAAAAATGGGTCCAAATTAACAAATAGAATCCAACAAAAATATCTCACATGTCATAGACCATAATATAAAATTTTCAAATTAATAGCCAAAATATACGCTCAATTAATCAAACTCAAAACATGATAAATTAAAATAAATCCCATTATGCCTAAATTTAATATCCCATAATCCAAACCCAATTTAATATGCAAACCTAAATCCACAACCAAAATCAACCCAATTTAATATGCAAACCTAGATCCAAAATATACCACAATATTATATCATATCCAAATGAAATAATTCAAATGAGTACAACCATATAAATTATCTACTAATCTAGCCCAAATTAATAAATTTCATATTAATTTTTCGATAACAAATTAACTCAAATTTCATATTAATTAACAAAACTCAAATTTCATATTAATTCAATAATTCAAATCTCACCAACAATAATTACTATTAAAATCAAATCAAGAAAAATGAATAATGATAATAATAATAATAATGGAAAATGGTTGTGATGCGAAGTGAAGGAATGAGGGAATGAGAGAAAAGAGGAAGGGGTTGTCGACTGGCCACTACTCACAAACGGCAACTGGCTGGTGGTTTTGCTAGCGACAATGAAGGTTGATGGCTTTTTGAAAAACGAAAATAAAATAAAAAAAAGAAAATGAAGGTAATGGGAAAATGGGAGGAAGAAAAGGGGAAAAAAAAAAGGGATGAAAGAGACACCGAAAATGGGTGTCAGGGTAGTGTTTGGGAAGGGTCGTAGAGAGAAGAAAAAAAAATGGAAGATAAAATGGGGGTCGACCATGTGTGGGAGTCCGGAGAGGGAAGAAAAAAAGAAAAAAAAAAAAGAAGTGAGCAGATGATGGGGAGCCGACCACCAGAAAAAGATGGGAAGAAAAAATAACTTGAAGGAAAAAAGAGAAATGAGTAGAGAGAGAAGAGAGAGAAGAGGGAAGAGGGGAAAAAGTGGGTGTGTGGCCGGCGAGTGCGGTGTTGGGGGAGAGAAAAAGATGAAGAAGAATGGGAAAGAAGAAGAAGAAATCAAATAAAAAAGGAAAAAAAAAATGAGGGACAATGAGATGGGGTCGGTGGTGTTGGGAATGGGGGAAGTACGGGGGTAGGTGAGAGTAGGTGGAGGAGAGAGGAAAGAGAAAAATAAATAAAAAAATAAAAAAAATAAAAAATACAATAAAATAATAATAATAATAATAATAAAACAATATACAAGATTAAGAAAAAAAAAAAAACTAAGAATTAAATGGTGAGTGGGTAAAAAAAAAATCACATGTAATTGAGATTTAAAATCTAAGAATAAAATTGGACTCAAAATTAATGTAAAAATAAAATTGGAACAAATTTTGGGGTATAAACCTATCCAATGGTTTCTAGAAACTAATATCTTATACTTTCTCATTTACTACCCTCTTCAATTTTTATTTATTTATTTTTTTTTTTGTGGGGATGGGTTGAAATAGATATAAATAAACAAGACAGGATTAGGATGGGGATGATCCATCCTGAACTCGCCACGCTACCATCCCCATCCAGTATTTTCTAAAAACTAATGTCTTGTACTTTTTTATTTAATGTCACGGTTAATTTCCTATATATATATATATATACATATACACCTGCTCAAAGTTTAAAATTTTGGTCTCTCAATCAAATTCCAAAAGCATTTATTAGAATTCGTTCTAGCAAATGTCACAAAATAAATATAAGTATTTTTAATCTTCTTTGTTTCTTATTAATTTTTTACTGTTGATATTTAATTATATATATCTATATATTATTAACCATCATTTGTATGAAATGTTTTTTTTAATTATTTATGTAGTGAACTTATTCTAAAATTTTAATACGATGTTTAGTTCCTAAAACATGCTAATTAAATAAAAGAGAAAAATATAAGAGAAAATGATTTGCATATATTTGAATAACATGAAAAATGATAAAAATAAAAATAGTAACAAGATTCCCTTTAAATAAAAATTATTTAGTTTGTAAAAAAATCAAAGCCACCATGGACTCCAACAGGCAAGTTATTGGAGACAGGATCAGTATTATATATTTAATAAAATATATAAATATGTCATCTTTAATATAGTATTGGGTTTTACTTAAAATTGCAGAAAATGGAAATACTTTTCTAAATTTACATCATAGCAAGTGTAACTATGTCATGTCATGTATTTTCTCTTCCACGAAACTTATCCATATACACAACTAGTCCACACTCCATAGCTATCCTTTTTTAACACAATAATTGACCTATCAACATCAGAAAATTTTAGAATAAGGCAACACTATAGTCTTGGGGGTTAGGCCTCTAATGACTATAAATATTGGATAATCCTTGAAACCCTTCACATTGTGTGCTCTAAAATCATCTAGCCTAATGGAATTGTACATGAGAGGTTTGGTCGTTCTTTTGCTCTATTTTCTTTTCACTATAGCCACAAAGTTTGGTTGTTGTGTCGGGCATAGTCCAAAGGCTCTTTGTAGAGAAGAAGAAAGAGAAGCCCTTTTGAGCTTCAAAAAAGGCATTCATGATCCTTCAAACAGACTCTCTTCTTGGGCCAGTGAAGAGTGTTGTAATTGGGAAGGAGTTCATTGTCATAACACAACAGGAATTGTTCTCAAGCTCAACCTCCGATGGGATCTTTGTCAAGATCACGATTCTCTGGGTGGTGAGATAAGTAGTTCTTTGTTGGACTTGAAGCATCTTCGATACTTGGACCTAAGCTGTAATGACTTTGGGATCCTTAACAGTCCAAAATTCTTTGATTCCCTCTCCAATTTAAGATATCTTAACCTCTCTACAGCAGGTTTTGGTGGTGTTATTCCTCATCAACTTGGAAATTTATCCAAGCTGCATTATCTTGACATTGGGAATTCTTATTACAACCCAAGAAATTCTTTGAATGCTGAGGATCTTGAATGGATTTCTGGTCTTACCTTCCTAGAGTTCCTTGACATGTCAAATGTGAACCTAAGAAAGGCATCAAATTGGCTACAGGTAACGAATAAGTTCCATTCTTTATCTGAGTTGCGCTTGCCTTTTTGTGAGCTTCATAGTATTGACCCTCTCCCGCATGTCAATTTTTCATCTCTAGTCATCCTTGACCTTTCATATAATTATTTTATTTCTTCATCATTGGATTGGTTTGCTAATCTTAACTCTCTTGTTACTCTTAATTTAGAAGGCAGTAATATTCCTGGTCCAATTCCATCAGGTCTTCGTAACATGACTTCTCTTAGATTCCTAGATCTTTCCTATAACAATTTTGCTTCTCCTATTCCCGATTGGTTATATCATATAACCAACCTTGAACACCTCAATCTTGCATCCCTCTATATTGAATCTAACAATTTTCATAGTATGCTACCAAATGATATTGAAAATCTCACTTCTATCACATATCTTGACCTATCATACAATTCTCTAGAAGGAGACATACTGAGATTTCTAGGAAATCTTTGTACTGGTCAACTTTCGAATTTGTCATATGATAGGCCTGGTCTAGAGCATTTAAGGTTGAGAGGAAATAAACTTTTAGGTTCTTTTCCAGAAACTCTTGGAGAATGTAAATGTTTAGAACATTTAGACTTGGGAAAAAATCGGCTTTCAGGTCATTTGCCCAGTGAACTTGGCCAATTAAAAATTTTATCGTACCTTTCTATTGATGGAAACTTGTTTTCTGGTCAGATTCCTATCTCGTTAGGAGGACTTTCATCCCTAAGTTATCTAAACATTAGGGAAAACTTCTTCAACGGTATTATGTCTGAAAAGCACCTTGCCAATCTAACAAGTTTAGAAGAATTGGATGCATCTTTAAACCTGTTAACTTTGCAAGTCAGCTCCAACTGGACTCCTCCCTTTCAACTCACAAGATTAGAATTGGGTTCTTGCTTTCTAGGGCCTCAATTTCCTGCATGTCCTATGCAGGAATCTCCAGTGTCATCCCAGCTTGGTTTTGGACACAATCCTATCTTATTGTAGATATTCCAAATCATTGGAAATATTCCAAGTTTACATTCATTCCATATCTATCTGGGCTCAAACAATTTCACTGGTCCACTGCCCCGAATCTCTTCTGATGTAGCAGAACTAGACCTCTCCAATAATTTATTCTGTGGATCTCTTTCACCCGTGTTGTGTCGGAGAACTGATAAAGAAGTAAATTTATCGGAGTCTCTAGACATCTCAGGAAATCTTCTGTCAGGAGAACTTCCCAATTGTTGGATGTATTGGAGAGAATTAACGAGGTTAAAATTGGGAAATAATAATCTGACGGGACATATACCTAGCTCCATGGGTTCTCTAATTTGCCTCGGTTCATTGCACTTGCGCAACAACCATCTCTCCGGAAATTTTCCACTTCCATTGAAAAATTGCTCTAGTCTAGTGGTTGTAGACCTTGGTGAGAATGAATTCACTGGGACCATACCTGCATGGATGGGGAACTTCGATGGAAAGTTCATTGAAACATTACCAGGGGATGGTGAGATTAGATATACACCGGGTCTAATCGTTCTTGTCCTTCCTTCGAATAAGTTCAAAGGAAGTATTCCTCTTGAACTCTGCCACCTTGATTCCCTTCAAATCCTGGACTTGGGAAACAACAATCTCTCTGGAACCATTCCCAGATGCTTTGGTAATTTCAGCAGCATGATCAAACAATCAAATTCAAGTTCCCCCTTTCCTTTTCATAATGCACGTCATTTTGATTCGGAATCAACCGACACAGCAACGCTGGTTATGAAAGGAGTAGAGTACGAGTACGGCAACACTCTTGGCCTCCTAGTTGGCATAGACCTCTCAAGCAATAAGTTCTCTGGTGAGATCCCAGAAGAACTCACAGGTCTCCATGGATTGATATTCTTGAACCTGTCTAATAACCATCTCCAAGGGAAGATTCCTGTGAAGATTGGGGCCTTGACATCACTGGAGTCTCTTGATCTCTCCATGAATAGACTTTCTGGTGTTATTCCTCAAGGTATGGCAAAAGTATCATTTTTGAGCCATTTAAATTTGTCATACAACAACTTCTCTGGCAAAATTCCATCAGGCACCCAGATCCAAGGCTTTAGTCCCCTCAGTTTTATTGGCAACCCGAAGCTTTGTGGGGCTCCATTGACTGATGGTTGTGGTGAAGATGGTAAGCCAAAGGGTCCAGTTCCAGACGATGATGATGAAGAGGACAATGGATGGATTGATTTGAAATGGTTCTATTTGGGTATGCCATGGGGTTTCGTGGTTGGCTTTTGGGCCATTTTGGCTCCATTAGCATTCAACAGAGCTTGGAGATATGCTTATTTTCGGTTCTTGGATGACATGAAGTATAAACTACTAGGATGGTGTTAATAATTGTAAATAAATTTGGCAACCTTCTTTTCCATGTGTGATCAATATCACTTTTATGAGTTTCTTCCATCCATGGTTTTTAATTATCCGTAGTTTGAATTTATCAGTTTTCAACATATCTATACTCACGAGTAAAGGATGTTATATAATTATATTGTGGATGATTGTCATCTGGAACACAAATCAAAAGCTTTAATCCTAGCAATTTCATTGGCAATGATGGGCTCTGTGGGGCTCCTCTTACAGATGCTTGTGCTGGAGATTATGCACAACAAAGCCAAATATCGGGCAATGTTAATGAAGATGATGAATGGATCGAAATGAAGTGGTTCTATCTGAGCATGCCATTGGGGTCTGTGGTGGGTTTTTGGCCTGTTTTGGGTCCATTAGTATTCAACAAGGTGTGGGGCCATACTTGATTTTCAATTGTTAGATGATATGAAATCCAAATTATTGGGATGGTTGTAAATACAGATAGTTTTAAGACCTTGTTTCCGTGGTATTATAAATAGTGTTTGGTAGTTTTCTTCCACTCATATCCTAATTTTCCCGTTGTGACTTTTCATTTTGGTTGCTCAGATAAATCTAACATGGAGTTTTCATTATTCAATAGATGTGAAAAAATAAATATCTGGATAGAAATGTCAGTCTTAACACATCTGATTAAGAGAAATGTTATTCATTGCAAACAGATCTCATGCCATTAATGTAAATCTGTGAAAAAAAATTTTGAGTAATCGCAATAAGCCCCTTAAAAAGTCCTACTTTCCTTGTTTCTTTCTTCCTAGATGACACCCATCCCAAGTGGTTCCTTGATTTAAAAATTTTATTTTCTTTCCTAACCTTTACTCAATTTTCTTGGCAACCAAAAGTGGGTGTACCTCAGCTCCTTTTTCAATAGATTCCTTTCTATTGTAATTGTTGTTGTTCTTATATTTAATGGAGTTTTCTTTTTTCCAAGCAAGGAAAAATCCAAGATCCACGGTTGAAGTATCTGAGTTCAGCATTTTCAAGCAACTTCCACAATGATAATTGAAGAACATAAACTATTTTTGAAAGGTTGAATTTGCTGATTGTTTTCTTTTCTTACATATATTGTTACAACGTTGAAAAAAATAAAATAAAAACAATACCTACTTTCTTTACACAGAAGAGGGAATATTATACAGAACAGGTAAGTGGAGATTTCCTTCCAGCCTTGATTTTCCACATTACAAATATGGAGAGTAGTTTTCCTTCCTGGCAGATTGCATTATCTACTTCTCATGTAGAGATTCTACTTTGGCATGGATTGTATGCTGGCTGAGTTGGAGTTTCCTTTATCAATATTCATATTTATTTCAACTGCTCGCATATTCAATCTTAACATCCTTTGATTTACCATTTATTATGTATTTGTGGCTTCAACTTGGACTTGTCTTTTTTCATGAACTTGCTGCCCAAGTACTTTGTAACCTCACTGCAGTTCACTCCATTCAGTTTCCACAAAGTTGATTACCATGGTTTGTGGTAGCTGCTCTCGAATAGGATTTAGAATCCTTCAAACTTTTAATTATACCTTAGTTCAAACCTTTGTAATGATTGCTTGTCAAAGAAGGAAATTAATCATAATGCCAGATTAAAGGATTAACAATGGCAAAGACTGAAAGTTTCTTTGAGACCGGCTATGAGTAACAATTGATAAAGGCACATTGACAGAAAGAAAAATAAATCAGTTAATTCAGAATATGAAAGTTTTGATCCATGAAATACACATTAAGGTCAGGCTTATGGCAGATTTCTTTATTCCTGGTATCACTATAAGTATATAGCCTAAGCCCTTGCTTCCTACAATGCACCATTGGAAAATTTCCTTGTCGATTCATCTGTTGCAGAAATAGTTCTGTGGAGAGGAAAAGTATTGGAGATGTGGTGGTTATTGACGTGAGTTGTTGAAGGAGCAATTATAGAAATAAAAATATTCTAGTTACCAAGTTAGTTTTATTTGATTGTAAATCATCCAAGATTGTAGCCTAGATTAGTGTGATTAGTTTCTTCCAAATTAACTTCATGTACAGGTTATATATAACCCTCATCTGCTGTATCTTTTAATATATAGAAGAATACCATTTTTTCTTCTCCTCAACATGGTATCAAAGCAGAGATTCTAGGGCCATAGAATTTCTGAAAAAAAAAAAAAAACAGAAAGAGGAAAATGGAAACACCTCCTACTGGGGTGGAAAAACACGAAGGGGGGAGTTCAATTCTTGCAGATCTTACGACAAGAATGACACAAGTACTGAACCACAACTAAACTCAGAACCAGATCACAAGTCATGAACCTGCTACACAGATTGGAATCAAGTTAGATGGTACCAATTATGCACTATGGTCCCAAATTTTCAAGATGTATATCTCAGGTAAAGACAAGTTGGGATACATAAATGGAGATTTTCCACAGCCTCTGCAAACAGATCCCGCATTCAGAAAATGGAGAACCGAAAATGCAATGGTGAAGGGATGGCTAATCAATTCTATGGATCCAAAGTTAGTCAGTAACTTTATCAGATTCTCAATGGCTAAGGCTGTTTGGGATATTGCTATTACGTACTTTGATGGCACTGATACATCACAAGTATATGATCTCAAAAGAAGAGTAACCAGACTCAAACAAGAAGGAGGATCTATCGAGACATACTACAACAATCTGCAAGGCTTGTGGAGAGAAATCGACTTTCGTCGACCAAATCCTATGGAATGTGATATTGATATACAAAAATATAACTCTATTTTGCAGGAGGATAGAGTCTACAATTTCTTAGACGGACTTGATGATCAGCTTGACAAGATCCGAGCAGATGTACTGCAGATACAACCATTCCCAACAGTGGAACAAGCTTATGCCCAAGTTCGAAGAGAGGATTTGAGGCAATCCGTAATGATGATGAATGAAGATACCATATCTGGTGGTGCTACGCTTTCAAGAGGAGGACATAAACCTCAACACCAATTATCTTTTCAAACGCCATCGAATGGAAAGCCTAACACAACCACAAAACCAAAAGGGGAAGGAGGAGGTTGCACACATTGTGGGAATGCAAAACACACCAAAGAAACATGCTTTAAACTACATGGTTATCCATATTGGTGGCATGAACTCAAGGCAAAGAAAAAATGTGAAGCAAGTGGAGGCGACAATCTTGGTCGTGCAGCTCTTATGAGCGTAGAGCCTCAACTATCTCTCATACCACAACAAGAATCTTCTATCTCCACTAGTGAACAGCTTGCTCAGAATGACTCAGGTAACCAAGGTTATGTTTTTTCTTGCTCGAAAACGGGAAACCATGATGGCTGGATCATTGACTCTGGGGCAACAGACCACATGACCTTTGACCCTTGTGACTTCTCTAAAGCCACCCAACCAAAACGAATATGCATTGCCAATGCTAATGGAGTAACATATCCAGTAACAGGGGCTGGAACAGTGGCTCTTTCTCCTTCTTTTTCATTACCAAATACCTTACTAGTTCCATCACTTTCCAATAAATTGTTATCTATTGGACAAGTGACTGAGGAATTGAATTGTTGTGCTCTAATGTACCCTAACTTCTGTTTGTTTCAGGATATTCTCACCAAGGAGATTATTGGTCGTGGTACTAAAAGGGAAGGGTTGTATTACATGGATGATTTCACTTATGGTCGAGCAAATAATATGCATTCTGCTGGAGTTAAGGAAAAACAGATTTGGTTATGGCATAATCGGTTGGGGCATCCCTCATTTCGGTATTTGAGATGTTTATTTCCAGATTTATTTACGAAGTTTAATGAGTCAGATTTTAAGTGTGAAGCTTGTATTCAGGCTAAGAGTCATCGGGTACCTTATTCAATCAGTTTGAATAAATGTGACACTCCTTTTTTTATTGTTCATTCTGACGTTTGGGGCCCTGCTCCTATTACTATTTCTTCTGGTGTTCGTTGGTTTGTAACCTTTGTCGATGATTGTACACGAATGACTTGGCTTTATGTGATGAAAAATAAACATGAAGTGTTTGAAATATTTCGATCATTTCATAATATGATTCGAACACAATTTTCTGCTAAACTTCAAATTCTTCGATCTGATAATGGTGGGGAATATGATAATGCACAATTTCACAGATACTTTCAGGAACATGGTTTGCATCATGAGACATCTTGTTCTCAAACACCGCAATAGAACGGTGTTGCAGAGCGCAAGAATAGACACATCTTGGAAATCACTCGAGCTCTCTTGACTGCTGCTTATGTCCTTAAGCGATTTTGGCCAGATGCAGTAATGACTGCTGTATACTTAATGAACCGATTGCCATCACGAGTTTTGCACTACAAAACCCCTCTTCAAGTTCTCGCACAACATGTGACATTACCATCAGTTTTAATGCTTCCTCCAAGAAAGTTTGGTTGTGTTACATATGTTCATCTACACAAGAATCAACGGACAAAGCTTGATCCATGTGTTGTCCATTGTGTTTTTCTTGGCTATGCAGCTCACAAGAAAGGATACCGATGTTATGATCCAGCTACAAGGTGACTCTATACCACCATGGATGTCACCTTTATTGAATTGGAGAATTTATTCACTTCTCAATCTTCCCGCTCCTCTCTTCAGGGGGAGATGATGAGTGAAGAGCAGAATTGAGAAAATTGGCCAGGCTTCGAAGAAACTTCAAATGATATAAGGGAGGTTCAGCTAAGAGAACCAATGGCAATACTGATAGATCAAAGAGGAGAAGTTGAAAATGTTGAGCATGTCGAAGCAGAGATCGAACAACAACCAACAAGAGTAGATCAAAATGGAGAAGTTATAGAAATTGAAAGTGAACAACCCTTCCATGACTTGACAGTACCACAATTAGACCAATCTCCTGAGAATATTCCTAAGGTACAAGTTCTAAACTCTCCTCACAATATTTTTGCTGGCTATAAACTACCTTTCAGGCATAACCGCGGGCAACCACCAAATCGTTATTCACCCGATCATGGAACGAGCAAGTCAAAGTACCCAATTGCCAACCATATCTCAACTCAAAAATTGTCTGAACCTCTCAAGGCATTGGTTCATAAATTATCTGCAGATGGTGTTCCTGATACAGTGAGTGAAGCCATGAATAATCCCAAATGGATCCAAGCGATAGAGGAAGAGATGAAAGCATTACAGAAAAATGATACTTGGGCGCTTGTGCCATTGCCTGAGGGGAAGAAAACTGTGGGATGTCGATGGGTGTTCTCTATCAAACACAAAGCAGATGGATCAGTTGAAAGATATAAAGCAAGGCTCGTTGCGAAGGGATATACTCAAACATATGGGATAGATTATCAAGAAACTTTCTCACCTGTAGCAAAATTAAATACTGTGAGAGTACTAATCTCTCTTGCTGCAAACTTGGACTGGTCGTTGCACCAATTTGACGTAAAAAATGCCTTTCTCCATGGGGATCTTGAAGAGGAGGTGTACATGGACATTCCACCGGGTTTTGTTTCTTCGACACAGGGGAAGGAAGTTTGCAAGTTACAAAAGGCGTTATACGGATTGAAACAGTCTCCTAGAGCATGGTTTGGATGATTTAGCCTTGCCATGAGAAAGCACGGTTTCAAGCAAAGTAATTCAGATCATACTCTCTTCTTGAAGCACCAACAGGGGAAGGTAACAACTCTAATAATCTATGTTGATGATATGATAATTACAGGAAATGACGAGGAAGAAATCTCTAAATTACAAGAGCATTTAGCAACTGAATTTGAGATGAAAAATCTTGGAGGGTTGAAGTATTTTTTGGGGATTGAAGTAGCTCGATCAAAACGAGGCATATTTCTATCCCAAAGGAAGTACGTGCTTGACTTGTTGTCTGAAACAGGAATGCTTAATTGTAGACCTGCTGATACACCAGTTGTTCAAAACCATGGCTTGGGAGAATTTCCTAACCAGACCCCTACCAATAAAGAAAGGTATCAACGCCTTGTGGGAAAGCTGATATACTTATCTCACACACGGCCTGATATTGCTTATGCGGTGAGCTTGGTGAGTCAATTCATGCATTGTCTTAGCGAAGATCATATGAGTGCAGTGGTTCGTATTTTACGGTACTTGAAGTCTTCTCCAGGAAGAGGACTGATGTTCACGAAAAACCAACATTTGCACATTGACGGCTATACGAACGCAGACTGGGCAGGGAACATTACTGATAGAAAATCTACATCGGGCTACTTCACATTTGTGGGAGGCAATCTGGTCACTTGGAGGAGTAAAAAACAGAAGGTAGTTGCTTTATCTAGTGTAGAGGCTGAGTTTAGAGGCATGGCTAAAGGATTGTGTGAGCTACTTTGGTTAAAAGGATTATTAGAGGAAATTGAGTGTTCATCTCAGGATACAATGAACCTGTTTTGTGATAATAAGGCAGCCATAGCAATCGCACACAACCCAGTTCAACATGACCGCACCAAACATGTTGAAGTGGATCGGCATTTTATCAAGCAAAAGCTCGAAGACAAGGTCATCCAATTTCCTTTTGTGAAGTCAGAAGATCAACTAGCAGATATTCTTACAAAGGCTGTCTCTAGCAAAATATTTCACAACTCACTTGACAAATTGGGCATTGATGATATCTATGCACCAACTTGAGGGGGAGTATTGACGTGAGTTATTGAAGGAGCAATTATAGAAATAAAAATATTCTAGTTACTAAGTTAGTTTTATTTGATTGTAAATCATCCAAGATTGTAGCCTAGATTAGTGTGATTAGTTTCTTCCAAATTAACTTCATGTACAGGTTATATATAGCCCTCATCTGCTGTATCTTTTAATATATAGAAGAATACCATTTTTTCTTCTCCTCAACAGTGGTTCCGTGGCTTTGGTTTCTGTCCTTAGCAACTATAACCATCCAGTTTAGTTTGAGTGACGAAACTTCAGATGTCATCTGCAGTGCAAGAGAAAGAAGAGCACTCCAGAGAATCAAACAAGGCCTTGTGGATCAGGGAAACTACCTCTCTTCATGGACCCGTGAAGCCTGCTGTTCATGGAAAGGCATTGGCTGTGACAACATAACTAGGCATGTTGTCAAGATCAACCTCAGTTGTGAGCCCATGGAAGGAGCTTCCTTGGGTGGGGATATAAGTACTTCTTTGTTGGACCTGAACCATCTTCAGTACCTCGACCTCAGTTGGAATAGCTTTGAAGGACTCCAGATTCCAGAATTCCTTGGTTCCCTGACAGGTTTAAGGTATCTTAATCTCTCCAATGCAGGTTTGACTGGTGATGTTCCTCGTCAACTTGGAAAACAGTCGAGCTTATAGTATCTTGATATTGGAGGCATTTCTCTAGATACCGAGAACCTTGACTGGATCTCTTCTCTTTCCGTTCTTGAAGTTCTTGACATGAGCTGGGTGGACCTAAACAAAGCGTCTAATTGGCTACAAGCAATGAATACGCTCCATTCTTTGTCAGTTCTAATATTGTCTGACTGTGGGCTCGATAGCATCAATCCTCTTCCAGTTGTGAATTTTTCGTCTCTCACTGTCCTTGACCTCTCAGAGAATCAATTTGTTTCTCCAACATTTGACTGGTTTTCTAGCCTTGGATCACTTGCTTTACTTGATCTAAGTTCCAATAACTTCCATGGACCAATTCCTACCACTCTTTGCAACTTAACTGCCCTAAGATCCCTTCATCTTTTCAATAATAGCTTCACTTCTACTATACCTGATTGCTTGAGTCACCTAACTAGCCTTGAAAGTATCGACTTTTTATAAAACAATTTTAATGGAATCCTTTCGGTTTCCATCAGAAACCTTACTCCACTTGTAGCTCTAGACCTGTCAAACAATGCCCTTGAAGGGGACATCCCAAGATCATTGGGAGAACATTGTAATGTACAAAGGCTAGATTTGTCATCTAATAAACTTGTCAAAGGTTTCGAGTTTCTAGACCTTGGAGCAGATGAAGTTTCAGGTCATTTTTCGAAATGCTTATCAGTTCTTTCTAATGGGAATAGTTCATCTTCTGGACCAACTTTTGTATCTGTAAGAGGCTCGTCATGCTTGAGTTACTTAGATGTGTCCGGGAATTCTCTAAAGGGTGTAGTGTCTGGAAAGCACTTTGTTAATTTGACAAGGTTGAAATATTTACATGCTTCCTCAAACTTGTTTACATTGCAAGCAGCGTTCAAAAAATCGGTCGAGTCCGATACGACTCGACCGAGTTGTATCCGCCTCGAAGCAGACCGCGACGAGTCTGATACCAGATACCTAGACTCGACTTGAATCAGATGAATTGACCAATATTCCGAGTTAACTCGATCAACTCGAGGAAAAAAAATCAATAGATTCTCTGCAAAAAAACCCCATAAAAACAAGTCTTGATTTTTTAGAGAAATCAAATATTCCTCTGCAAAAGAAAACCTATGAAACCTATGAAAATTTTAAACAAACCCGTGAAGATTTGAAACAAACCTGTGACCCTTTCAAAAGCCTTTAAAAAGAGGCTCGGTTGAAGAAATCCACCATTACCGGAGTCTAGAATCTTCATCTTTGGTGCGGTGCCTGGTGTAAGGTAGCAGATTGTGGTCCAATAGTCTGAGAGCGAGAGGCTGTGTCTTCGTGGTTTGGGGAAGAAGACAGAGGGCTGCATCAGTGCATCTTCATGGTGTTGCTATGTTGGGGAAGAAGAAGAAGAGGGCAAAACATCTTCGTGGTGTTGCTGTGTAGGGGGTGTTGCTGTTTTGGGGAAGAAGAAGAAACAGAGGGCAGGGGGTTTGACCGGCACGTAATAAATTAATATATGAATTCCTTTTCAAATATTGTTTAATATTGTTGCTATATTGTTGCTATATATAATATGTTATTCCTTTTCAATTTAATATATGTAATCTCTGTATATGGTTGAATATTGTTGCTGTATATAATTTGTTATTCCTTTTCAAATATTGTTGCTATATGTCTTATAAACTAAATAAGACATAATTAATAATTTTAAATTATTTCATGAATTTTTTAATTTTTTAAAATAATTTTGAAATTAAAAAACCAATGTAATTAATTACATATAAAATAAAATTTTTTATAATATTATGTTGATAATTCAATTCAAAATGAGTACATGGAATGAAAATTTTGACTCATTTTTAAAAAGTTAAACTTTATTAATTATTTAATTTAAATAAAATATTATGAAAAATTATTACTTTAAATATTTATTATTAATTTTTAACCTAAAAAGTGATAAAGATGTTAATATTTTTATGTTTCTAACATATGCTAAAATAGTTTTTTTTTTATAAAAATAAAATAAAATTAACCTATGATTTTATTATAATATCATATATATAATCTATTATTCCTTTTCAAATTAATATATATACTCTCTATATATGGTTTAATATTGTTGCTATATATAATCTATTATTTCTTTTCAAATATTGTTGTTATATGTCTTATAAACTAAATAAGACATAATTAATAATTTTAAATTATTTCATGAATTTTTTAATTTTTAAAAATAATTTTGAAATTAAAAAACCAATGTAATTAATTACATATAAAATAAAATTTTTATAATATTATGTTGATAATTCAATTCTAAATAAGTACATGGAATGAAAATTTTGGCTCATTTTTAAAAAAGTTAAACTTTATTAATTATTCAATTTAAATAAAATATTATGAAAAATTATTACTTTAAATATTTATTATTAATTTTTAACCCAAAAAATGATAAAGATGTTAATATTTTTATGTTTCTAACATATGCTAAAATAGTATTTTTTTTAATAAAAATAAAATAAAATAAACCTATGATTTTATTATAATATCATATATATAATCTGTTATTCCCTTTCAAATTAATATATATACTCTCTATATATGGTTTAATATTGTTACTATATATAATCTATTATTTCTTTTCAAATATTGTTGCTATATGTCTTATAAACTAACTAAGACATAATTAATAATTTTAAATTATTTCATGAATTTTTTAATTTTTAAAAATATAATGTACAAGAAATTGTCTTGAATACTTTAAAAATATCACTCAATTTTCTATTAGTATAAATAAATTTACATTATATTAGTGACAAAAAATTTTCTTATTACTCAATTACATTAATACTATATTGCAAAATTAAATTACTATACAAAATTAATAATTATTGAAATTTTTTTTCTTTAAATAATCATAAATGATTTAATAATACGGAATGAAGGGTATGCATTTACATGGTCAATTACATTGATTTTAATTAAAAAAAAACATATAAATAAGTGGAAAACAAAAGATGATGAACTTAGGTGAGATCGTGTTTATTGTTTTTTTAGTACAATTTATTTTTATATGGTAACAATATGAAACATATAAGTGAGTGGAAAATTGAATATTATAATTCTTATATAAATGTGTTTATATATATTCAATTTGAAAAGTAAAATTGTTTTCCTTTTATACATGGTTAGGTTAAAATTTCAAAATGGCTTCAAAACATGATATTGGTAGGGAGCATGCAGAACCTGTTGGTGGTAGTAGAAGAACCATAAAGTGTAAATATTATGGGAAAGTTATACATGGCGGTATAACAAGATTAAAGCAGTACATCGCACATATATCTGGACAAGTGGAAGGATGTCCACGTGTACCGGTAGAAGTGTCACATAGTGTTAGACAACATATGTCTAATACTTCAAAAGAAAAAGCACAGTTAAAGAAAAAAAAAGAACGACTTTTGGATTCCTTAAATAGAGAAAATTTCTATGAAATTGATGAGGGTGATTCTGATGATGAAATTGAGGAAGTTGCTATGGCTGATTTTGAAAGAAGACAAATGAAACAAGCAATGAAAGAAAGTCGTCGAATTTTTTAAGAAGGTGGACAAGAGCATCAGAAGGGTGGTAGTTCCTTACAACCTTCTAATGCTAGGACTAAGCGCGGACTGACACGTAGCTTCAGTGTAAGAGAAGGAGCTAGCATACCTACAAAAGGAATTGATCCCTACATGTTCCCATCAAAGCAGAAATCAATAAAAAGCTTGTTTTCTACTGAAGGCATGAAGAAAGTGGGTAAAGCTATTTCTAAATTCTTTCTCTTTAATGCAATACCCTTTAATGCAGCTGATAATGGGCCTTACTATCAATCAATGATTGATACCATAGCAGAAGCAGGTCCAGGCATCAAGGGTCCCACAGGATACCAAATAGGAGATACATATTTGGAAGAGGAGGTGCAAGAGCTTGAGGTATACATAACAACATTGAAGGCTAAATGACCTATATATGGGTGCACAATCATGTGTGATGGTTGGAGTTCTAGGACTAGAAAGCCTATCATCAATTTCATGATTTATTGTGATAGAAGTATGATATACCATTCTTCAGTTGACATTACCAACATACCTAAGACAGCAGACTACATCTTTTCCCTTATGGATAAAGTTGTAGAGGAGGTTGGGGAGGAAAATGTTGTTCAAGTAGTCACTAATAATGAGGCAAGTTTTAAAGCAGCCGGTATGTTGTTGATGGAGAAGCGGAAGCATTTGTTTTGGTCTCCTTATGCAGCCCACTGTATTGATTTAATGCTTGAAGCTATTGGAAGCATGAAGCAGATTAAGGAGACATTAGATCAAGCTAAGATGATCACAGGATTTATTTATAATAGCTTGAAAGTAGTGAATTTGATGAAAGTGTTCAGCAAGGATAGAGATCTGTTAAGGCCAGGAATAACCCATTTTGCCACTAAATTCATTTCACTTCAGAGTCTTATATGTTACAAGGCTGATTTGAAGAGAATGTGCACAACAAATGAGTGGCGTGAATTCAATAAAGATAAGAGCAGAAAAAGTGTAAGAGATAAGGTATCCAACCTTATCTTAACTGATCGATTTTGGAAGAAGGCAGGAGAAGTTCAAACCATCATGGAATCTCTCGTCAAAGTATTGAAATTGGTTGATCAAGATAAAAAGGCCACACTATCAATCATTTATGAAGCAATGGATAGAACTAAATTGGCTATCAAGGCATCAGTCAAGCAATGGTAAAAGTATTGGGAAGTCATTGATAGAAGGTGGGAAGGTCAATTGCACAGACATTTGCATGCTGCAGGTAATAAAAAAATTCTTTATATATTTTTTATTTTTTTTTGAAGTACAAATTATTATAAACTGATCATTATTTAACTTATGGTAGCATATTTTTTAAATCCAATGTTCCAATATTCAAAGCATTTCTCCAACCATCCGGAAATTAAAGTTGGATTAAAGGAGGTTATCAAGAGATTAGAGCTAGATTTGGATAGACAAGCAAAAGCTATTGACGAGGTATAATAATAGTTTGTGACCTTTATATAATGCATTTTGTATATGTAATGTGCATTAACAAAAAAAAAATGTTAATGATGTAGGTGAAATTATTTGTTGACGGCCAAGGAGAATTTGGAAGTGCACTCACAAAGAAAGCAATAAATCAATCCCTTCCAGGTACTCAATACATTTATGTCTATTACAAATAAGAAATTATCATCATTTTTTGTTAAATATATCATAGTGATTAATAAGTATGCATTTTCTTTATTATAGTTGAATGGTGGAACAACTATGGCGATGAAGGTCCACATCTACAAAAGATTGCTATTAAAATTTTAAGCCAAACTTGTTCTTCATCAGGTTGTGAAAGAAATTGGAGCACATGGTCATTGATTCACACAAAGTTGCGCAACCGTTTGGCAATGAAAAAATTGCATAAGTTAGTTTATGTGCACTACAATATGCGACTTCGAGTTAAGAATTTGATGCAAGAGCGAAGCAATGAAGATTTATTCAATCCAATTGATCTCAATCATATCTTTAATGATGATGATATATTAGATGAGTGGATACGAGAAGGAGAGGAGCCTATTTTATCATCTGATAATTTGGATTGATTGGATAAAGGTCTTCCCACTAATGAAGAAGGTAGAGAAAGAGATGTTGATTCCTGTCGTAAAGGTAAGGTTTTCTAGAACAATTTCTTCAAGTTCTAGTAGTGATGATGGTGACAATAGGGGCAATAGGCGGGGTGGTGGCACTAGTGGGGGCAATAGAGGAGTTGGTGGCACTAGTGAGGGTACTGGAAGAGATGGTAGCACTGGGGGTGGTTATGTTAGTCAAGTAGATCCTGGCATGTCATGGGCACAAGGAGGTGAAAATTACTATGCCACACAAGATACAGATCATGGATATCGACTAGGGATATGGGAACAACGAAAGCATTTGGAAAGACTAACTACATTTCCCAGCGATGATGATTATTCTAGTGGGCATGATTATCATAGATCAAATCATCACCGTATTGATGAGCACTTACAAAATTTGGGTATAGGATCAAGGTCATATTTCAAAGGGGTAGATGATAGATCATATCACAACTTTAGAGACCGTGATAGCTTTTCCAGTACTTTTAGTAGAAATGATTTTAATCAATTTCCAATGATGCATCCAGAGAGATATTTAAATACTAGAACATGAGCTAGTGACTCATATGGATATGATCAATCTTCTAGTAGCAGTAGCATTGCTTATCAAGGTTTTGGATACTATCAAGCTGGTATTGATCCCGAACAGCCTTCGAAACCATATTTTCCTGATTATGGATCATCAAGCCAATCATCTCACCCACCATATTCGAGTTATGAACAACTCTTTCAATCATATCCTCACTACGGGAATTGCCACCTCAATTTGTATGCTCGTCGTAGGACTGATGATGATGATTTTGAACCCCCTCGTCATTCAACATGGAATTGATTGTTGTATTGTATGTGTTGTTAGTAAAAATGTTATTATATTTGAAATAAAATAACTTTCTTTTTATTAGCATTATCATAAATAACTTTGAGCAGATACTTTTATAACTATTTAAATAATGTTAAATGTGAGACAATTTTATTTTATTAATTTTTTGAGCTTATTTAATTGTATATATATATATATTTTTTGATGATTTACATAATATTTTTATATTTTTTTGAATTTTCTAATTAGCTTATTTTACATATCGCCCGATACCAGACCGATACACCGAGACCGATACGCCTTGGGAGCCTCCGAGTCAGTGACCGATACCACGACTTTGAACCATGATTGCAAGTAGGTTCTGACTGGAATCCTCCATTCCAACTAGAAATTTTGAAAATGGGATATTGGCAGTTGGGGCTTTTATTTCCTGCATGGTTGCAAACGCAAAAGGATCAGATGGATCTAGACATATCCAGAGTGTGAATCAAAGATGCCATCCCATCTTGGTTCTGGAGTCTCAATCTTGTCTACATAAACCTAGCGGACAACCGGATCTATGGCACTGTTCCAAGCTTACCAACTGCATATCAGATCTATCTTGGTTCAAACAAATTCACTGGCCCACTGCCCCATATCAGATCTAGACACTTCCAAAACATTTTCATTAGATCTTTCCCATAACTCCTTTAATGGCTCCCTTTCACTCGTCTTGTGTCAACAGAACAATGAAGAGAACATTTTGTGGTCTTTAGACCTCTCCGGAAACATTCTATTGGAGAGCTTCCTGACTGTTGGGCGTCCTGGACACTACTTATGGTGTTGAGATCACATAATAATATTCTGACTGGACATCTACCGAGCTTGATGGGTTCCTTACTTCAGCTAAGATCATTGCACTTGCACAACAACAGTCTCTCTGGTACTTTACCGCCTTCCATGCAAGGTTGCGAAAGTTTATAGTTGTAGACCTCAGTGAGAATGAATTCTCTGGAAGCATACCGATGTGGATGGGGAAGAATCTGTCTTATGGTTCTTGTCTTAAGATCAAATAAATTTACTGAGAGTATTCCTATGGAATTCTGTCACCTTGAGTCCCTTCAAGTCTTAGACCTTGCAAACAACAGCCCCTCAGGGAGCATTCCAAAATGCTTTGGTAATTTCAATATCATGGCCAGACAAGTGCAACCAAGGGGGTGATTTCTTTCTTACAATAATTCTATTATAGGGTTCACAGACATAGCATCACTGGTCGTAAAGAGTTCAGAATATGAGTACGACGGTTCTCTCTCCCTTCTAACTGGATTAATAGACCTCTCATGCAATAACTTATCGAGTGAGATACCAGAAGAACTGACCAGTCTTCAAGGTTTGATGTTCTTGAACCTGTCTGTAAATCATCTTGAAGGACAACTTCCTATGGAGATCAGCGCCATGACATCCTTGGAGTCTCTTGATCTCTCCAGGAACAAACTTTCGGGTGTTATTCCACAAAGCCTTTCCGGTATATCATTCTTGAGCCATTTAAATGTGTCGTACAATAAACTTCTCAGGCAGAATTCCATCAGGCACTCAAATCCAAGGCTTTAATGCGAGCTGTTTTATTGGTAATCTTGAGCTCTATGGGCCTCCTCTCTTACAGAAACTTGTATTGGAGATGATCTCCCAGAGGTTCCAATACCAGGGCCTGTTGATGAAGAGGACGATGATGATTGAATCGAAATGAAGTGGTTCTATATGAGCATGCCACTGAGGTTTGTGGTTGGTTTTTGGGCTATTTTGGGTCCATTGGCAATCAAGAAGGCATGGAGGGATGTCGATTTCTTGTTACTGGATAGCATGAAATGCAAACTGTTTGGCTGTTGTTAGCATGGAGAGCAGTATTTGTGTTTCTTGAATGCAAATTTAAGGGTCTCTTTGGCTGTAGACTCACCACACACGGCTAACCATTCATTGATTTTTCATGTGTGCTCCTTTTGGTTGCCGAGAAAAGCTAGTCCGAAGGGACAAAAGAGTCCTGGGAAAGTGGGTTCTTCACGGTGACCTCAAGGAAAGTCTTGATCAACCCTTAGGGCCAATCCAAAGTTTTACCACTGAGAGAAGAGCAGGAGGATCTATCATCTTGCTCTTGGATTTATTGACCTATGTAAAAGAGGGAGATGATTATGTGTTGGAAATTTGATTATGAAACACAAGGCACTTTTTCATGGTTTCTTCAATATATATAAGCATACAAGGCATTTTTTAATATTTAAATTCCCATAGAGAATTTTATTCCTAAAAACGATTATGAGAAATATAATATTTTCCATTGAGTTAATTCATGTCTACAAGGGAAAAAAAATAAAAATGTAAACATGCATTTTAATAATGCTTTAGACATTGATGGGTCCAACTCAATTACTCTGTTTGCATCAGCAACAGCCTCTGCTAAAAAAATTGACAAAGTTAGCCAGCAGCCTCTCATAAGGAGAACTTGATTTGCATGTTGCACAAAAATTAATGTGAATGGTACCATAAATCAAGACAAGATAATTAAAAACAAGCATACATAAATATGAATGAATATATATAGTCATAAGCCTATCTTCATCTCTTCCTTTTCCTTAATTTTTTCAACAAACAATCAAAGGTGAAAGAAATAGAATAAAATTCAATATCAAAATAACATAACAAATAGACTCAAAGTGATCTTTTAGTTCCCACAATTTTCTCATCAAATAAGAATAACAAAAACCGCAAACAAGATAAATGTAGTAGCCTTCTTTTTTTTCCTTTGTTTACTTTTCTTTTTTCTTTTTTCGTTTTTTTTTCTTTTTGGTTGCCCTCAATTTTCTCAAAAAGACAGAAACCTAATGTAGGTTCATTATGTCCATAGAAGTAAATTCCATGCATTCCCCACTCGACTAAGCTGTTCCACTTAATTTAACATCTTTTTTCAATCTCAAGTAAAAAAAAAAAAAAACCTAAAAGCAAATTTTCTTTTGTTAAATAGAAAAAAGAGTGATCCAAGAATAAGTTTTCAAAAACAATAATAAAAAATAGATAGGCATTGTAAATAGTGTCAATCTTGTTGACATTATCCTTGTTGGCTGCCTTACTCTTATTCTAATAGTGTCTCAACTTTCAACAATTCTAATATTCACTTTCTTTCTTACTCTTGTCATGCTAGACATTCCTAGGATTTCTTGATTTTCACATGCCATTTCTCAATTTAGATATGTCCTATCCATTACCTTTTTTCTTATTTCTACCTCTGCTCTCCATGTTTAATATTGATCTTGAGTTGGAAATACATTTTTCATGCTTCATGATCACCACAATTATGATCATGTCCACTATCTTCAAAAGCACCAATTTGGATTTCCTAGATGAACTAGTGATTGAGGTAAAAACTCCCTTCCAACTCTCAAGTAATAAGGATTAATGAGGCTTGAATTTCATCATCAAATTTAATGTCAATTTAATTTAATTCACCTATGGTCTCATTAAATTTATTAAGGTGTTGTTTGAAATGCTATTCTCAAACATCTTCAAATTAAATCGCTTCTTATCCAAGTGTGCCTTATTTGTTGTAGAAGGTTATTAGTACATACTGGCTAGGGCGGTCTATTGTGTTTTTTATTTTTACATTGAAATCAACCGATTTTTACAAGGTTAATCTAATGACACTAATGGCTTTGCAATTGAGCAAATCCTATTCCTTTTCATCCATCAACTTTGGTTTCCCTCGTAAAAATATATATAAACCTTTTTTACATAGATAATCCTTCATTTACATCTTCCAGAAACTAAAATTCATACAATCAAACTTCTATATTTTGTGTGAATCCTTCTCTAATGCCATTACTTCCACACAAATGGCGATTGGTCAAACACGTTAAGTTTGGATTTGTGAACCTAGGTGCTCTTATACTATTTGTTAACACAACTACACACATACACAACAGAAATAGGAAAAAAGAAAGATATTTTTAATGTGGTTCGACAATCAATGTGATCCCTACTTTTATGGGGCACACCAACACTCGAGAATTCACTAATCAAATAAAAATAGAAATATTACAATGATGAAGGCTCTCTTTCTCCTCTCAATTGCAACTAAACACTATATTTTTTTTTTCACATATTTACAAAAACTTAAATTATAAAAGGGTTAAATACAATAACTAAAGGGACAAAATTATTATTTCAAAAAATAAAAAAAATCTCCAAGAATGTTGGAGAAATTACAGGTATGAAGCTGGAGGTATAATGAAGAAAAGTTGTAGATATGAAAGAGAGAAGCTATAAATTTTATTCCATTTGAGATGAGATATTTATACAAGAAAAATAAAAAAATCTTCCTATCTTTCCTGCATATTTATTTTGGTTGTTACACCTATTTTTGAAATTTAAAACAAACGAAGTCATAATAAACTTGAGCTAATCTTCAGCAAAGACTAAGTCTTCAAGGCTTGGAATCTGGAATGCCAACAACTGAACACTCCTTCTTGGTATTCGGATGACAAACACCTATCTTCTGCTTAAGAGCTTCAAACCTTTCCATTGGTAAAGGCTTTGTGAATATATCTACGAGTTGATTTTCAGAGGAACAATGAATAAGTAACACTTCATTGGATTGTTGAACTTCTCTAATAAAATGATACTTGATCTTAATATGCTTTGTTCGACCATGAAACATAGGATTTTTCGAAATTGATACTGCAGAAATGTTGTGACACATAATGTTGGTTGCTTCAATTTACTCTTGCCCCAAGTCTTTCAATATTTTTCTTAACCATAAAGCTTGATTTACAGCGGATGCAACAACAATGTATTCTACCTCTACTATGGATTGGGTTGTGGTTTCTGGTTTCTTTAAGCTCCAAGTGAAAAAACCTGAGCCTAGGGAGAATAAGTACCCTGAAATACTTCTTGAATAATCAACACAACCTCCCCAATCGCTATTGGAGTAGCCTAGCAACTTTAAATCACCTTTTGCAGATTTTGAAAATTGAACTCCAAGAGCAATAGTTCCCTTGATGTACTTTAATACTCTTTTAGCTGCCGAAAAATGTTTCTCACTTGGTGAGTGCATGAACTTGGAAAGCACACTAACAACAAATAGTATGTTAGGTTTGCTAGTTGTTAGGTATAAAAGGCTACTAATTAAGCTTCTATATAAGCCTTAATCTATTTTCTCGGAGTCGTCATCCTTGCTTAACTTCTCGCTGGTTGTCATAGGAGTAGACACAGGCTTGCAATCTTGCATTTTAAATTTTTTTCAGCACATCCATAGCATACCTCTGTTGGCATATGAAAATTCTTGAACATGACTACATCACTTCCATTCCCAAAAAGTACTTCATAACTCCAAGATAAGTCATTTCAAAGACTTTGTTCATCTCATCCTTGAAGCTTTGAATTAACCCGGGTTAATTTCCTGTAACAAGCATGTCATCTACATAAAGAGAGACTATTAAAAGCTAGACATCATCAGTTTTTACATATAAGGTTACTTCACTCTGACTTCTAACAAAACCAAGTTTAGTCATATGCTTGTCCATGGTTTCATACCAAGCCCTGGGGGTCTGTTTCAAGCCATACAATGCCTTCCTTAGAAGGTACAATAGTCCTCTTTGCCTGGAGCCACAATCCCATCTGGTTGCTCTACATATATCTCTTCATCAACAAATCCATTTAAGAAGGCAGATTTAACATCTAACTGATGAATATGCTAAGAATTTTGAGCAGCAAATACAAAAAGTAGCCTGATAGTGTCATACCTTGCCACAGGAGCAAAACTCTCCTAATAATCAACACCATACTGTTGAGCATATCCCTTCACCACTAGCCTAGCTTTGTGCTTACATATCGAACCATCAGGATTGAGTTTTGTTTTGAAAACCCATTTCACTCTGATCACCTTGTGATTTTTGGGTCTTTTCACAACCTGCCAGGTTTCATTCTTGTAAATCATCTTCATTTCTTCTTTCATTGTTCTCCTCCATGCTTCAGAATCTTTGGCTTCTACATAACTTGTTGGTTCAGTTATTGCTAAACTGCACCTTTGATAGATGTCCTCCAAGCTTCTTGTGTCCATCACTAGAAAATCATCTACAGATTCAGAAGTTTGAAAATCTTCATGATTATTGAAGTCGACATCAGATTGTGCATCTTTTTTATTTTGCCAATCCCAAGTTGTCATTTCATCAACTTTTACATTCCAGGCTTCATATGGTGTTTTGTTCTTCAAGGATTTTGTAGGCAATCTATTCAGCAAATATACAGAGGTGTTAACTGCCTCTGCCCAAAAATTACTAGGCATTTTTTTTCTCAAATAGAAGACACCTGGCCATCTCCATTACTATTCGATTCTTCCTCTCCAAGACACCATTTTTTTGTTGAGTGTATGGAGTTGTTAGCTGACGTTTGATGCCTGAAGTACTACAAAACTCAACAAATTGTCTGGAGGTATATTCTGTACCATTGTCGGACCTTAAGATTTTAATGCTCAAGTTGCTTTGATTTTCTACAAGGGCTTTGAATTCTTTGAAAACAGAGAAAAATTCCTTCTTTAGTTTGATAAAATATGCCCAACACATTCTGGTATAGTCATCTATAAAGAGAATGAAGTATTTGTTACCACTCAAAGAAGTTGTTTTCATGGGACCACAAACATCGGTGTGTATGAGTTGAAGCTTTTCGGTGGCTTTCCATGATTGATTATTTTTGAATGGCAACCTTGCTTGTTTGCCTTGTCGACAAATCTCACATATTTGAGCTTTATCAAATACGTTTGGCATGTCTTCCACCAACTCAAGTTTTTTTAGCTCTACTAAGCTCCTTTGGTTATAGTGTCCAAACCGTTTATGCCATAGGTTTGAAACACTTTGAGTAACTCTAGCATATGCATATTCAACAACATTCTCCCAATTGATTGCAAAACTCTTGTTTTTCATTTCCATACAAAGCAATTTCTCTCCATAGGGATCAAAGATGATGCACTGGTTGTCTTTGAATTGCATGGAATATTGATTTTCAAGCATTTGACCTACACTCAATAGATTTTGACTAATATCAGGTACAAATAACACATCAGAGATGAGCTTGATACCTAAATTTGTTTTTATAGCAATCGTGCCCCTTCCCTTGACATCCACGTATCCACCATTGCTAACTTTCACCGTAGAGTTGTAGGTTTTGTCAAGGTCCTTGAATATTGTAGCATTGTGACACATGTGGTGTGTGCATCCACTATTAATGAGCCAATCATTATAAGAGTCTTGACTTGAGAAACATGATGCTACAAAGAGTTTCTCCTCATGCGAATCTGCATAAGCAACTTGTGCTTGCTGAGATTGAGGACCTTTATTTTATATTTGCAGACTTTGGTAACATGCCCAAGCTGTTTGCAATTTTCGTACATCGCGTTTGGCCTCCACTAAAAGTATTTCTCTAGATACGTAGTCTTCTTGCAATGTGAGCAGGTTGGGTGTTTCTTCAGTTGGGGCCTTTCTTGGTTGTTCTTCTCTATGCTTTTACTTTTCTTCTTGATAAACTGGTTTTTGTCTTTATTAGATTGTAGGGATTGCATTTGAAAAGCACCTTCTGTGACATTCTCTTGCCTCAAAGCTCTTCTTTGCTCTTGTGCTTGGAGTGCGTGCATTAGTTCAGCAAGTGAAATTTGTGAAAGGTCCCTAGATTCTTCAAGAGATGAAATCTTAGACTCAAACCTCTCAGGAAGTGTCACAAGAACCTTCTTCACGATCCTCGTATTAGAAAATTCTTCACCAAGTGACCTGATTTTGTTAACAATCAAAGCAATTATGTCAGAATACTTGGTGATAGTTTCATCTTCTTGCATGGTTAGAGACTCGAAATCCATTTTCAAATTTAGCACTTGCATTTGTTTGGTTTTATCACTTCCTTGATACTCCAATTTAAGCTTGTCCTAAGCTTCTTTGGCCGTCTTGCAGTTCATAATTATATGAAATACTGAGTCAGCAACTGAATTTTGGATTAAAGTCTTAGCTTTAAACTTTTTGGTCTTTTCATCAGTATGAGCTTTGATTTGTTCTAAGGTAGGATTCTTCGGAAGTGGAGCTATTAGTTTGTCTTCAGCTACAACTTCTTAAAGATCAAATGCTTCTTGGTACGTTTGCATCTTTACGGACCAAATTTGATAGTTTTCTCCCACAAAGATTTGAGGAGCTAACAAAGAGATGCTGCTAGTTGCCATTTTCTAGTGTGGTTTCAAATGGGTTATGAAGTGAACTTTCTTAGTTTTCTCTCAAAACACAGGTCCTGTAAGACCAACTGTGGCTTTGATACCACTTGTTGGAGAAATTACAGGTATGAAGCTACAGGTATAATGAAGAAAAGTTGCAGATATGACAGAGAGAAGCTGATAAATTTTATTCCATTTGAGATGAGATATTTATACCAAATTGTTCCTATCTTTCCTGCATATTTATTTAGGTTGTTATACCTGTTTTTGAAATTTAAAACAAACGAAGTCATAACAAACTTAAGCTAATCTTCAGTAAAGACTAGTCTTCAAGGCTTGGAATCTGGAATGCCAACAACTAAACAAAGAAGTATTGCCCTCTTTAAGCCTCACAAGTTGACTGGGTAACTCAACCTCTACGAGCTAAATAAGAAACTCCACCCTCAACATCTTCTATGTAGCATAACAAGATCAATTTAGACCACAATATGACAGTTACATATATCAAAAGGTATTATCTTGAGCAATCCATTCTCCCATTAGCATGTCTATGACATCCCTAAAGGAGACAACATTTTCCTTATACCCTACTTCAGGGTTGGATTTCGCTTGCCCATGTCAACTCTTATAACCCATTTTTATTACTTCTCAGGCATTCATCTATCTAGGTTTCACCTTAATGTCATTCAACTATTAATGTTTGTAGCATTTCTAAACTCTATGGTACCTAAGTTTTGGAGAGATTTGTTTCTTCATTAAATGAAATTGCATAAGAATTGAAATTAGTATCCTTAAACTCTGATATCTAACTTCCTTGATTCTAGTAAGTGATGGGAAAAGAATAGTTGTTTTTTTATCTCTAGTTAATGAGAAGGCTTAGACCAAGGCAAGAAGCAATTTAGGTTTACTTTGTAGCTTGTATAGCCAAGGTAGTCAGTTGTCCCTCATTTTGCTTTTACTTTACTCTCATTCTTTATGTATTATTTTTACAATGTTGTTTGGTGTAGATACTCTCAAACCCTTTGTTTGTTGGTTCCCATTAGATTGTTTCAACCATTTGATCAAAACTATTTGCCATGGGACTAAGAATTTTCTTTTTATTTGCAAGACCACTTGCTTTCCTAGGGCTATCCAGTCCTACCATTGGGAGCTTATTCTAGTTCTTGGCGTACCCTTGGGAATGCCATTGGAAAGTTTGTTTGGGTTGAGGTAGCTTCCACCTATTACCTATTCATTCAATAAGTTTCAAGATAAATAGGAAAGGGGAAAGCCTACACATGAGATGACCAATTCCCAAATCTTCAATCATTTGAAATTTTCTAAAATTTGTAGGACATTTTTTTGTTTAATTGTTTCTATATATCTTTCATATTTTTCATAGAGAAGTAAATATCAAACAAGTCGTTTGATAGGGTACTCAATATTGCATAGTAAAATTGTTTGTTCTCTATTCACAATTAGTATAATTACCAAAGGTTTCATCAAGTTTTGATTAGTTAAAATGTCAAAATATATGTCCTAGTTAACCACATGAACAACTAAGAACGTGCATTCTTGCCATTTCTTAAAATGAGACCCATTAAATAGGTTTATCTTAGATGTGTTAGGCATGACTAGAGCTAGGAAAGCATCTATAGTCTCAAATCTACTCTAAGATTGTTAAAAAAAAAAAAAAAAGTTTTTGAAAATTATCATTGAACTTGCAGGGCCATCCTACTAAATAAGTAGATAGGAATAAAGATGCAAGAAACCAAAATTTGAAGAAAGGAATAATTTATCAAGGTTAATTGGGTGAGGCCTATAATCATGGAGCATTGAGTTGTTTTCCACAAAATTTCAATTGCCGCATCAAATTTAACATTACTATTTAACACATTATCTTAATTTCTTATGCATTTATTTATTTGACAATAAGATGTATAAAAAAATGACCATAAAAAATTAACTATGAAGATTAATTTTCAAACATTATAAACTTATTAATGTTTTAGTAAATCATATTCAAAGAAAATCAACCAATTAATTGTCTAAAACAAAATAATTGAAACTATCTTCAAGATCATTTTTAGTGCTTTTGATTTACTAAAGCAGAAGGCTATGTTTTTAGATAATCAAATTTTCAAATTTTGGTTAAACTTGTAGCAATACATTCACACATCACTATCTAATAGCCCTAGTTTCTTACAATGGCTGCTAATAACTCATTTTATTAAGCAAATTTGGTGTAAACGAAAATTTAAATCAAGCATAACACCACAAACCTAGCCCTAGAAAATTGTCACTGTTATTGCTTGTTGGTCCTTGGCAAATAAATTCTGTAGTCATCCTTCTCAGGATTAAATAAAATCCTTAGGCCCTTCTAATATCCATCGTGCTCCAACAACCTTTTCAAAGGTGTTGTGCTTGAAAAGCACCTTACCAATCTAAGATATTTGAAAGAGTTAAATTCATTGACTTTGCAAGTGAGCCGTCTAAGAATCATTTCCAAGGAGATATTCCTCATGAGATTAGACTCCTACTATTTTTGAGGTCTCATCATTTTTCTATGAACAAACTTACAAATTTGTTTTGGTGTTATTCCTCAAAACATGACAAGTTTAGGGTTTTTGGGGTTCTTAAACATGCCTACTTGCAACTTATGGACCATGCAATTATATTGCTAACCATACACTTTGTGAGCCTCCACTTCTGATTACTTGTGTAACACCCCAAAGTTAACTCTAAGGACATAATAGTAAATTACAAAGTAATTAATTAATTAATTAATTAAACTCATTAAAGGTAAAATAATCCTTTTACAATTAACAATCCTAGGTGTAAATTAGATTTTCCTCTTGCCTTCTTTATTCAAAAAACCCAATTAACCAAAATTAGAGAATTGGAGATCGTAGGGCTGAACTTTTAGATGTTCAGATTTTTTCAGGTAAGATTCTAACCCTAAATTAATATATTATATTCATTAGTTAGTTCTGAATATGCTAGTATTCTTTGAAACAATTTCAATTTAGATTAGAGTTAGTTTATTTAATTCTTTTTAATATCAAAATATTAGAAATTTAATATTATGGGTTGATTTATTGTTGGAAATTAGGAAATCTTAAGTTTTTAGATGAAAAAAAAAAAAAAAATTCTTTGGAAGATTTTGATTTAGGCTAGGGTTAATCTATTTAAAATTTTTAGGTCAAAATATTGAAATTATGAATATAGGTTGTTCCATTGATGAAAATAGTGAAATTCATAATTTTCTTAGATGAATGGATCTAAGCAATGAAATTTCAAAAATTAAATGAGTAAATAAATATATGGTTATATGTGGCTTAAGGAATTGGAAAATATTAGGAAGAAAAAAAAAAGGATTTCAATGTATTGGGTGGGTGATTTCTATAAGTGTATAATAATAATAAACAAGTTTTGAGACAATGTGCATAGTGGCCATTTAAAAAAACTGAAGAATGAGTGCGTGTGGGAAGAATGATGAAAATAATAATAATAATAAGGAAGACATGCACTGTGCATGGAGTGTGTGAGTGTGGTGGATATATATATATATATATATATATATATATATATATATATATATATATATATATATATATATATATATATATTATATTGGTAGTTGTGTGAGTGTTGTTATGGTAGTTGTGTTTGAAAAATAAGAAAGTAGTAAAATAAATTATGCATAAATAAAATGAGGTGAAGTACAAATTAGTTAAGTTTCTAGTATTATAAATAGATTAATGATAAATATTAAGTTAATAAGTAGCATAGAATTTAATTAGTGAAATAAATTGTAGTTTAATTAAATTATGTTGTGTCCCAAGAAATAAATTGAAAATAAAATTTAAGTTTTATATGAATTAGAAATTTATTAATTTTTCTAAAATAGGAATAGATTAAATTATCTTTCATAATTAAAAATATTAATTTGAATACCTAAAATTTTAGGATTGTCAAACCTATAATTTTAGAAAAATAGTAATGGTTATTCTTCTTATGCTTTGTTAGGTGAAGAGTAGATTTTACAGAATTATTTTTCTCCAAAGTTTTTGAGGACTTCTTTTGAGGTAAGGGAAATTAATGTAGATTTTGTAAAATAAAATAATTTTCTTTTATATTGTATTTTGAAATGTGTAAAAATGTTGTTTTTATTTCTATGCATTGATCAAATATATGTTTTGTATGAAAAATATGTTTGAACATTTTCTTTGTTTATAAAAAATGAAAATTGTGGAGATATGATATTATGTTTTTGTAAGTTGAATGAATAAAACAAAGAATTTGACTTTGGTTTGTTTGGGCCTTATCAATGGGATATAATAATTGACTTTTCAGCTCTTGTAAATGGGATATAGTAGTTGACCTTTACATTTTCGTGGTGGGGAATGTAATTGATTTGGACCCCAACCTCTAAGGGTTTGGTTAGAGGTTACTAGCACTAGTAGTGTTTGGTTCCATCCACCTTAAAAAAGAATATTTGAGGCTAGCCACCCATTTGTAAAGTCCCTCTTAACTGGGCACTATTTGTTATTTGATAACCAGAGTGAAAACAATTGAAATGTATTTGATTTGAAATGGATATTAAATGATTTTTATATCTATAAAAATGTTTAGTTGAACAATTTAAATGTATTAGCATGTTTAACTCAAAAGTTTTATAAAAAGAGTATATGTTGTATCTTCTTTTTATAAGTATAATTGAAAATATTTTATCCATGAAATTGTGTTAATGTTTCTTATTAGGCTTTAAGCTCATCCCCCATTTGTTGATAATTTTTCAGGTACCCTAAGTTCGGTGATGAGTGACAGTTAGGATGGGAAATTGGCTTGTTAGGACATTTATCAAAACTCTTTTTATTTTGAGCATAGTTTAGATGTTAAAATTTATTTCCCTTTTGAATTATTTGAGTTTGGAGTTATTTGGACAATAACACTTGGTTTGATGTGTTAGTTTTAAAATTGATATATGGAGATTTTAAATTTTTTGTTCTACTACTCTGAACATCAATTTGGTAATTGGAAATTTCTAGTTACAAGATGAATGTTTGTGTTGTTTTCACTTTGAGCCTTTGGGTTTGAAGTGTGACATGACTATCATGCCCTTGGAGTGGATTTTGGGGTGTGACAGAGTGGTATTAGAGCGCTAGGTTATGATCTTGTTGGGAACTTGTTTTAGTTTACTTTGGGGATAGATGAGTGACGCATTAGTTTAAGTTTTAATTCATCTTATATAAACTCTTATTCTTCCTTATAAATCCAAATTTTCTAATTGGTTTCTTAGTGACTAATTTAGCTATACCTTATGCTTTATGGGAGATCATCCCACCAAGAAGAAAAACATTTTCCCAAAATAGTCAAACTAATGATGATGTACCTCTACCACTTGAGGGTTTTCTCCCCATGAATGCACAATGGCTTTATAGGTATCTCGGAACTTTAGCTAGTTTGGTTGAGCGTCAGGCTAGAGCCATTGAGACTAATGGTTAAGGACAATCCTCATCTTCTAGGGTAGCTCATTTGATGACTTTAAGAAACTAGGTCCTCCTTATTTTTCTGGCACTTCAAATCTAACAGAAGCAAAGGCTTGGATTCTTAAGATGGAGAAATTCTTTGATGTCATAGATTACTCTGAGGAGCAAAAGGCTTTTTATACAACATTTATATTAGACAAAGAAGCAAATCATTGGTGGCGTATGACATAGAGGCTTTTGGAGGATTAGGGATCTATAACATGGAGACAGTTTAGGGAGGCTTTCTATAAGAAATACTTCCCTGACAATGTTAGACGATAAAAGGTGGGAGAGTTTATTCATTTGGAACATGGAGAGAAGATTGTGGCCCAATATGAGGCCAAATTTACATAGTTATCACGTAATCCTATAGTTGATTGGAATGGAGGAGGGAAAAGCGTTAAAGTTTCAAGATGGGTTAAAGCCCTACCTGAAGAACAAGATATCTATTATAAAACTTGGCATCCATTCAAAGGTTATGGACAGAGCCCTTATTGCAGGAAAGGATAATGAGGAGCTTCATCAGTATAGGAAACAACAAAGAAAAAGGAATAGGAGTGATTATGCTTATGGTAACCAATCACAGAAAAGGTCTGCCTGAACTAGAAATCAAAATAAAGGGAAGACAACACAAAATTCAGATGTGATCTATCCTACTTATGGTAAGAAGTACGAGGGTAGGCCATGCTATAGAGAGACTGGAGCTTACTTTGGTTGTGGGAAGTAATGACACATGATTCGGGATTGTCCAGAGAATAAAAAGATTATCATTGGGAAGCCTGAGGAGGAAAATAAATAAGATAAATAGAAGCCTAGGGCCCAAGGGCGGGTGTTTGTTATGACTCATCAAGATGCTCAGGTTACTTCTAATATGGTGATAGGTACTATTTGAATCCACACTTTATTTTCTAAAGCCTTAATTGATCCAGGCTTAACATACTCTTTTGTTTTAGTATCTTCAGTTGGTTTGTTGGGTATGCCTGTTGCTAGCATGGACTTTGATTTGATTGTTGCTACTCCTATGGGAGATTCTGTTGTGACTAGTAAAATGCTTAGTGGTTGTCTTGTGATGATTGGTTATAAGAAAATGCTAGTTGACTTAGTACTCCTTGACCTTTAGGATTTTAAAGTAATTTTAGGGATGGATTAGTTAGCTTCCTATTATGCTTCTATTGATTGTTTTGGGAAAAGGGTGATATTTAACATCCATGGTTAGCTTGAGTTCAATTTTAAGGAGAAGTATGCAAATAGACCACTACATATGATCTCAGCCTTACAAATTAGTTCTTTGCTTAGGAAGGGTTTGTCAAGGCTTTTTGGCTTATGTGATGAGTGGTGAAAATGATTTAAAGTTGGAGGACATACCCGTTGTAAGGGATTTTCCTAATGTTTTTCCAGTTGATTTGCCTGACTTGCCATAAAAAAGGGAGGTGGAGTTTGCCATTGATTTGGTACCAAGAATAGCTCCTATCTCTAAGACTCCATATAGGATGGCACTTGTGGAGCTTAAGGAGTTGAAGGCTCAACTTCAGGAGTTGTTAGATAAGGGTTTTATTAGACCTAGTGTTTCACTTTGGGGAACTCCTATTTTACTTGTGAAGAAGAATGATGGATCAATAAGACTTTGCATTGATTATAGAGAGTTGAATAAAGTGACTATGAGCAATAAGTATCCTCTTCCTCAAATTGACAATTTGTTTGATCAATGATTCGTGCCCAGTTGGGTATTTTAATAAAAAACATTTATAAATCCTATGACCTTATACTGGCGTAGCAAAGCTACTATAGTATAGCAGCTCTAAGGTCGAACTCTGGGATGGGTTTTCACTCTACCAGTGATAGACTCAAGATTAGAAATTGAGTCTGATGATTTCCTTTGTCAAAAACTTAAAGTTTAAAAGAAAATAAAATTTGTTTTGAAAGTGGTGTTTGGAACTAAACTAACATAGAACTAGGTAAAAATGGAATAAAGAAAGTCTCCCGGAGCTAAAGGTTGCTAGGATCAAGTTCAGAATGCAAAGTGGGAAATTCCAGATTTTTCTCCTCGTATTGGGGACAACAACATAAGGGATGGTTGTTTCCCAAACCGGTATAGGTTTAACAATGAAGATTTAATCCATAAAAAGTCAATAGAAATGGTAGTCAAGTTCCATTAATGGCTTTAGACACTATGGGTCTTCACCTTGAGCCACTTTCCAATGGCTCGTACATGATAACTAATGGTCTTATGTGGATCTAGCAATAAGTATCCACAGAGACCTAAAAGCTTATCATGTATTGGCCATTCAAAGTGATTCTAAGGGATTTAAAGCAAAACTTTAGATTTAAAAGCCATTTATGAACTCCAACTACCTGTATTTAATGCACGAGAGTTTTCCACTTTTGCATCTGGACTTTTCACCTAGCTTCCTTCACTCCAAGAAACCAAAGGTTTAGCCTCTCATCCTCTGGGAAAATATCCTCAGAGGTTGTTTGGCTTCCAAGAAAAAGAAAATAGAAGAGAGAAAAGGAAAGCAAAGAGAGCTCTGTATTTCTCCTTCCAAAACCATACAAAAGTTGGTTTCCTGGAACAAGCTCCCCAGAGAGAGTTTTTTAAGTGTTTACAAGAGAGTTTATATAGGAAGGTAATTTACCCTTCCTTGAATACTTCCTAGCTAAGGAATTACATGAGTGGCTGAATACAAGGAGAAAATGGAGATTTAGACACAAAATATCAGAAGAAAAAAAGTCGGTGCACAAATATCCCAGTTTCGCACGTTGCATGGTGACTTGCGAAAATTTCGCAAGTTGATTTCGCAACTTAGAATCCACTTTCGCACGTTGAGATCCAAGTTCACAAGTTTCAAAATCACTTTCGCATGTTGGGCTTCACCGCGACTGCACAGCTGCCATCCACTTTAAATTTCGCATGTTGAAGTTCCAATTTCGCAAGGTGCGAAATTGTCCCTCAGCTTGATGCAGTTGTCTTCCGAAGGCCATATCTTCCTCATTTTAGCTTCAAATCATACAAGGTTTGAAGTGTTGGATTCTTGACTTCCTGAGCTTTGAAATGGTATATAGTATGTAGAAAATGGACTTCGGGAAGTGCTCCAAAAGTGTGAAGGAAGACTGCAGATGCTGTCCTCTATTTTCTTCACTATGTTTTCCTCTCTCCATTGCTCTTTCCTTGCATACTTTGAAGGACTAAGGCAAAGGACTATGAGGCTCCAAAGCTTGGTTTCTTCATGAATTTGAGCTTCCAAAATCTTTGCCATGAACTATATACAGGTCTCCCTCATTCTTAAATTGCTTTGGTGAGCAAAAAGCTATCAAAAACACCAAAACTTAACACAATTTGATTAGAAACGATTGCAAGGGTCCCTAACATGCCAATTGAGTTAAAAGGTAATAATTACTACTCAAGGGTGTTTAAAAGAGCTAATTACAAGCTACAAAATAGCATATTTTGAGTAGTAATCAATCAACTTCAGGGTGCTTGTGTATTCTTTAAGATCAATCTTCGGTCTAGATATCATCAGTTGAGGGTCAGAGGTGAGGATGTACCCATAACTGCTTTTCAAACTAGATATGGGCAGTATGAGTTTTTGGTTTGACTAATGCACCTGCTACTTTTATGGATTTAATTAATAGGGTATTCAAACCCTATCTAGATCAGCTTGTGGTGGTTTTTATAGATGATATTTTGGTGTACTCAAGGAGTGGATAAGAGCATGAGTGCCATTTGAGTATTGTATTACAGCCTCTAAGAGATAAGCAGTTGTATGCTAAATTGAAGAAATGTGAGTTTTGGTTAGATAAAGTCTCTTTTCTTGGGCATGTGGCAACTAAGGATGGCATCTCAATTGACCCTAAAAATATAGATGTTGTAGCAAATTAGAGGAGATCTAGTATTGTGATTGAGATCCAAAGTTTCTTGAGACTTGTTGGTTACTATAGTCGGTTTATTGAGGGGTTCTCTAAGACCGCCCTACCTAAGTTGACACAAAAAAAGGATTAAGTTTGAGTGGTTTGATGACTGTGAACATAGCTTTCAGGAGTTAAAGAATAGATTAGTGACAACTCTTATTTTGACTATCTCTTCAGGTTCAGGAGGATTTTAGTTTATAGTGATGCCTCTCATTAGGGTTTGGGTTGTGTCCTTATGCAACATGGAAAAGTTTTGGCTCATGTTTCTCGACAGTTGATGTCTTATGAGTGAAATTACCTCACTCATGATCTGGAGTTAGTTGCAATGATTTTTGCACTTATGATTTGGAGACATTTTCTTATTGGTGAAACTTGTGAAATATTCACCAATCATAAGAGCTTGAAGTATTTGTTTTCCCAAAAGGAATATTGAACATGAGACAAAGAAGATGGATAAAACTGCTCTAGGACTATGATTGTATTTTCAGTATCATCCAGGGAATGTGAATGTTGTAGCTGATGCCTTAAGTAGGAAATCATTTGGTTCTCTAGCTGCTATTAAAGGTTGTCAGAGGCGATTAATAAAGGATTTGAGGAGTTTACATGTCCATATTAGAGTTTTGGACTCATGAGCACTTGTGGTGAATTTCAGAGTGCAACCAGACTTAGTTGGGAGAATTAAGGCCCTACAAAAGAACGATTTGAAATTAGTACAACTTATGAAGGAGGTTAAAAAGGACAATAAGCCTGACTTTGTTTTATCAAATGATGGGATTTTGAGGTTTAGGACTAGACTTTGTGTCCCAAATGATGGAGACTTAAGGAATGAGCTTTTGGAGGAAGCTCATTATTCTAGGCTTTCGATCCACCTAGGAGAGACAAAGATGTACAAAGATTTGAGACAAAATTATTGGTGGTAAGATATGAAGCGAGATATTGCACAATTTGCGGCTCAATGTTTGGTGTGTCAACAAGTGAAAGCTAAGCATCAACGACCAGTAGGGTTTTTGCAACCACTTTCTATTCTTAAGTGGAAGTGGGAACTTATTACTATGGATTTTGTGATAGGGTTACCAAGGACCTTAGGGGGCAATAATGTTATTTGGGTGATTGTTGATTGATTGACAAAGTCTTCTCACTTTCTATCTACGAAAGTTAACTTCTCTATGGACCATCTAGCTTCTTTATATGTCAAGGAGATTGTAATAATGCATGGTGTACCTATTACTATAGTATCTGATAAAGATCCTCATTTTACTTCTAGATTTTAGCATAGTCTACAGAAAGTTTTGGTACTAAGTTGAGTTTCAATACTGCTTTCCATCCTCAAATTGATGGTCAATCAGAAAGGATAATTCAAGTTTTGGAAGATTTGTTAAGAGCTTGTACTTTAGGCTTAAAAGGTAATTGAGATGATTACTTACCTTGAGTAGAGTTTGCCTATAATAATAGCTTTCAAGCTAGCATTAGGATGGTACATTTTGGGGGGCTTTTTGTAGGAAATATCGATCTCTTCTTTGTTGGGATGATATTGGAGAAAGGAAACTTTTAGAGCTTAAACTTGTGTAGTTGACTGTTGAAAAAGTTGCCTTAATTAAAGAGAGATTAAAAGCAGCTCAAAGTAGATAGAAAAGTTATGCTGACAATCGTAGGCGAGATTTGGATTTTAAGGTAGGTGATCATGTTTTCTTAAAAGTTTCGCCTATGAAATCTATGATGAGATTTGCGAGAAAGGGAAAGTTTAGTCCTCGATTTGTGGGTCCATTCGAAATATTAGAAAGAGTAGGCACTTTGGCATATAAAGTGGCCTTGCCCCCAAGCCTGTCTAAGATTCATAATGTATTCCACGTTTCAACTTTGAGGAAATATGTTTTTGATCCCTCTCATATTATGGAGTTGAAACCTATTAAGATTTCTAAAGACTTGACTCATGAAGAAGTACCAATTCAGATTGTGGATGTGATGGACAAGGTACTACATCATACTGTTGTCAAGTTAGTAAAGATCCAATGGAGCAATCAAAGTATTCAAGAAGCCACTTTGGAATTAGAAGAGGAGATGAGAGAAAAACACCCACATCTTTTTCAAGACCCAAGTATGTCAAGTTTGGAGGACTAAACTTTTGTTAAGGAAGTGAGGATGTAATACCCCAAAATTAACTCAAGGGGCAAAATAATAAATTACAAAGTAATTAATTAATTAAACTCATTAAAGGTAAAAGAGTCCTTTTACAATTAATAATCCTAGGTATAAATTAGATTTTCCTCTTACCTTCTTGATTCAGAAAACTCTATTGGCCAAAATTAGAGAATTGGAGATCGTAGGGTTGAAGGTTTAGAGGTTCAGAGTTTGAAGTTCAAATTTTTTCATGTAAAATTCTAACCCTAAATTAATATATTATATTCATTAGTTAGTTATGAACACACTAGATATTCTTTGAAAAAAAATTCAATTTAGATTAGGGTTAGTTTATTTAATTCTTTTTAATATCAAAATATTGGAAATTTAAGATTATAGGTTGATTTATTGTTGGAAATTAGGAAATCTTAAGTTTTTAGATGAAAAAAAAAAAGAAAAAAATAATTCTTTGAAAGATTTTGATTTAGGATAGGGTTAATTTATTTAAAATTTTTAGGTCAAAATATTGAAATAATGAATATAGGTTGTTCCATTGATGAAAATAGGGAAATTCAAAATTTTCTTAGATGAATAGATCTAAGCAATTAATTTCAAAAATTAAATGAGTAAATAAATATATGATTATATGTTGCTTAAGGGATTGGAATAATATATTGCTTCTTCACCAAATAACTTCAATTGTACTTGTTTTCTTCAACACCATGTACTTACACTACAAGTAACCTCCCATACAACCCACGTCATTACCATCAAACTCTCTTATCAAACTCATATAAAACTGATCCAACATCTTATTACCCCATTTATACCAAACTATTATCTACTCCCACTAAGTTCAAACTCTCATTCAAAAACATTTAAATAAAACTCCCATGCAACCCTACTATTATGAACCTTTCCCGCCATCCCACTTACATCAAACTCTCCCACAATGCCATTCATTCAAATACTCAAGTAAACCCAATTAAACAACACTCTCATGAAACCTCACACAACCCCACTCACACCATCCTCCTTTTTTGACTTATCCATACCACTCTTCCATGCACACTCTCCTCACTATAGCCTACGGAATCACCACCCTCATGATCACACATGCCAAAAACATATTTATAAACTAATCCATAAACTCTTCCTTACTACCATTCAAACCTCTCACCCCACCCTTAAAACCTACTTCTGTAATATAGGATCTTAAACACCTAAAATGGTACCATGCTATGTCATAAGAGTTTGATGCTCTCCTCTAAAATGACACACATGATTTGATGCCACCTTATTCTTCCCAAAATCTTGTTGGTTACAAATGGATGTTTCAAATCAAGTGTACTACTAGTGCTATTGAATGTTACAAATTAAGCTTGTCATGTTGTTAAAGACTTTACTCAATGACCCGATATTAACTACCATGATAGCTTTAGTCTTATTGTGAAATACCTTTAGCCTTATCTTAAAATACATTCAATCTTTTCAAGAAACCACTATGATTCATTTTATTCTAGGCATTGTTGTTTCTTGTGGATGACCTTTTTGCTAACTTAACATCAATAATGTATTCATTCATGGCTACTTGTCTAAAGATGTCTACATGACTCAACCATCAAGGTTTGTTGATCAAAATTTCTCAACTTATGTTTGTCAACTAAAAGAGAGTTTTATATGGCTTTAAGTAGGTACTTCATACTTGATATCATAAGTTCCAACAATTCTTGCTCTCAATAGGTTTTGTCATCTCCCATTCTAACACATCTCTATTTATTTTCCATCGAGAGCATTTGACCCTCTATCTAGTTGTCTATGTGCATAATCCCATCCTTATAGGTAACAATGAACCTCTTCTTACCAATTTTATTCATTAACTCTCTCATATATTCTTTCTTAAAGATCTTAGTGCATTAACATACTTCATTAGTGTTTGAGGTACTTTCTACTCTTAAAGGATTGTTGCTGTCTTAACACAAATATATTATGGACCTTTTTGCTAAAGCTAACATGGCTATGTCTCTTTCTCTTGCTCTTGCTCTTATGCATGTAATGTCTCTCACTTATGTCACTATCTATGGCTCCATTGTGGGTAGTCTTCAACACCTACTACTCAAAAGACTTGGCATTGTCTTTGTTGTCAACAAATTGTCTGAGTTCATGCATCATTTGATAATGACCCATTAAATTGTTGTGAAGTAACTATTTTAGTATTTATGTGGTACTCCTCATCATGGTATTTTCTTTCATCCCGGTTTCTCTCTCTCCTTTCATGCCTTTTCTAAATGCGGACTTGGTCAGTAACATTGATAATATGACTTATACTAGTGCTTACATTTTGTTTCTCAATCATAATGTCATTTCCTAAAGTTCTAAAAAGCAACGTTCTATTGCACGCTTGTCTACTAAAACCAAATATCAAGTCGCTGCATCCATAACCTCTAAAGTTATTTGGGTCTTATACTTACTCATGAACTTGGTGTTTCATTGACCCAACAACTTATCATTTATTGTGACAAAGTGTGTATAACTTATCATTGTGCCAATTTGATTTTTCATTCCCACATGAAGCATATCAAAATATATTTTCACTTTGTTTGTGATAAAGTTCAAAGTGGTTAAGTTCATGTCTCTCATGTCTCCACCTCTAATCAACTTGCAAATGCACTAACAAAGCTCTTGTTTAGGCAACAACATCACCTTCTTTGTGACATGATTGGTATTATTCATGGAAACATCATCTATGAATGGCATGATAAGGAACATTAGTTGTCAAATCTTGTAAACCATTTTATTCCCCTTAAGTTTAGGAAGTTAGATATTATGTTTGCATAATTATAACTTATCTTAGTGATCTTGTGGTGTTATATTGAAAACAGAAATAAAGGCATTTTGAGGGGAAGTTTTTTTTACTCAAATCGACAATAAAGGCAACTTCTGTTGAGATTAGATGAGTTGGGGTTTTTATTTAACTCAAAAGAAGAAAAATAAGACTTCATTTGTAATGTAAAAATGCAAATTAATGTATATAATTATTTTTCACATTATCCTTATATCCAACTATGAGTATTGTCCTTTCAAATAGTTCATTTGTTTTTTAGAGTTAATTTTTGTTAACTTATCACTTGTTAAGCTAATTTCATTTTAATGGAAAAAATAAAATTTTATTTTATTTTAAATTTTCATCTTAATCGAAGAATTTTTTTTTTCTTACATCTGTTTTTTAAATATTTAATTTTGTTGTGATACTTAAATCCATTTTTTCATATAAAATAAACCCAAATTTTTTTTTTTTAATTTGGATAAATTTTACCTTAAGTTAGGATTTGATTCTCTTTCTTAAATTAAAAATCTAAAAATTAATGAATTAAACTTGATATACATATTTCAATTACAAATCCATAAATTTAAAGATGCAATAAATAAAAAATAAGTCCTAATTTGAAAATTTTTCTAACATTTTCTTACCAACCAAGCATAATGAAGAACCTCATTATTATCCAATTATCAATTTCCTAACTAAATACATAATTAATCATGATAAAGTTTTAGTTTGGTAATAAATTTTAATAATTTAGGATATTTGGAAAAATGTTAAATGCCATTTTTTTCAAATTAAAATAGTAAGAAATATAATAATTAATTTTTTGGATTTTTTAAAATATAAAATCCATATTGAGCATTGAGACATGATTTAAAACAAACAACACAACCTTTAAGTATTTAATGACATTCAACTATATTAATACATAGTTAAATTAAAGTTTATTAAGATTTCCAACAAAAAAAAAAAAAAAAAAGCAAACAACACCTTAGTTCTGAAAAGAATTTTAACAAATTATGGCAACTATAATTACTAATACAAAATTGAAAAGTCGTTACTCTTGTACAAGTATCTATTGATAATTATTGCATCCTTAAAACAAAAAATAATTACGGATAGAAACATTTTATATAAATATTATTAAAAAGATAATTATTATAATGACAATTTGTCCTTCTTGAAATCGAACTAACTATTATTTTCTTAATTATTAATTATTTTTCCTTATTAAGTAATCGGTTTCAATTTTTTTTTCTTCTTAATATTTGATTATTGTAGCAATTGCCATGGTTTCTATTCTCAACCACCTAAATTTTGATTTAATTGAAATAATCATCAATATAAAATCAATTGACATTATTTAATTGTGCAACTTAGGATCTGTTTTGGATACATTTCTTGTTTGTGTTTTTAAAATCAGAAAATAGTAGTAAAATATTACATTAAAGATATTAAAAATTATTTAAAAAATTAAGGTATCATAAACTTATTTAATATCTCAAATTTAAAAAATTTGAAATAAAAAACTTATTTACTATTTCAAATTTTAAATGTTTGAAAATAACTTTTAAAGATATAAAATAAATATATACTTTTGATATAAAATATTTTACTTTTACATACAAGCTTCTCACTTTAAAAATAAAAAGTAGAAGTGTAATCAAATGACCACTTTAGTTCCCAATTTAATTTTTTTTCCTTTTAAATAACGGTTTGGTCAATTAAGCTCTTTTGACCATATTAATTCCAGACTAACTTAATGGTTATTAAGCTTCTATCTTCTAGCTGATTTAATCATGTGAAAAATTAAATAAATTTTCTAAGTACCTCACTTAATGGTTTAGTAAACCCGTTTGATCATAAAACTTACTAATTGGTTGGTTTAAAGAAATATTTTTAATTTTCTAATTTATTGGTAAAAAAATAAACTTAAAATCATATTTTCTCATACTCCGTGGTTTGAAAATGATGAATAAATTTTTTAAATAATTGCTTTAAAAAAATTAATTAAATTATCTTATATATATGGTTTATTAAAGTTTGTTCAACGTGGTGAACAAAAGTGAAATTTTTTTAATTAATTGGTTCGTTAAGTAATAATAAATAGATTTGTCAACCTTTTTACAGTGATTTCAGGAGTTTAGAAACATTTGATAATACTTTTTTTATTATTACAAAAATTAGACAATTAACAAAATTCTTAAAATTATTTTGAAGCTTATTTCTATACTATTAGCAATTTGTAAAAGAGATAGTTACAAATTACAATTTGTAATTTGTAAAAATTACAAAAATTTTTGGTATCTTCCAATATCCTAACTTGCTACTTTACCACATTGGAATATTCAACATGTTATCACCACAAACATATTTTATGGTATATGTTTCTAGTCTTTGAAATTTAAAAGAAAGTTGTCATGTTAAGTATATGATACTAGATAAAGTTTTATACTTATTTTATGTATTTTGAAAATGAATTTGGTATGAACTTGACTTCAAAATTGGTGGAAATGTTATTATTTTTCTTAGGATATCCATACTCTCCTAATGCCAGTTAACATTAAAAATGCATTTAATGCATATCTATATTATGAAAATTGTATTCAATCTAAAATCAACTTTGAAAGAAAGTTAAAATCTGTTACTATTTTTTTTTTTTTTTGAACAAATGGACACCATTTTTAAAAATAATTCATGAAAAGCATTCGTGGTTTTGAAGATTAATACAAACTTCACAAATATTGTTAGTTATATGATAATAATTCTTTATGTAAAATTTATATGATAACTTTTCTTGATATATTTTGAAATAAAATAATGTTAAAGTAAGAAAAAAGTTATTGAAAGCTAAATAATTTTTCATTGGGTTCAAACATTTTATATATGCTTGATTTTGTTCACTGAATAATATAAACCCAATTTTATTAATTGGATTATTTGATTAAAAGTTCATTGAATACCCAATTTTAAAAATCTAATCCTTTATCTTTTTTAGCCTTATTTTGACAAAAATGCCCTCATTTTTTCTTTGTAAAAATAACCAATTCTTTTAAAACATGCATGTAAATACTTGAAATAGTTAAGGACATTTATGTCAATAATGGATTACACTTCAAACAAAAACATGGAAGAAGTAAAATTTACAAATATGAAGATTAATTCATCTCTTTTAACTAATTAATTCTTTTATCTTTTCATTATTATTTTTAAAATTTTTATTTGTTTATTGTTATTTTCATTTCATTTCTATTATTCTTTTTTGTTTATTTTATTTCATTTTATAGAAAATCATAAGAAAATTTAAAAAGAAAAAAGAAAGTAGGTTGATTTAAGTAAGGATTAAAATATGGGAGATTATTGGATTTTATAAATTATTATGAAAGATAAAGAACATAATACTGCTTGTGACAACCCCTTCCTACATTAGAGGAAGGCTGAGCTGCTGGGAGTATCTGTGACCTTCCATTGTGCATGTCGTACATCCCACTTCTCTAAATAATGCTTGCTGCATGTGCTATAAATTCAAGCAGGGCTGACCTATTATGTATGTGTAATATATATGTCGCTGCTGTCTGAGTGGCCTTTATTTTCATCCATTAACCAAATTTATCCAATCCATTTTGCCCAATTGGGCTGTGATTGAGTGACCATTGCCGTTCTGGAATATTTTTTAGCCTCTCATCAAGCCTAACACTCACCAATGCAAGGTTGTAGCAGAAGTAGAAAACAACAAGATTTTTCTCATTTCGGGTTTAATATACAATGGGGTTTGTGGGTCCGGTTTTGTTCTCACAGCAATTCCCATAAATAGATAAATTATCAGGGTGCTTTTGGCATGTGGGAATAAGAATGGAAATAGGATGGGAATGAAGGGGAATCAAAATTCTAGGATTTCCCATTCTTAAAAACAATCCAAACATGTTAATGAACATGAAATGAAATTGATGTCCCATTCCACCATTCTTTATTCCAGCATTACAAAGCAACGTTGGAGAATGAACCCAGAACATCTCTATGAAGCATTTCTTCAGACACCAAGATGGCAATATCCAACACAGCAATTCGTTTAGGAAATTCGTCAAAAATGAGCTATTTTCTGTCAACAAATAACATTTCAGATGGACCACTGAAGAAACTCACCTTTGGGCACAGTGATTTGGTGATGGTCTCCGCAGCAGTACTGGTTGGAGTTGGAGCAGGCGACTCTGTTGTCAAACGACTTCATTTCGAGAAGGCTACTGCTTTTGAGGAGAGGCGTGAAGGCGAAGGGCCGCTCTCACAGAAACCTACTTGGAAGGAAGAGGAGAAGAGAATAATTATATATTAATTAATCATTAGTATACTAAAGTTAAAAATATTGTCAAAATAATTAATATATTGAGTTAGATAATATTTCTCTTTGAAAAAATGATCATAATTTAATTAAAATAGTTTTAACTTGAAAAGTTAAATAGTATTATCCCAATTTCTGGATGAACAAAGAGACGATTAATTTATTTATTTATTTCTAAAAAAAAATGCAAACCTATAAAACAACCTAGAAAATTGATTTAGATAATATTTCTTTAAAAAAAAATTATCATAATTTGATTAAAAAATAACATTTCAAAACTATATAATTTTTCCTCTCTTGAAAAGTAATTACTTAGATCCACACATGTCTATAATTATTTAATAAATTTTTCATGTATTTATACATTTATTATTATATGAGGCTTGTCATACTAGTTAATGTAAGGAAACTCGGATCTCTTCATTCTGTACACCCAAATCAAGTTAGGTGCATCAAATCTTCTTAGCTTTTTCTAAATTTTATGCACAAGGAAAATAAGTATATTTTCAACAAGACGGATTTAGATATCAGTGCTATAAAATATTACCTCAATCTGGATGTTCTCAAATTAAATCCACACCATGAAGTTGAAGCGTGAAGTATCCAAAGGTCTCATACACCATAGATCTTTCGCTTGATGGCTTTAACTTGATCTTGGCACTACAAAGGGTGGGTATTTGAAATTCAGGAGGCTATGACTCTCTTCTCTCTAAAGGTTGAAGACGACTCTTTTAAAAAGCATAACCCTAAGTGGGTATTTATAGGGGTCTCTAATTAAGCTTAAGTAATTTAAGTCCACCAAGGGCTTGAGTGACTTAATTTGGCTTAAAATGGATCATAATTGATTAATTAACTTGATAGGGTCATTTAATTAATTAATTAACCAAATCCAAAAATCTTATTCATTAACCCTTGTGCAACCTCACATAATTATCAAAACGCCCTTAAGTACAAAAATGAACATAAGAGTCAATCCAATCCTCATAAATCATGCTATGGTATATGCATTTGAGCGAGGACCATTAGGACTCATTAGAGTACTAGCTCCCCCATAATCTAATTTTGAAGTTAATTCAACATCTCACTATAGAGAATCAACTACACTTCAATACATGCAAACTCCTCATGAACTGGTATTTGTAATCTAATAAGGTAGTAATATCAAGATTACCTCTCTAATCCTTGAGTTATAGATCCAACTTATTATGTGATCAATTGATATACTCTAACTCTAAAAAACATATGTTAAATTTATACTAAAAAAATGTTATACTTATAGTATTCTAGATTGCAAAGGATCACCCAAGGGGACACATTGTCTCAAACCCACGAAATTTCATGGTGCCTCTATTGAGAATACCTATTGTTATCAGCCTATATCAATAATAACCCAATCCATAAGGATATGTGACCATCTTATAGTCTCACCCATAAGTTAAAATCTCTTATTGACTTTGACAATATCTCAATATCCTCTTAAGGTTGAAAATTCATATGATATAGTAGTTTAGTGAATCATGATAATTAATAGTCTTATGTCATCATTCATTGTAGGTCTTATCTAATGTGTAACCATATACACTAATACACTCACCATGGGAAACCCATCCCAATGGCCAAGACAAGTCATCCTTCTGGTTAGGAGGTGACGTACTATAGTCTTTATTGGATTGCTTAAATCCATAAACTAGTTGTGGACAACTTATTTACTTACAAGGAACCCATGACCTATATCTTGTGTGCAACTCCTAATGCACCTAAATCATATACAATGTAAGAGATAGGGGCGTATGCTCAAATAATCAATTGGCACATATGGAATAATAAATAGGAAACCAAAAAACATAGATAAATAAATGTATGAACGAATCTCAATATGTTACATCATATAATACTTTCTAAGGCTTAATCCCAATAATTAAGTCGTGTTCAAGGGGTCCATAATAGAGTTTGAAGAGCTCCCTAAACACCTCTAAAAGTTGAATATTTGTTTTCCTTAATAAATATTAAGAATTATTATTATTATTTTATGTTTTCTTTTTGAAAAATAAAGAATAAAAAAAAAATCATCCCTAAACCTCATCCACTCCTCTAGTATGCATGTTCACATTAGGTCATTCCTCCTTGAAAAAACCTTTCCATCATTCATCCTTCTTCATCCCATGTTCATAGTCGGTTCATTCACCCTTTTGACTCTATTCATCCCTTGTTAATAACTAGTTTATTCCTTTTCTGACACAATTTATCCTCTCATTCATCCCCTATTGACACTATGTTAATCCTCTATTGACACTAAACTCATTCATCTATCCAATTGATATTTAAATTTTTACTTCATATCCCTTTTGATGTCAATTCATTCTCCTATTATATAAGGATCATTATTTCACATTCTTCTCTATTTTTTCCTTTTTGTTAATATTTTTCTCTTTTTGTTTAATTGAAATTTCTTATATGTTTCATTAACATTTAAGCTGGAAAAAAAAAATTATTTGAATCTAAATGATAACATTATCAAAGTAATTATATCGATACATCTTAAGTAGGTATACTTTGTTATGATAGAGCTTGATATCAAGTTTTAACAATAATAATTTACTTATATTTTTTTAAGAATTTTTTTAAAAAAATTCAAATTAAAATAAAAAATAAAAATGCAAGTTTACCTTCTAGGGAATTAATGTTGTGTATGAAAAAAAATTCAATAAAAAATTAGATAATTATTGATACTCTCTATTTTATAGAAAAGTGTCTATTCATTATTAGCTATACCATGTACTATATCTAAAAAGTATGAGACTCTACAAAACATTTTATTATTGAAAAAAACCCTTATAATAAATCTTACTCTCATTTATATCAAACAATTATTAATATTAGGTAACGAATATGGTTTTATTATTAATTTATTTATTATAAAATATAATGAATATAAATTTATTATTTATTTATTTATTATCAAAGGTACATTATATTAGTTAAATATGAATTTATTATCAAATTAGTTTAGTATTAATTTATTTATCTCTTTTAAACAAGTACTAGTATACGTAAACAAATGAGAGTTGGAAAAAAACACTATTCATCATTATTTCAACAATAATGAACAGTGAGGAATAGTGAAGATTTAGAGACAATCACTATTCAAATACTATGCTACACTATTCTATTAGAGAAACACAAATCATATAGAATGATTATAGAAACTAATCATCTAAACAATAAATATGCCAGAATCTCATGCTAAATCTATAGGATAATAATATCAAAAGATATATATGAATCCATTAAGATTATGTACTTGGGTCATGTCTTACATATCTGAAATGAGTATTACAGTTTCAAATCACTCACTAATGGGATGTGAATAATAAACATTTTTTCTATCTTCTCTTGTTTAGACTGAGGACCACAACCTTATTTATACCCCTTATTATTTTATTTTATTTATTGGTCCATCATTAATAAATAAAATAAAATTGGTCTCTATACATTGCAAAGCCCATACAATCCATATATATAGAGATGCTTTAAAGGCTCATCATTAACTTAATTGATCACATTTAATTAGGCTAAAAAATAAGATAACTTAAGGAACAATGTGTTAGTATGTAGGCCCATAATTACCAAAATATCCAACAATCTTCCACTTGGGCCACATGTCATTAAACAATTGAACATGACAAAAATGAGCTCAATATTTGCTATCTTAATTGTAATCATCTCAAAACAATCTGGTCCATCAATTATACCAATATAGAACCAAGACGATCTTCGTTACATGTTTCATAACTAGACCCATCAATGATCACCACATTAATACAATCGACAACATAGATCAAGTATGGATGTGTAGCATGGAAATTTAATGTAATGTGATCCCGTATCATGCCTATTTCCAACTGGTTCAACTTTATAACTTAACAAAGTTCAACATACTTTCAAACTTTATGCAAAACTTCAATTGAAAGAATATAACTTTATTTTAGAGTTTTCAATAAGCAAAACAAGAAAAATACTTAAGTCTAATTAGAAAAACATGTTATTAACTAGTGAACATCAATTAACAAACTCCCACTACACAAGCATATCACCAAGATGAACCACACCCATAATAGCCACATGCTCATGAAACACTTTAGGTGGTACACCTTTGGTAAGCGAATCCGCAATCATGAAGTTTGTACTAGTATGTTCAATAGACACTTGAAAACTCTGAACTCTCTCCTTAAAACTAGAAACTTAAAGTTAATATGCTTTGATTTTGATGAGCTTTTATTCTTCTTAGAATATAATTTTGCAACTTTGTTATCATAGTTTATCCTTAATGGTCTCTCAATGCCATCAACAAAGCGCAATCCAGTGATAAAATTCCACAGCCATATTACTTGGTTCGATGTCTCATAATAAGCTATAAATTTTGCTTCCATGGTGGAAGTAGCTATGAGTGATTGCTTAACACTCTTCCATGAGATAGCTCCTTTAGCTAACCTAAAAACATAGTTAGAAGTGGATCTTCTACTATCAATGTAGCCAACAAAGTCGGAGTCGAAATACCCTATGATCTTTAAATGATCAAATCTCTTATATGTGAGCATGAAATCTTTTGTTCTTTGCAAATACCACATAACTCGTTTTGTTGCCTTCCAATGGACCATTCCTGGGTTACTTAAATATATGCCAAGCATACCAACTACATACGCAATATCTGGATGTGTACAAACTTGAGCATACATGAGACACCCTATTGTTGATGCATAAAGGATGTTTTCTGTCTTTTTTTTTTTTTTTCGAGATTTCATTCTTTGGGCATTGAAGCAAATTGAATTTATTACCCTTAGCAATGAGGGTATCTCTTAGTGCACAATCCTTCATGCGAAATCTACTAAGCACTTTATCAATATATGCCTTTAGTGATAAGCAAAGAATACCACGAGAATAATCTCAATAAATCTATATGCTCAACACAAAGGATGCATTAACAAGATCTTTCATTTCAAAATTATTTGAAAGAAATCTCTTAGTTTCATGCAATAGACCTATATCGTTGCTTGCTAGCAGAATATCATCGACATATAACACCAGAAGAATAAATTTACTCCTATTGATATTTTGATAAATACATTGATCAACAGTGTTTTCCTTAAAACCAAAAGAAGTAATCACTTGATCAAATTTTCGATACCATTGACAAGATGCTTGTTTCAAATCGTAAATGGATTTCTTTAATTTGCATACCTGATTTTTTTACTCTTTGGATTAAAAAAATCTCTGGTTGCACCATGTATATGGTTTCTTCAATGTCACCATTGAGAAACATAGTCTTCACATCCATATAATGTAACTTCAAATCATAATGAGCTATAAGTGCCATAATGATTCTAAAAGAGTCTTTCATTGAAACTGGAGAAAAAACCTCTTTATAATCAATCATTTCCTTTTGAGTGAAAATTTTGGTGACTAGATGTGCCTTATATTTTTCAACATTGATTTTTGAATCTTGCTTGGTTTTATAAATCCATTTACAATCAATCGGTTTTGCTCATTCAGACAATTCGAAAAGATCCCAAACATCATTGTCTTTCATTGATTTCATCTCATTGTTCATGGCTTCTATCCATTTTTAGGAGTTTACACTTTGTTTGGCTAGACTGAAAGATATTGGATCATCTTTTAGTCCCATATCAAACTCATGCTCTTGGAGATACACGATGTAATCATCTGGAATCGCCATTCTTCTCTCCCTAGTAGATCTCCTTAATGGCACTTCCAATTGAGGTTCTTATTGTTCCTTCTCATGAATAGGAGAGGGTTCTTCATTATTAGTAAGAGGTAACTCAAGAGTGTCTAGATTTTCTTGATATGCATCCTGAATAATGTCAAACATAGTTATCTAATCATTTTTAGTTGCAACTGTAGGAATAATAACATATTCCTCTTCAAAGACAAAGCTCCTAAGTCCAATAATCCTACCATATTCAACATACTCGATGAATTTAGCATTGCCCGTCTCAAAAAAGGATTTTTCTTGATGGATCATAAAACTTAAAACCACTTGACCTTTCTAAGTATCTAACAAAGTAGCAGCTTACTGTTCTTGAGTCTAGTTTTCTTTCATTAGGCCTATATGGCCTTGCCTCATCTAGACAACCCCAAACATGAAGAGGCCTAATACTAGACTTCTTTCTAGTCTATAGTTCATATGGGGTTTTAGCTACTGCTTTGCTTGGAACTCGATTAAGGATATAAACTGCAATTTTTATGGCTCCCCAAAGTGATTCTGAAAAAGAAGAATGATTTATCATACATCTTACCATATCCTTCAGGGTCCGATTTCGTTTCTAAGATACACCATTTTGATTTGGAGTCCTTGGCATGGTGTACTGAGGAACAACGTTACATTCCTGTAAGTATCTCGCAAAAGGTCCCAGACGTTGTTCACCCGATCCATCATATCTACCATAGTACCCATAACGAGAATAATTATTTGATTTAACGACTTTAATTTTCTTTCCAAGTTGATTTTCAACTTCAACTTTATAAGATTTGAAAATGTCCAATGGTTGAGATTTCTCATGAATCAAATATAGGTACCCATAACGAGAATAATTATTTATGAAAGTAATAAAATACTATTGACCATTCCAAGAAGCCGTAGGGCATGACCACAAATATTAGTATGAATTAATTCCAAGACACCTGAACTCCTGTTGGCACCAATTTTTTTGACATTTATATGCTTTCTCTTAATGCCATTTCGCAGCCAAGTACACCCATTTCGCAGCTGCGAAATGGCTGTGAAATCTCCACACCTTGAAATCCTCCACTTCGCAGCCGAGACGCCATTTCAAAGGGTGTTTCGCAGTTGCGAAACCACCCTTTGGCACATAAGTGCCACTTCGCAGCGCCGTACACCCGTTTCGCAGCTGCGAAATGGGCTGCGAAAATGAGGCCGAAATTTCTCTCGCTGCGAAAATGCCCAGCCGCTGCAAAATCCACGCCTCCTCGCTGCGAAAAATCCCGTCTGCTTTGAAAGGAACAGTGACCCTTGGTGTCCCTTTTAAACTGTATAAATTCCATTTTTCCTATTCTAAACCGTCATTTGAACTTCAAAAAGGTACCAAGAGGATCCAAGCCAGAGCACCCTCCCATCTGCCTCTTCCGCCTGAGCAAGCCGCGCGCATCTCCAGCCGTTTTCGCTGACACCACCATGGCCAGAACACGAGGAGCTAAGTCTTCATCCCCATCGACTCGCCTGAGAATCCTGAGAGATGTGCCTATCCAAGGTTCCACCTCCGAGCCGCCACGACCTCGCCTCGTCCCACCTCCGGTCCAGGAAGTACTTATCAGTCCTCCGCCTAAGCGCTATAATACAAGAAGATCACTTACCATCGCCAGTGCGAGCTCTTCCAAAGGCCAAAAATCAGGTACCGGTCCCCCAAAGAAGAAAGCCAAGGTCTCTGAGCCAATTGATCTGACAAAGTCATCTTCAGAGCCTGAATCAGAGCCTACGCCATCTCCACCGCCTGCCAAAAAGTCTCCACCACCTGCCAAGAAGCCTCAGCCATCTTAGACACTAGTAAGAGAATCTCAAATTCCCTCAAGCATGACTCCTGATGTAGCTATCGGATGCCCCATGGTCACACAACCACCAATTGAAGGAAATTTGGATTGCAGAGCAAGGTCATTCCACTCCGAGCTTTGTTTCGACATAGCTACTTTCATAATTCAGCCTGAGCTCAGGGAGTCCTTTCGTTTGCTACAGAGGTATCATATGGAGCATTTGCTGACTCCCAGGGATTTTTTCTATCCCCGTGTGGCATTGGACTTCTATCAGTCCATGACCACAAACCAAGTCCGAGATCCTACAGTCATCCATTTTACCATAGACGGACGACATGGTATTTTGGGAGCTCGACATATAGCAGAGGCACTCCATATCCCCTATGAGCCAGCACGTCCAGAGGATTTTCGAGCCTGGACTCACCCTTCACAGAGTGACATCGTTTATACTCTGTCCAGAGGGGCATCCTCACGCCATTACATCCTGAGGAAGGAGCTTCCCCCCAGCATGTTCTTCATTGATGCACTCCTTCGCCATAACATTTTCCCACTTCAGCATTGGGTGCAGAAGAGAGGAGTGTTGCTGGAGGCATTGTATAGGATCTCTGAGGGATACTTCTTTGGCCCTCACCATCTCATCATGGCTGCTCTTCTATACTTTGAAGAGAAGGTGCATCGAAAGAAGTTGCTTCGAGCAGATGCCATTCCACTCCTCTTCCCCAGACTATTATGCCAGATATTGGAGCACCTGGGATACCCAGCAGAGCCTCAACATGAGCGTAGACGTATTTGTCGAGAGATTTTCACTCTCGACAAATGGACCAGTATGACAGCTTATGGTGGTGCAGACCAGGGAGCACCAGCTGGACCAGAGCAGCCAGTTGACATACCTGCTGACACTCAGCCACCTGCCCCTGCAGTGGCCTCTAGTGAGCCTACACCAGAGGTTCCACCCTCTACTCCTCAGGTCACACCACAACCTTCCCCTATTATTCCATCCACATCAGAGCCATCTCCTTCAGCTGAGCCAATGATAGGTATACCCATTATCGAGTATAGAGGCCTATGCCACACTTTCCAAGCATTGGCTACTTCTCAGAGCATCCTCACTCAGCAAATCACAACCCTTCGTGCTCATCAGGAGCAGATTGTTGCCACTCAGGCCCAGCACACTGCCATCCTGAGGCAGATTCAGCATCATCTCAGCATTATATTAGCTCTTAAGCATGCCACTCCTAGCCCATCAGAGCCAGCACGGGCCCCTCCTTTCATGCATGAGACTATGCCTCCTGAGGAGCCTCCTACAGGGGAAGCAGAGACAGCTGAGCCGTCATCTCCACAGCATCATCCACCCACCATTTGATCATTTTGATAGTTTATTTTATATCCATTTCGATTATGTATTTCGTTTATGTATGTCCTTTATGAAATCCCATGCTTTTGGTTTTATATATACTGGGATTATTTGTATTACTTGTTTTCATTTTGTACTCACATGAATTAAAGTAATACAAATCTATCACTTTTTTTATCACTCTTAGCATTATTTTATTCTTATTTCCTCTACTCATATCTTTTATTCTTTTTGAAACATGTGGTTTCTCCAATCAATAATCGAAATTGATATCACTCAGGAGATACCACTTCCTCCCTATAATCTCAATCGCTCATGCCACATTGAGGACAATGTTCAGCTTGGTTAGGGGAAGAGTTGAGGAAAGAAGTTTTTTGTTATTTATGCTAAGTTATTTTGGTAATTTAGTTGATTTTTGTTTAATTTTCAAATTTTTTAAAGTTTTTTATTCTACTCTCCATGGTTATTAAGGAAAGATTTTCAAATTAAAATGGGAGAAATTGAATTTTTGTTTTTCACTTAACTTAGAATTTGTATTATGCTTACTAAAGTTGATGAATTGTTGAAACTTCTATTGAATTCAACCTTAGTTCTTCCACTTTAAGCTATTCACACATTGTGCACAATAGATTCCGATTATAAGATGAAAAACTATTTCCCTCTTGACTTAGGAAAATTTTAGACTTGATACCTTTGACCTCATTTAATAGTGTTGGGACACCTTATAAAAAGCTAATGAGTCTTTGAAAAAAAAGAGAAAGAAAAATGTTTGCTTGCCTTGAAACCCGAGCAAGGTCTGAGGGGTATATGGTGAAAATCTTTAAAACCTGGTGCCCTAAGCCTTCATTGGTTGGGAGCCACTGACCTCAATGCTCGTTACAAGGGTGAATAGGTGAAGTTTAACATACTGTAGGTGCTTGGGTATTAAAATTCATTCTCAAAAGTCCGGGGTAAAATATGAGGAGTTAGTAGTTGAAAGATCCTTAAAGCTTGATGCCCTAAACCTTAATTGGTTGGGAGCCATCGATGGACCCCCGTTACATGGACAATTTAGAAAAGAATACCTTTAAGCCTTGTACTCCTACAATGAAAAAAAATTGTGAAACAAAAGGGTGCGTTCTTAGCCTATTGAATTTGGTCAGTTTTCTAAGTGTTAAAAAAGAACTAGGTTGGGGGGAGAGATTAGTTCAGCATACTATATTCGGAAGCTATCAACTAACACTTAGATTTTTGTGGAAGAGTAAGGTTTGGTCCTTTGGAAGTATAAATGATTTTAGAGCTTCAATTTGCATAATGCCTTCTCTTTATGAATTGTGTTTAGCAAAGTATTTGATAACTCTTGTTGAAATTTGAGTTTATATTTCTTTAATGTTCCATGTAAGAGTTTGATCATCATGCCACTTAAAATTTTTTGGAAGTGATAAGCATGATCTTGTAAAGTATATTACTTTTTAGTACTTTTTCTCTCATTTATTGCTAAGGGACTAGCAATATGTCGGTTGGGGGGAGTGATTACTACTCAAAAAGTGCTATTTGATAGCTTGTAATTAACTCTTTTAAACACTTTTGAGTAGTAGTTATTACTTTTTAACTCAATTAACATATTAAGGACCTTTGCAATCATTTCTAATCACTTTGTGTAAGTTTTGGTGTTTTTGTTAGTAATTTGATCACCAAAGCAATTCGAGATTGAGGAGAGTTCTTTGGAATCCATGGCAAAGCAATGGAAAGCTTAGAAACATGAAGAACCAAAGCTTTGAAGCTTTAAAGTCCTTTTCCATAAGCAAATCCGGAATGCAAGGAGGGGAAGCAAAGAGAAATCTACTATGAAGCATTCTAGAGGACAGTCACTGTCAGTCACTTTTAGAGCACTTCCTAGAGCTCAATTTATGCATACTATATGTTGTTTCGAAGCTCGGGAAGTTAGAAATCCAATGCTTTAAACAGTGCATGATTCGGAGTTGAAATGAAGGAGTTACAGCCATTGGAAGCCGATCACTCCAAGCTGAAGGCAAATTTCGTAGGGCTGCGAAATCAGCCTTTGGCTGCGAAATGGTGTCCTTCATGCTGCGAAATTTCGCAGTCCTCTTGCACGGCTGCGAAATTCTCCTGAAGCTTCCCGATATTTGCGACTGACATTTTGAGATTTTTTTGCTTTAGATATTTGATGTCTAAATCCCCAAACTCTCCTTGTAACCCACCTATCATAGGATTCCTTAGTCTTTAAGCAAGAACAAAGGGTAAATAAACCCATATTTAATGCTTGTAAGTTTCCATTAAAGTGGAGAGATGGAAGCTTGTTCTAACAACTCTTGTATAGTTTTTGAAGGAAGTAAAATTCAGGGCTTTTGCTCTACCTTACCTACTTTGATTGTATATATTTATTTAATTTTTCTTACTAGCCAAACAAGCTCTGAGGATAATTCCTCAGAGAATGAGTGGCTAGGCTTTTAGTTTCTTGGAGCTAAGGTTGCCGGGAAAGGTTCCAAATGCAAGAATTGGTAGTTTTGTTGTTTCAGCCATTAATGAAGAGAAAGTGTGACCCATTAATGATTTCTATGTTTTTAGTTAACTTAAAACACCTACAATTCACCTGAGCCAACACTTGGTAAGGCAAGTGATCTTCGTCCATGGAAATGCACTAGTTTACCTCTTGCGAGCTTTTGGGAGGTGACTTGAAGGTAGGATTTTCTAGAATTGCCAACACTTGGTAAGCTTTTAGACTCCAAGGAGACATCCATTAGTTATCTTTTGCGAGCTTGAGAAGGGAAGTCCAAAGTTAATGATCACTTTGAATGGCAAACGCTAGGTGAGAGGCACGAGCCATTGCAAGTTGCATCAATGAGAGGGAATTAGTGCTGAAATCCATTAAAGGGAAGCATCTATACAACACCGGTTAGAGAATTGACTATATGTTAATTCTCTAATGCGAGAAAATGAACCAAGTGACCGGAGCTCTGTTTTTGCATGAGGAGACTCCCCTGTGAACCTAAAACTCCAAGGAATGCTTTTCTTCATAAGTAATTCTCATTACTTTCTTTTTAGTTAGCTTAAAACAAAACCTTTTTCAACCAAAGTTTATGTTTTTTTTTCTTAAGCTAACCTTGAAATGAAAAAGCACCAATTTAACTTTGAATTGGTATCAATTGTGAGTTGAAAACCCTTCTCAGTGAACGATCCTAAAGCCACTATGCTATATTAGCTAAAGATATCCTAATGCATGGTGATATAGGTTATAAATTTTTTTGATTACTTCCTCAATCAAGGAACACCAGCTGGACATGAATCAGCTGAGACACCAATTGGGAACTACGAATCAGTGAGATTCCATGTCTGAGGCACCACAGGCCCCTGCCATTCCACCTTCTAAGAGTGGAGTGCCACCTAGTCCTCCTCAGCGAAGGTACGAGACGATGAGACCACCCACTACACCTGGGGCAAGCAATTCACGCCCCAATAAATCAATTCATTGCCCTCCTGCAAAGAAAGCCAGAGTTTCAGGCCTAGGAGAGTCATCAACACCTCCATAGCCTCAACTGCTTACTACAGAGTCTCAGATTCCTGCTGGGATGACTCCGGAAGGGATTATCAGACGACCTATGGTTACATAGCCACCTATAGAGGGAAATTTGGATTGCCGAGCTAGGCCATTCCACTCCGAGCTATGCTTTGATAGAGAGACTTTCAGACACCAGCCGGAGCCTAGAGATTCATTCCACCTACTACAGAGATACCATTTGGAGTACCTGATGACTCCAAGGGATTTCTTTTATCCCCGAGTAGCATTAGACTTTTTTCAGTTTATGACTACACATCGCGTCTCGGATCCTACTATTATCCACTTCACTATTGATGGACGCCATGGTATCTTAGGAGCCAGACACATTGGAGAGGCCCTGCACATTCCATATGAGCCTGTGAGTCCAGCAGATTGTAGAGAGTGGGCTCATTTTTCTCAGAGCGACATGGTCCGTATATTGTCCAAGGGGACATCCACACGCTCATTTCTTTTTAGGAAGGAGCTTCCGCCTGGGATGTTTCTTCTGGATGTGCTGCTGGACTCCAACATATTTCCACTTTAGCATATGGTGCAGAGGAGAAGAGCTACGCTAGAGGCCTTGTTCAGGATATCAGAGGGTTTTTACTTTGGCCCTCATCATTTGATTATGACCTCTCTTCTTTACTTTGAAGAGAAGGTCCATAGGAAGAAGCTACAGAGAGCATATGCCATTCCACTACTTTTTTCTAGGCTGCTCTGTTAGATATTAGAGCATTTGGGCTATCCTTCTAAGCCTCAGCTTGAGCACTGATGCATTTTTTGAGAGATATTCACTCTCAACAAATGGAATCATATGACAGCTTATGTTGCACCTCTAGGAGCCCCAGCTAGGCCAGCACATCCAGAGATACCACAGGACGAGCAGCCACAGCAAGCACAACAGGCTGAGATACCTGCGGAGATCATACCACTTGCCCCTGCAGCACCTTCTACAGTGCTCACGCCTGAGGCTACATCTTCTGCTCCTCCTACCACTCCTGGGACTCCACCAGTCGTACCAGCTACATCAGCGCCTCCTCCACCTGAGTCTACTATCACCATATCTACTTCAGAGTTCAGAAGCCTATGTCATACATTGCAGACATTGACTACTACTTAGAGCGTTCTTGCCCAGTAGATGGCAGTCATACGTGCACATCAGGATCAGCTTATTGCCACCCAAACCCAGCATACTGCCATCCTTAGATAGATACAACAACATTTGGGTATTTTGTCACCACCTGAGAGTGATATGCCTGGTCCATCAGAGCCTATAAATCCATCTTAGGAGGCTCTTCCAGCATAGTAGACTGTGCCCCATGAGGAGTGATTACTACCAAAAAGTGCTATTTTGTAGACCTAATTATAATGGTTTTAAGCACCTTTGAGTAGTAATCATATTCATTTAACCCAATTAATTCATTAAGGTCCTTAGTAATTGGTTTTAACCATTTTGTGGCAAGTTTACATGTTTTTATCAGCTTATGAGTCAATTCAAGCATGCCAAATGATGGAGGAGCTACTTAGACAAGCCAACCAAAGAAGAAAAGCAAAGAAAAGCAAAGAGAAGCAAAGAGAAGCAAAGGGAAGCAAAGAGGAAAACAGAGGACAGCAGCTGCAGTCTTCTTTGGCACTTTTGGAGCACTTACCGAAGTCCATTTTTTACATGCTATATATCATTTCAAAGCTCAAGAAGTCAAGAATCCAACACTTTAAACCGTGTACGATTTGGAGCTGAAATGAGGAAGTTATGGCCTTTGGAAGACAACTGCTCCAGGTGTGCGAAAATTTCGCACACCCCCTTCAGGTGTGCGAATGGTGTGCGAGTTTCGCACACCCCCTTCAGGTGTGCGAAAATTTCGCACACCCCTCCCCTGTTTTGCCGACTCCACACGAGATCTTTTCTTTTAGATATTTTTGTATAAATTTCCATTCTTCTCCTTGTAATCCACCAATCATAAGATTTCTTAGCTAGGAAGGTTGGAAAAACTTCTCTATTTATACTCCTTTGCATCCGTTGAAACAATATATGGAATATATGGAAGATATGTAAGATATATATAGAAATATATAAAGCTCTTTTTTCTCTCTTCTCCGGTTCTTCCCCATTTCTATTTTCTTAGTAGCCAAACATCCTTGGTGGATGAAATCCCCAAGGATGAGAGGCTAAAACCTTTTAAGTTTCTCAAAGTATGGATGTTATGTGATGGCTTGGATGCATTCCCATGGAAATTTCTCGCACCCGGAAGGTAAGGTAGTCGTTTTTCATTAATGGTTCATTAATGCAAAGTTTAGTTTTTATTTCCATTGGACAACTTCCAACGGCCAATACTTGATAAGCTTTTGGATTTCTATCCATTAGTTATCTCCTACAAGCTATTGGAAGGTGAGGTTTTCAATTCCAAGTTTTGCATTAATCCGTTAGAACCAATTTCAATGGCCATTGAAAGGTGAGTTTATCACTTGGAATGACTTTGAGTTGCCAATATTTGGTAAGCTTTTGGCTTTAGACCATTAGTTATCTCTTACGAGCCATTCAAAGGAAGTCTAAGGTGAATAACCATTGATGAAATTCACTACCATCTGTTTTGCCATTTTAAAGGATTAAAACTTGATTTGCTAAATCCATACCGGTTCGGGAAGCAAGCATCACCATAGTTGCAATGTTTTATAAATGTTTTATAAATGACCATAGTTGCAATATACTATAGTAGCTTTGCTACACTAGTATGAGGTCATAGGTTTTATAAATGTTTTTGATTAAATGACCCGACTGGATTTTCCGCGAATCAAAATGGCGCCGTTGCCGGGGATGAATCAAATGGCGCTGTTGCATCGAGTCGAATCAAATGGCGCCGTTGCCGGGGAAGGTGCCACAAGCATAGTGAAGCAACCATTAAGGGTAACTTGTGATCTTCATCACAAGTTTGGTGAGTTTTCTTATAATTTTTTTTTAGTTTAGTTTTTATTTAGTTAAATTTTTTTTATTCTCTTTTCTTTTATTTTTGTTTTAATTTCAATTTGTGCATTCCTTATTGGATTCGAGACCAAGAGGGAACCCTGGTACAAGTTGAAGAAAATAGCCTTAGTTGAATATCATTTTTTTAGAAATGGAAATTCCACATGGAGATCAAAGCTCTCAACATCAACCGAAGGACAAATTTGCATACTTATCCATGAGGGATCGGATTGAATTGGGGAAAAGGCAAGTTCAACAAAGCCAATGGGGTAGTAAGTATGCTTTGAATGGAGATGATTCATATGAGCATACGGTAGGGAAGTGCCCTACCATTCCAACTATGAGAGACATGTGCGGTTACCAAAGCTCCTACACCTCAAGTTGGAATAACCATCCCAACCTTACAACCCAACCTCAACCTCAACCATCAATGAGTACATCTTCATTGGAGCAAGCCATTTTGAAGATAAGCAAAGTCATGGAGGATTTTGTAGGTGAGCAACAAAAGATCAACTCTCATCTTAATGAAAAGATTGATAATTTGGAGAGTTCAATAAATGTAAGAATGGAGGAGGTTTATAATGATCTATCACTAAGGATAGAAAAAGTTCAAGACTCCATTAAGAAGCTCACCAATCTCGACATAGCAAGGGGGAAAAGGAAGCTTCCTCCTCAACCCCACCATAACCTTCAAGGAACCAAAGCAAAAAGATCAAGGAAAGTGTTGAAGATCGACACTTTGGTGGGGGATTGCTATGACAACTCTATGGACCAACCTTCCATTGAAAATCATAAGGTTCAAGATGATAAAGGGTTATCTGAATCCTTTAAAGCATCCACTTCTGCAGGGAAGAGAAGAGAAACGAATTCCCTTGGACCAAATGGGAAGGATGCCAATTTTGTTTGGGATCCAGGGGGAATTCAGCATGACGTGGGTGTGTGAGTGAGGATGAGCTAAATAGTTCATCTTCTTTTTGGGGTACATGCTATCAGCTTCATTTAAATTCTATGCTTTCTTTAAATTTATGCATGTTTTAATTTTGATTTCAATGCTTTAATTTTAATTTTTTTTGATGTAATATAGGTTTTTGGATGATCAAAATCAAGAGGAGCTCAAAAAGCAAGGAGGGGAAGCAAAAAGAAATCTGCCATGAAGCATTCTTGATGACAGTCATTTCAGCCACTGTTGGAGCACTTCCCGAAGTTCATTTCATGCATACCATATTTCGTTTCAAAGCTTGGGAAGTCAGGAGTCCATAGCTTCAAACGGTGCTCGATTTGGAGTTGAAACGAAGAAGTTATGGCCGTTTGAAGATGACTGTGCAAAGCTTAAACGGAAATGTTGCAGCCGTACCCATTTTTGCTACTGTTGGACACGTTTTTGGAGCACTTTCTGGAGTTCAAATTATGCATTCCATATGTCGTTTTGAAGCTTAGGAAGTCAGGAGTCCAGTGGTTCAAACGGTACTCAATTTGGATTTGAAACGAAGAAGTTATGGCCATTTGAAGGAGTCACAATTTTGCATTTGGACGGGTGAATAGTGCCCTGTGCGAAAATTTCGCACACCCCCTTCAGGTGTGCAAATGGTGTGCGAGTTTCTCACACCCCCTTCAGGTGTGCGAAAATTTCGCACACCACCCCCCCTTGTGCGAATTTTTCAGCTTCTTCATCCCTACCCTCCCAATCCTAAGCCTCTAAGCCTCATTTATTTGCTCCATTATGCCTAAGACCCGGGGAGGCTATACCACAGCTCCCCAGAGCAGTCAAAGAGCCCCGCGCACCCTGGGATCACACACATGAAGCCTCTCACTCCATTTTTGACCTCCTTAAACCATCAAAGCCCATAGCTCCAACTGAGAGCTCCAGTTAAGGAGACTATGCCATCCAAGGAGAATATCATAATAGAGGCCAAAGTCCTAATCCAACCCACTCAGAAGGCCACCACAGATGCATCAACTCCACAGGACCCTTCCATTACTTGATCATCTCTTTAATTTTTGTATTTACATATTAGTATAGATAATTCCATATTTTGATGCTTTATATTGGATGTATTACTGATGATACATCATATATAGACATCATTTTTTGTTTAAGCTTGGCATTTTTCTATTTCCTCTACTCACTAACTCTTATGTTTTCTTTGAAACATGTGGTTTCTCCAATATGACTCAGACTCCATGTCACTCAGGAGGTACCACTTCCTCCCTATTTTTTAATCGCTTTGTCACATTGAGGACAATGTTCAACTTGGTTGGGGGGAGAGTTGAGGAAGGAAGTATTGTTATTAATGCTAAGTTATTTTGGTAATTTAGTTGCTTTTTGCTTAATTTTAAAATTTTTTAAGTTTTTATTCTACTCTCCATGGTTATTAAGGAAAAATTCTCAAAAGTAAATGGGAAAAATTAAATTCTTATCTTATTGCCATAGTCTTAGAGTTTGTATTATGCTTACTAAAGTTGATAAATTGTTGAAACTTCTATTGAATTCAAGCTTAGTTATTCCACTTTAAGCTATCCACACAACACAATAGGTTCCGATTATAAGATGAAGAACTATTTTCCCCCTTTACTTAGGAAAATTTAGACTTGGTACCTTTGACCTCAATTAATAGTGTTGGGACACCTTGTAAAAGGCCAATGAGCCTTTGAAAAAGAAAAAGAAAAATGTTTACTTGCCTTGAAACCCGAGCAAGGTCCGAGGGGTATATGGTGAAAATCTTTAAAACCTGGTGCCCTAAGCCTTAATTGGTTGGGAGTCACCGACCTCAATGCTCGTTACAAGGGTGGATAGGTGGAGTTGAACATACTGCAGGTGCTTGGGTATTTAAAAATTTATTCTCAAAAGTCCAGGGTAAAATCCGAGGAGTTAGTGGTTGAAAGATCCTTAAAGCTTGATGCCCTAAACCTTGATTGGTTGGGAGTCATCGATGGACCCCCGTTACATGGACAATTTAGAAAAGAATGCCTTTAAGCTTTGCACTCCTACAAGAAAAAAATTGTGAAAGAAAAGAGGTGCGTTCTTAGCCTATTGGAGGTTGATTAGTTTGCTAAGCTTTGAAAAGAACTAGGTTGAGGGGAGAGATTAGTTTGACATACTATATCCGGAAACTAATAAATAACACAGATTTTTGTGGAAGATTAAGTGTTGGACCTTTGGGAGTGGAAATTATTTTGATACTCAAATTTGCATAATGCCCGCTCTTTGCATGTTGTGATAGGTAAGTTATTTGATGACTCTTGTTGATGATTGAGTTTTATATCCTTGACTTGCCATGTGAGAGTTTGATCCAATCATGCCACTCATATCATTTTTTGGAGTGATTTGCATGATCCCTTTTATGTATATTATAGTTTACTTAGTTTTTATCTCCTCCATTGCTAAGGGACTAGCAATGAGTCGGTTGGGGGGTGTGATTACTACCAAAAAGTGCTATTTTGTAGACCTAATTATAATGGTTTTAAGCACCTTTGAGTAGTAATCATATTCATTTAACCCAATTAATTCATTAAGGTCCTTAGTAATTGGTTTTAACCATTTTGTGGCAAGTTTACATGTTTTTATCAGCTTATGAATCAATTCAAGCATGCCAAACGATGGAGGAGCTACTTAGACAAGCCAACCAAAGAAGAAAAGCAAAGAAAAGCAAAGAGAAGCAAAGAGAAGCAAAGGGAAGCAAAGAGGAAAACAGAGGACAGCAGCTGCAGTCTTCTTTGGCACTTTTGGAGCACTTCCCGAAGTCCATATTTTACATGCTATATATCATTTCAAAGCTCAAGAAGCCAAGAATCCAACGCTTCAAACTGTGTATGATTTGGAGCTGAAATGAGGAAGTTATGGCCTTCGGAAGACAACTGCTCCAGGTGTGCGAAAATTTCGCACACCCCCTTCAGGTGTGCGAATGGTGTGCGAAAATTTCGCACACCCCTCCCCCGTTTTGCCGACTCCACACGAGATCTTTTCTTTCAGATATTTTTGTATAAATTTCCATTCTTCTCCTTGTAATCCACCAATCATAAGATTTCTTAGCTAGGAAGGTTGGAAAAACTTCTCTATTTATACTCCTTTGCATCCGTTGAAACAATATATGGAATATATGGAAGATATGTAAGATATATATAGAAATATATAAAGCTCTTTTTTCTCTCTTCTCCGGTTCTTCCCCATTTCTATTTTCTTAGTAGCCAAACATCCTTGGTGGATGAAATCCCCAAGGATGAGAGGCTAAAACCTTTTAAGTTTCTCAAAGTATGGATGTTATGTGATGGCTTGGATGCATTCCCATGGAAATTTCTCGCACCCGGAAGGTAAGGTAGTCGTTTTTCATTAATGGTTCATTAATGCAAAGTTTAGTTTTTATTTCCATTGGACAACTTCCAACGGCCAATACTTGATAAGCTTTTGGATTTCTATCCATTAGTTATCTCCTATGAGCTATTGGAAGGTGAGGTTTTCAATTCCAAGTTTTGCATTAATCCGTTAGAACCAATTTCAATGGCCATTGAAAAGTGAGTTTATCACTTGGAATGACTTTGAGTTGCCAATATTTGGTAAGCTTTTGGCTTTAGACCATTAGTTATCTCTTACGAGCCATTCAAAGGAAGTCTAAGGTGACTAACCATTGATGAAATCCACTACCATCTGTTTTGCCATTTTAAAGGATTAAAACTTGATTTGCTAAATCCATACCGGTTCGGGAAGCAAGCATCACCATAGTTGCAACCCTAACGCGAGGAGCCTATCCTGAGATTTCCAATTTGCATAAGAGCCAGAGCATAGCTATCCTATCTTTGAGAAACTTGTTTTTACACCCTTTCATTTTAGTCTTTAATGTTAGCTTAAATTAGTTTAAATCTTTCTACAACATTTACATCTTCTTTTAAAGCTAACATCCATAAGAAAATCACCTATTTTCCTAATTTGAATATCACTTGTGTTTGCGAAAACCCTTCCCAGTGAACGATCCTAGAACCACTTGCTATAGTAGCTTGGCTACTTTAGTAATAGTATCTAAGGTATAAATTTTGTTGATACGCCTTTAAAGCTAAGCTACCATGAGTCGCATCAAGGAGACTACTACAGTAAAAATCAAGACTCCGATCCAGAGCACTCAAACTACCACAGCCGAGCCATCGTCTCCACACGATCCTCCCACCACTACCTGGTCATCTATCTACTTTTTTGTATTTACTTATTATAGTAGAACTCGTAATCCCATGTTTTTTATGTTTTATATACTGGGATTGGATGTATTACTTGTTCACAGTTCATATTGTACTTTCTTAAAGTAATACATATACATCATTTTTTAGCATACTTGGCATACTATTATTTTATTTCCTTTACCCATATTTTTTTTTTTTGTTTTTGAATCATGTTGTTTCTCCTAGACGACTCAGACTCCATGTCACTCAGGAGACACCACTTCCTCCCTCTATTTTCAATCGCTCTTGTCACATTGAGGGCAATGTTCAGCTTCGTTGGGGGGAAGAGAGTTGAGGAAGGAAGTTTTGCTATTAATGCTAAGTTATTTTGGTAATTTAGTTTTTTTTTTTTTTGCTTAATTTTTAAATTTTTTAAAGTTTTTATTCTTCTCTTCATGGTTATTAAGGAAAAATTCTCAAAATGAAATGGGAGAAATTGAATTTTTGTCTTTTTACTTGACTTAGAATTTGTATTATGCTTATTAAAGTTTATGAATTGTTGAAACTTCTATTGAATTCAACCTTATTTCTTCCACTTTAAGCTTTTCACACACTGTGCACACTAGGTTCCGATTATAAGATGAAAAACTGTTTCACCCCCTTGACTTAGGAAAATTTAAACTTAGTACTTTTGACCTCATTTTAATAGTGTTGGGACACCTTATAAAAGACCAATGAGCCTTTGGAAAAAAGAAAGAAAAAAAAATGTTTTACTTGCCTTGAAACCCGAGCAAGGTCTAAGGGGTATATGGTGAAAATCTTTAAAACTTGGTGCCCTAAGCCTTCATTGGTTGGGAGTCACCGACCTCAATGCTCGTTACAAGGGTGAATAGGTGGAGTTTAACATACTGTTGGTGCTTGGGTATTAAAATTAATTCTCAAAAGTCCAGGGTAAAATCCGAGGAGTTAGTGGTTGAAAGATCCTTAAAGCTTGATGCCCTAAACCTTAATTGGTTGGGAGTCATCGATGGACCCCCGTTACATGGACAATTTAGAAAACAATACCTTTAGCTTTGCACTCCTCCAATGAAAAAAATTGTGAACTAAGAGGTGCGTTCTTAGCCTATTGAAGGTTGTCAGTTTGCTAATATTTGAAAAAGAACTAGGTTAGGGGGAGAGATTAGTTCAGCATACTATATTCTGAAACAAAAAGTAACACATATATTTTTGTGGAAGAGTTAGGATCGATCCTTTGGGAGTGGAAATTATTTTGAAGCTTAAATTTGCATAATGTCTTCTCTTCATGAATTGTTATTAGACAAGTTATTTGATAACTCTTGTTTAAGTTTGAGTTTTATATCTTTAATGTTCCGTGTGAGAGTTTGATCATCATGCCACTTGAAATTTTTTGAAGTGATCAGCATGATGTTGTAAATTATAGTACTGTTTATTTTTATTTTTCTCTCATTCATTGCTAAGGGACTAGCAATATGTTGGTTGGGGGGAGTGATTACTACTCAAAAAGTGCTATTTTATAGTTTGTAATTAACTCTTTTAAACACTTTTGAGTAGTATTTATTACCTTTTAACTCAATTGACATGTTAAGGACCCTTGCAATCGTTTATAATCAAATTGTGTTAAGTTTTGGTGTTTTTGATAGCTTTTTTATCACCAAAGCAATCCAAGATTGAGGGAGAGCTCTATATAATCCATAGCAAAGCAAATAGAAGCTCATTTACATGAATAATCCAAGCTTTAGAGCTTCGTAGTCCTTTTCCAAAGCCAAATCAAGAATGCAAGGAGGAAAAATAGACAGACGAATCTAACATGAAGAAATTAAAGAGGAGAGCAGTTTCAGGACACATTTTGAGCACTTCTTGGAGTCCATTTTATACACACAATATATCGTTGCGAAGCTGGGGAAGTCAGGAGTCCATCACTTCAAACAGTGTGCAAATCGGAGCTGAAATAAAGAAGTTATGGCCATTGAAAGACAACCGCACCAAGCTGAAAGACGATTTCGCAAGTTGCGAAATCACAAATTCAACTTGCAAAATCAAAGTCCAACTTGCGAAATGGACACTTTCAACTTGAGAAATCCACCTGTGTGATCCCAGATATTTGTGATCGACTTTGTTATATTTTTTTTTCCAAATATTTGTTGTTTAAATCCCTATTTTCTCCTTGTAATCCACCAATCATAGGATTTCTTAGTTAGGAAGTAAGAAGGAAGTGTGAATAACATTTCTATATAATCTATTGTAATTTTCTTTTAAAGATATCTCGGGAGTTTTTTCTCAGAGACCAACTTTTGTATAGTTTTGAAGAAAGTAATACACAGAGCTTTGCTCTGCCTTACCTACTCATTTTGATTGTATTTTTCTCACTAGCCAAACAAACTTTGAAGATGTTTTCCTAGAGGATGAGTGACTAGGCTTTTTGTTTCTTGGAGTAAAGGAAGCTGGGTAAGGTTCCGAATGCAAAAATTGGAAGTTTTGTTGTTTCAGTTTTTAATGAAGAGAAAGTGTGACCCGTTAATGGTTTTTATCTTTTTAGTTAACTTAAAATGCCTTAAAATCACCTGGGCCAACACTTGGTAAGGCAAGTGAACTCCATCCATTGAGTTACACTAGTTTATCTCTTGCAAGCCTTTGGGAGGTGGTTTAAAGGTAGGATTTTCTAGAATAGCCAACACTTGGTAAGCTTTTGGACTCTAAGGAGACATCCATTAGCTATCTTTTGTAAGCTTTTAACGGGTAATCCAAGGTTAAGGATCACTTTGAATGGCCAATACAAGGTGAGAGGTATGAACCATTGCAAGATGATTCAGTGACAGGGAATTAGTGTTTGAATCCATTAAGGGAAAGCATCTGTACCACACCGGTTCGAGAAATAGCTCTATGTTAAATCCCCAATACGAGGAAAAGATTCAAGTAACCAGAATTCTCTTTTTGTATAAGGAACCTGAGCCCAGTGATCTAAAAACTCCAAGAAACACTTTTCTTTGTAAGTAATTTCCATTACTTTATTATTGGTTTCACTTAAAAACCAACCTTTCCAAACATCTTTATGTTTTTTTTTAAAGCTAACCTTGAAAAGAAAAAGGCAATTCATTTTTGAACTAATATCAGTTGTAATTTGAAAACTCATCCCAGTGAATGATCCTAGAGCCACTATGCTATGATAGCTAATGCTACCCTAGTACAGGGTGAAATAAGTTTATAAATTTTGTTGATTACTCTCGTCTGAGGACCGAAATCAAGGCACACCAGTTGATTGAACACCAATCAACAGGACATACACCAGCTGGGCACGAATCAGATGGTTTTTAGAATCGTTCGATCGATAGCTTGAAACAAATAATTTTTCACCTTCAAGTCTTTCAGCTTCATTTCATCAAGCTTCTTTTGTTGCACCTCTATCAATACTACTCCGCTTTCTGGCTCAACATAACCAGTCTCCACAAGACTCCAGTACTCCTTAGATCTTAAAAAAATTTCCATCAACATGCTCCAATGATCGTAATGACCATCAAATCGAGGAATAGTAGGTTGCACAAAATTCCCTTCAATTGTCATCTCTCTTGCTGCTGCAAATTACAAAAGCTGCTGCTTTGAACCTGGCTCTGATACCAGAATGTTGTGAATTAAAACTGAATGGAAGAAAACTGGGAAAAATCCACATCTATTGATCAACAACCTTATCTAATAAAATAGCCTTACAATAACTAATTGATAAGAAAAACAACCCACGTTTTACACTAACAAATAACGTGGTAAAGAGTAGAGAATAAGTTAAAGCTGAAAACTACCCTACTTATAAAACTACCCTGCTTAATAGGGATTATTAAAACAAAAAAAAAAAAAAACAATCAGAAAACTTAAATCTTGACACCCTCTCTTAAACTAACTGCTAACAACAATTAGTTTACATCTGGAACTTCACGAACACCCATCAACTATCTCAACTTCAGAAACATGTTAAGCTTGAGAGGCTTAGTCATCACGTCTGCAATCTGATCTTGTGTACCACAATGAACTAATTCCACTACTCCTTCTTTAGTAAGATCACACAGAAAATGAAAGCGAACATCTATGTGTTTGCTTCGTCCATGCATCACTGGATTCTTTGAAAATTTAATTGTTGAACTATTGTCACAAAACACAGTAGTACAATTACCTTGTGTATGACTAAGCTTCTCCAAGATTCTCCTCATCCAAATAGCTTGACTTGCACAGGATGTTGCGGCTATGAATTCAGCTTCAGTTGTGGAGAGTGAAACAACAGGCTGCTTTCTAGAGGACCAAGACACAGCTCCATAACTCAACATGAATACATACCCCGATGTGCTTTTCCTATCCTCCAAATCACCGACATAGTCACTATCAGTAAAGACAACCAATTTATCATTCCCTCCCTTCTTGTAGAAGATCCCAAGATTTGTTGTGCCTCTCAAATATCTTAACACCCTCTTTGCAGTCTGTAAGGGAAGCTCAGTTGGTTGCCCCATGTATCTACTAACATTAAGTTAGGTCGAGTTGTTGTTAGATACATGAGACTCCCTACCATTTGCTTGAAGAATGTTGCATCAACCTTGACTCCATTTTCGTCTTTGAAGACTTTAAAACTTGTAACAATCGGACTATGGATAGAATTGCTCTCCTCCATCCCAAATCTTTTCAACACATCTAAGGCATATTTCTTTTTACTGATGTAAATGCCATCAGTCTTCTGCAACACTTCAAATCCAAGAAAATACCTTATCTTTCCCAAATCAGTCATATCGAACTCACGCATCATAGAGCTCTTGAACTCATAAAACATTGATTCATCATTTCCAGTAAAAATGAGGTCATCAACATACAAACTCAAAATTAAAATTTTACCTCCTTTGCTTGTTTTGACGAATAAGGTATGCTCACTGTGGCACCTCTCAAATCCTTCATTCACAAAGTGTGCTTCTATACGACTAAACCAAGCTTGTGGAGCTTGTTTGAGTTCGTATAAGGCTTTCTTCAGTTTGTACACCTTGTGCGGATTGTCCTTTTGCTCATAGCCTCTTGGTTGCTCAACAAACACCTCTTCACTTAGCTCTCCATGAAGAAAGGCTAATTTCACATCTAGTTGGTAAATTGTCCAATTCCTTTAAGCTGCAAGAGCAATAATCATTCGAACTATATCCATTCTTGCCACTGATTACTACTCAAAAAGTGTTATTTTATAGCTTGTAATTAACTCTTTTAAACACTTTTGAGTAGTAGTTATTACCTTTTAACCCAATTAACATGTTAAGGACCCTTGCAATCAATTCTAATCAAATTGTGTTAAGTTTTGGTGTTTTGATAGCTTTTTGATCACCAAAGCAATCCAAGATTGAGGAGAGTTCTTTGGAATCCATGGAAAAGCAATGGAAAGCTCAGAAACACGAAGAACCGAAGCTTTAAAGTCCTTTGCCATAAGCAAATCCGGAATGCAAGGAGGGGAAGCAAAGAGAAATCTAACATGAAGCATTCTTGATGACAGTCGTGTCAGCCACTTTTGGAGCACTTTTTGGAGTTCAATTTATGCATACTATATGTCGTTTCGAAGATCCGGAAGTCAACAATCCAATGCTTCAAACGGTATGTGATTCGGAGTTGAAATGAAGGAGTTACAGCCATTGGAAGCCGATCACTCCAAGCTAAAGGAAGATTTTGCATGGCTGCGAAATCAGCCTTGGGCTGCGAAAATGGTGTCCTTTTGCTACGAAATTTCGCAGCCCTCTTGCTGTGGAATTTCTCCTGAAACTTCCCGATATTTGCGACCGATATTTTGAGATATTTTGCTTTATATATTTGATGTCTAAATCCCCAAACTCTCCTTGTAACCTACCTATCATAGGATTCCTTAGTCTTTAAGTAAGAACAAAGGGTGAATAACCTCTTATATATAGTTTGTAATTTCCTTTACACAATATATCAATATGTAATCGGTGAAAGGAAGAAATATATTTTACAGAGCACTTGCTCTATTTTTTCCTTCATATTTTTGTTTTCTCGTTATTTTTATTTCTAGCCAATCAAACTCTGAGGATTTTTCCTCAGAGGATGAGAGGTTAGGCTCTTCGTCTCTTGGAGTGAAGAAAGCCGGGTAAGTTTCCTCATGCATAAATTGGAAGTTTTGTTGTTTTAGTTTTTAATGAAGAGAAAGTGTGACCCGTTAATGGTTTTTATCTTTTAGTTAACTTAAAACGCCTTTAAATCACTTGGGCCAACACTTGGTAAGGCAATTGATCTCCGTTCATTGAGATGCACTAGTTTATCTCTTGCGAGCCTTTGGGAGGTGGTTTAAAGGTAGGATTTTCTAGAATAGCCAACACTTGGTAAGTTTTTGGACTCCAAGGAGACATCCATTAGTTATCTCTTACGAGCTTTTGATGGGTAATCCAAGGTTAAAGATCACCTTGAATGGCAAATGCTAGGTGAGAGGCACGAGCCATTGCAAGGTGCATCAATGAGAGGGAATTAGTGTTTGAACCCATTAAGGGGAAGCATCTGTACCACACCGGTTAGAGAATTAACTATATGTTAATTCTCTAATGCGAGGAAAAGAAACAAGTGACCGAAACTCTCCTTTTTGTATGAGGAACCTGAGCCTAGTGATCCAAACTCCAAGAAACACTTTTCTTTGTAAGTAAAATCAGTTACTATTTTTGGTTAGTTTAAAACCAAACCTTTTTCATTCAAACATCTTTATGTTTTCTTTTAAAGCTAACCTTGAAATGAAAAGGCACCAATTCGGCTTTGAATTAATATCAATTGTGGAGTGAAAACCCATCCTAGTGAACGACCCTAGAGCCACTATGCTATGCTAGCTAAGGCTATCCTAGTACATGGTGTAATAGGTTATAAATTTTGTTGATTACTCCCTTCTGAGGACCACAATCAAGGGACACCAGCTGGACACGTATCAAATGGCACCACTGTCAGGGACCATTGAGAGGACATGAATCAGCTGAGACACCAATTGGGACGAATCAGCCATCGACGCAAAAACCTCTATGTAATCAACCCCATGTTGTTGGCAGATCGGAGGGTTGGCCATGTCCATCAACTCCCCTTGTGTTCATCGTGGGCGCTTGGGTGAATGCACTATAAGGCTACGGTATGCGCCTTTCCTAACAGCAATTGCTTTTAGAAGAGTTGGTAGCGCCTGAGGTCCTACAAGTGGTATTAGAGCCAAGGTCACGGGTTCGAACCTCAGGGGTGTCGCTGGGGGGGAGATTGTTGGCAAATCAGAGGGTTAGCCATGTCCATCAACTTGTTGGCAGATCGAAGGATTGGTCGTGTCCATCAACTTCCCTTGTGTTCGCCGTGGGCGCTTGGGTGAATGCACTATAAGGCTAAGGTATGCGCCTTTCTTAACAGCAATTGCTTTTCGGAGAGTTGGTAGCGCCTGAGGTCCTACATAGAGGTTGAGAAGGGATTGCCTTGATTTTGAGTGCTACGTGGGTAACTTCATGGCCAACCACTTTGATAGACACTATTGTAGCAAGTGCAGTCTTGCCTATGTTTACCAGTAGGAAGGATGGAGGGTATGGGTCTTGTGATTTCAAGGAAGTTTGGATTCTCATATGGCATGAGCAAAGGAGATGGGATAAAGCTCTCGTTCCTGCCAGCATCCTTCTATCTTTGGGTTTCATTCTCTCTATCTTTGACATCATTTAGCATGGCCACCTTTTGCATGGCCACCTTTGGGCCACGTGTCACTCTCCAAATTCCATCTTTCGATTTTAAAAATAATCCCCTAATCCCTTTTTGCAAATAGTTTTCCAATTTTTAGTTCTTCCAATAATCTTCATTCTTCATACGCTTATCCCTCCTTAGAATTTTAGGTCAGCAAAATCCTATTTTTCACGTTTGTCTATTTAATTATTATTATTTTCATTATTATTATTATTATTATTTTATTTATTTATTTATTCATTCCTTTTTTAAAAAAATAAAAAAATAAAATTCCATTTTTCAACAATTCCACAAAATTCTGATCTCCAAATTTAATTTCCAATTTCCAAAATTCCAATTTTCGCAATTATTTATCCAATCATTATTATTTCCATTATTACTATCATTTCGTTTATTTGTTTATTCACTTATTCATTTATTTAAAATTCTTTCTCCAAATGATTCTTCAAATTTCCAATTTCTAAACTCAATTTCCAATTTTCACAATTATTTATCTAATCATTATTATTTTCGTTATTACTATTATTCCGTTTATTTATTTATTCACTTATTCATTTATTTAAAACTCCATTTCTAAGTAATTATTCAAATTTCCAATTCCTAAATTCAATTTCTAGTTTTCACAATTATTTATCTAATCATTATTATTTTTGTTATTGTCATTATTCCGTTTATTTATTCATTCACGTATTCCGTTGATCACTTTTATTTCCGTTATCACTATTACTTTAGTTATTTATTTATTTATTTATTCATTTGTTTAAAATTTCATTTCTAAATAATTCTTCAAATTTTCAATCTCTAAATTTAATTTCCAATTTTCACAGTTATTTATCTAATCATTATTACTTACGTTATTATTATTATTATTCCATTCATTTATTTAAAATTTCATCTCTAAATAACCCCCCAAAATTCCAATTTCTGAATTTAACTCTCAATTTCTAAAATTCCAGTTTTCACATTTATTGATTTATTTATTTATTTATTATTATTATTATTAGCATTTTATTTGTTTATTTTCAAAAGAATTCCACCTTCGACACGAACGATTTACAAAGATTCCAATTTATATAATTAAATTTTCACAGTTTCTGCTTTTTAAATAATTTTCAATTCCGGTTTCTTTCAAATTTAATCTCCAAGTTTCCGATCCTCAAATTTAATTCCCAAAACTTCAATTTTCAAACAATCCTTGAGATTCCAATTTTCAAATAAATTTCGAAAATCCAATTTTCTCTTTAACAGTTTTAAGTTCACTCTTGTTTCCAAATAATCTTCTGTTCTTCTCGATTCTCAATAAGCACGAAGACAATTTTCATAATTCTAGACTAATGGAACTTGTGAGATTAATTCATGCGAGATCGATTGGGCTTTGGTGGGACCCAACATATGTGATTTTCTCATTGACTATTTGATTGATATACTTGATTGGTTTGCCTCATTCTGTGACCATGCACGCGGTTATTCTGTATTTGTGCACTAACCTTGTCTCTTATGATAGCGCTCAGCTTGTGACTAAGGTACGCCTTGTACCCGATAGTGTTTATTAATTTATTTGTTATCATGCGTGTCTTATTTTCATACATTTGATTACTATTCAGTATCCATGTTTAATCAATCAATTATCATGCTTGCTACATCTTATTTAGTAGAGACCCGTTTTTAGGGACTTAGAGGGGTAATACGGTTTTTACCGTACCTTCCCAATAAGTAACCTGACCCTCGGACCCGACTCGGTTTTCACAAACCTGTTTTTCCTTCAGGAGTCACACTTAGGGTTTTTCTTTCTTATTTTGTTTTCCCTTTAAAAATAAAACAAAAATAAGTGGCGACTCCAATTCATTTTCTAAAGAAATAAATCATTCTCAAATAAAAAACGAGTTTCGCCATCAAGTGAGAACGCATCATGCGAAATGCGGGGTCCACACTAGTTTTCTATGTTCAATTCCCATATGCTTAATTAAGACAATCAAGGTTGAATCATATAATTTTTTTAATTTTCCACTCAATTAATTGCAAAGGTCTCGGGACTAGAGAAAAAAACCTCCAACTTGTGTTTAACACTTTTGATAGTTATAAATATGATACATAGCAGGGAGTTTTGAAAAAAAATACCATAATTAAAAATACATAGCAGAGTTGGTGAGTAATAACTGATTGCTTAAAGAAAATAAAAGCTAACAGGTAGAGTAGGTGAGTAATAACTGATTGCTTAATGAAAATGAAAGCAATGGGTATATCAATTTTTCCATTAGCTCGAGACTTTAAATTTGTGTAGACTTTGTCGGCATACACAGACAATAAAAGGTTTTGACAATAAAAGGCTGCAACCTCTCATTTTCACTCACTTCTCATTTTGTCTGCTTACATGCTGCCCACCCTTAGGCTAGGTTTGGTCGTGGGAAATTAAATTTTGAGGAAAAATATAAGTGAAAGGAAATGGAGGAAAAAAAAAATAGGATGAAGAAAATGAAAAAAAAAAAGTTTGAAGTTAATAAATTATTATTTTTATTATATAGAGATTAAATACTTTAAATATAAATAAATTTTTAATTGATTTAAATTATATTTTATTTTTATATATATTTTTATAACGAAATTAAATATAAAAACTATTTTTTTAATAATTTTTTCTTTCTTTAATATTTTGTGAATCAAATATAACTTTAATATTTGGTGAAAAAGTATGCCTTTTAATAAAACAAAATACCTTAGAAAAAAACCCTCAATCAACTGCTACTCTACTATCTTAATTTAATATTTTCAAATTTTCTTTTAAAATTACAATTGTAAACTAAAATTTTAATTTTTTTAATGTTAAAAATGGACTTATAAACATTGGCACAAAATGAATTCTAAGGATTCTTTTGAATCCACTGCACATACAAATTTCATAAAGTCTTGTAAAAATAGACAATATTAAAAAAAAAAATATGCATATTTAAGCCCAAAACCAAACAAAATATGAAAATTAAGATGAAGGATATTGTCCTTCATTAATCCCTAAAATACCCTTAACCCTTACATAGCACAAGTGAGTGTGAATTTCAATTTTTTTGTGTTTTTTTTTTTCTTTTCTATTCCCTATTAAGTATTACTCATTTCTAACTTTTTTTTTTTCTTCCAATCTATATTTCTATTTTATGTCAAATAAAAAGCAATAATGTTTTTTTGTTTTTCATTTTTAAAGATATTGAATCTTTTTGCTCCTATTATAAGCAATGATAAAAAAATTTAGGATTTTTCATCCAAATATTTTTTATCTTTTTGTATTTATCTTATAGTTTAATTTTCATTTTTTATTTTAAATTTATATTATCCTTTCATTTATATTTTTCTCTTATTTTTAATTATTTTTTTATATTTTCTACATTAACCATATTTTAAAATTTTTAAAAATTGACTATCACTTCACTTTAATATATATATATATATATATATATCCTTTTAGCTTTTTAATTTTTAATGTTTTTATTTTAAAATTTTTAAAAAGATAAATTTATTGAAAAAAATAACTAAGATATGAAGTTCTAATATTATATTAACAATTTTTCTTATCTAGATAGACTAATGCAAAGTATTTTGATTCACAATAAGAAAATTGTCAACAAAATTTTTTAGTGAAACTTTAGAAATTAAATTTCAAATGAAATATATTATATAAAATTTTATCTAAAAATTATTGAAATGGTATTTAATTTTTTTTATTGACTTTCAAACTTATCTAACTTTTTACTTGAAAGGTAATAGAATATGTTTACAAAAAAAAAAAAGTTAGTTTATCATTTTTTAAATAAATGAGTATAAATATATTAAAAGAATTAAAGATAGATTCATTTGGATAAAATTTCACAAAAAAAAAAAAAAAAAAAAAATAGTGGAAAGAAAGAGCATTGCTAAAACTAAAAAAACAAAATATGCAATTACAAAATTTTGATGATGAAATTTAAAAATAAAATTCGAAACAATTCTTGAATGAGAGAATTTGAGTGGGGAAAAAAATCTTTGAGTGAAAAAAAATGGGAAAGTTTTTCAAAATCACTTAAAATCCTTAACAAAAAGTAGTCTTGTACACCCTTGTACAATTAATAAATTTGTCTTGTACGGTTAGTGTAATACATTTGTACAATAACTCAAATTTCATATATCATCTCATGAATATCTGACAATAGGTCGGTTAACCATGTTTGCATTGAGATTAATGTATGCTTAACCAATGTGTGTAAGGAATGTCATTTATCATCGGTTAGGGAAAATAAACAAACAAGTTTTTCAGAATCACTTAAAATCCTTCACAAATAATAATCTTGTACACCCTTATACAGTTAGTATATTTGTCATGTACACTTAGTGTAAATACCTTGTATAGTGACTCAAATAAAACGTTGTTTATTTTATTTTCAATGCAAAATGTAATTAAAAATAAGACAAAGAAATTACTTAAAAACTATTATTTAAGCAAGGTTTATTTGTTTATTTCCTTTTATTTTTGGAAATAAAGAAAAAAGAATAAAAAATTTATTTAACCATAAGAAATATGAATATAAGATCAGTTAGAAAATACTAAATTTATTTATTTATTTCATTTTATTTTTGGAATTAAAGAAATAAAAATAAAATATTTATTTAACCATAAAAAATATTGATATAAGATATGTTAAAAAATAAAAATAACCCCAAATTTATTTACTTATTTCATTTTATTTATTTAAATTAGAAAGTAATTTATTTTAATATATTAAAATGTGCACAATTGATTTATTACTTTGTTAATTATGGATATATTAAAATTTTCTATTAGACAAAAAATAAATAAAGAAAATAAAATTAAAAAGAGTAATAAATATATATAATTTAGTTATTTAATTATTTTTCATGTAAAAGATAGTCCCACAAAAAACATATAATTGATCAATTTTTTTGTTTAATTATAAACATACTATATTTTTATTTTATTTTATTTTATTATCAAAATAACTAATGGAAAAAAATAAAAATGGATAATAAATGAATTTAATTCTTTTTATTATTTTCAAATAAAAAATAGTACTAAACAAGGTTTTCAATTTTTATTTTTAAAAATAGTTTTTATTTTTTAATTAAATGTTTTTTCAAAAATAAAACATAAAAAATATAAATCATATTACCATTTTTTTAGAAAGTATTTTTTAAAATAGTTTTTGAACATAATTTTTCTTTATTTATAATTTAAAATAGAAAATAATGTTGATTTTCAATTATTTATAAAAAAAAATTAAAAACAATGAAAAATCCAAATTATTAAAATAGAATTATTATGGTTGCATGAATAGTGGTGCAATAAAGACAAAAAAAAAAAAAAAAAAAAGCTTATGTGAAAGGTCATTGGGTATTTTAGTCCATCACTATTTTATATCCTTAAAAGATAATATATAGAAATTTGAAGGATATATTAGTTTTTTAATATCTTATATCATTTCCATCAATTATGAAAGTTATATGGACCAAGTGTTAATTTTTTGCTCGCCCAAAATACAATTCTCTCTTCTTCAATCACGTGCCAATTCGCCTTCCTTACCGACTATCAACGCTCCACATTTAATGTTTGTCAAATTACCCTGTAGACTAAAATTTGTTTCTTTTTTTTTTTTAATTTTGAAAATGAGCTTAAAAACAGGCACGAAATGCAGTTTGGGGGATTCTTTTGAACCCACTGTTGCACAAACTGTCACAATTGATCTTCCATTCTTGCTGACTCTGCACATGGACTTGTGAAAAGTATAATTAAATAATTATATTAAAATTATACATAAATAATTAATCAAATTTTAATGAATTTAGTATAGGTTAAAATAAATAAATAATTGAGATATCATTTGGATACAAATTTTGTTTTAGTATTTATAAAAATAGAAAACATAAATATTTTTTACATAATATTTTTTTTTTATAAATATCAAATATATAAATATTAATTTTTTCTCTTGTAAATAAAAAAACAAAGATATTGCATAATTATGTAATATAAAGAAAGAAGATTTTTTTTTTTTTTTAACTTTGATGATTTTTATTTTTTATTTTTCACTTTTGATTTTTGAAAGTACTAAATGAGATGCATAACAGGAGAAACGTATGCATCTAATAAGTCAGGGGTTGCAAGTCATGACCCAAAAACTAATAAATAATAAAAATAATGAAGTAGTCAGAGCAGTTGGTGAGAAATAACTAATTGCTCAAGGAAAATGAAAGCATGCGTGTAACAATTTCCAAACTCAAAGGCTTTAAATTTGCTCAGTTTTTTTTTTATTTTATAATTATCGAAATTAGACACATAAAGATTAAAATCATAATATTAACACAATATCAATAATTGACCCACTTCTGTTTGACAGTGGCTCATATAGCAATTGATTTTTTTATTTTCTATTATGAGATTCAAATTATAAATAATTAACATAATTTTAATGAATTTAAGATAAATTTAAAATTTAAATATAATAAATAATTAGAATATCATTAGGATACAATTTTGATTTTATTTGATTTTTAAAAAAAATAGATAACATAAATAAATTTTAAATTTTTATAGATATTAAACATGATAGTATTAATTTTTCTTATAGTAAAAAAATAAAAGACCAAAATGTTTATAATAATATAATATAATATAAAGAACATTGTTATGACTTTGATGAAATTTTTTTCTTCGGAAAGTAATAACTGCACTGCTTTGAAAGTAGCAGGAGAAGGGTATGGATCAAATAAAACCAGAGTAAATGAAGGGGTAGGAGTGAGAATAATAATAATAATAATAATAAAATAATACTGGAATTATAATTTTTTTTTATAATTATCGAAATTAGACACATAAAGCTTTTATTTATGCCTTTTGAGGTTATGACTGTGGAACAATGAAGCCAAGTCTTGGGCTTTCAAAACCACCTTAAGTAGAAAAGAAAATAAAAAATCAATCACCTCATTTCTTTGGGCTCAACAAGTCCACTTCCATCAATTCAAAACAAACTGATACCAAGTAAAATATTGAAGAGAAGTGGCTTAACCTTTATATTTACGGAAAATAAATAGATTCCAGACTTTTGTTCAATAACACTCCCCCAATTGATGAAATTACATAAATGAATAAATAGATTACATAAATTTTTATAGATTCCACCCTCTCTTTGATTAGGGCTGAGGGGTATCATGCCAAGTTGTCAAAAGGACATCAATAATTTCATGCAGTTTGGGTCCACAGCCTTTAAAAGTTAAAACATGCCATGTGCTCCCAATAATTCCTTCAGAGTCTTCCTCGAATGCCCTGCACCTTTATAAATGATTCCTTCAAAATTATAATTTTCAAAGTTAAAACATCACATGGGAAGGTTTTATCAATTAAACCGCAAGAATTTTTATAATTCTTAGTACAACAACCTTAGCAAATACGTGGTAAACAAACTCTATGTAAATAACCCATTTGGTCCATCTGTTTTTATAAAGAAGTCAAAAATTGAATTCACAGTTATTATAGTGTATGCTGATGACTTGAATTCACAGTTATTTTTTTTTATATTTTTTTCCCTCAATTTTTTTGAAAACCAAACATACCCTACCTTCCAATGAAAAGCCATCATCGAAGTCATTGTCAAAACCTAACATCAAAGCATTCAGAGCCGCCCTTATTGAAATCAAACTTGGCCACTCCATATGCGCCTCTCCCTTCCAAAGTCTCATCCACATTTCAAAATCAGCATCAAAACATTAAGAGCCACTCCATATGTGCCTCTCCCTTCCAAAATCTCATCCACATTTCAAAATCAGCATCAAAACATTAAGAGCCACCCTTATTGGAATCAAACTCGGCCACTCCAATTTATGTCTTGTTTGGTAATTATTTTCGAAAATGTTAGAACATTGAGTCTTATTTATATGTTGACAATTTTGTTCCAATTTATGTTTGATCAAAGTTTTTTTAGACAGTGACTTGCTCTCAATGAATAATCTCTTTAAACTGTGCTAATTGATTAATAAGAGCTCAATTAGACTAATTAATCAATTATGACCCTTGGACTTAAGTTCGCTCAAGTTACTTAAGCCAAAGGAAAGTCTATAAATACCATCTTTACTCTTACATTCACTATTCTCTCTCATAGATGAGAGAGAGAGAATCATAGCCTCCACCCTCCCATATTTCTACCATTTGAGTGCCAGGTTTCAAGGACAAATCATCAAGTAGAATATTACCGAGTTTTGAAGACCATCTACGGATTTGCAACAATCTTCACCAATAGGAGTTGATCAAGGACATCTTGATCTTGGTAAGCACACTAAACCTGTAATCTAGATCCAAAAAATTGATACTAGTAAGAATTTTTTATACACGCCTAAATTTTTGCCCTATCACAACTCTACATAAAACAACCAATGGTTGATCAGTTACTTCAACAAAATTAAACCCTCAAACATTTCGACCATCTTAATGAAAATCACAGAAAAAAGAATGAAAGTGAAAAAGAATCCAAAAATGTATGAAAAAAAAATTACTATTTTCCCCTTTTTTGTTGGAGGGAGGGGGGACAAATTTGCTTAAACTCATTACAGCCACCATTTTTTTTTTTTCGGACAACCCTTGCAAGTATATATACCTTTTATATGGTCATAATCTGAACCGAAAGTTCTGTTGCACAATAGTCATTGCCAAATTAGTTAAATTTCCTTCATACATAATATATAGTCAGCTAAGATGTTTCCCATAAAAAAGTACATAATCCTTTTTCTGATTACGATCAAATACATAAACATCACAAGATACAGAAACAGCAAAAGATAGAAACCATAATTACATCTATCTATGGACATTATCAGTAATAAAATTACGCTAGTTATTTACAAATGAGAGAAACAGTCAGTGCATGTTGTCGGAGACCATGGAATCATCTACAGGTTTGGGTCCACCGCAAGATCGAGAAACCGATTCAAACAGTTTCTCAATCTCCGGCGCACACCTTGTGAAAGTCCGGCTCCAGAAGTTGTATCTTGAATTCTGCTAACACAAAAAGGAGAGAAATTCATTAACTATTTTTAGAGAAAAAACGTGTGTAACCAACCAGATAGAAAGAAGAAAAAAAGAATCATCAAATTAATTACCTTGATGAGCTCTATAAAAGTGATGAGAAGGCCCCATGGGTGGGGTCTATTTACAATCAGGCGTTCCAGCAAAACTCTTGTAATTTGCTCCTGGATGATTTCCTGCACCATCAGAGGTTGAGACTATAAGAAGGTGATCATGTCCCATGGGAGGGTGTTGGAAGTCGGGGGAGTCTCACCTGGCTTGCCTCAACAAACAAGTAGAGAAGAACAAAGGAGAAAAAATGTGTGTGGTTGTTGGGATAGCGCAGCTGATTTGCAATGGCATTAAGGAAGAGGTAACGCCCTTCTGTATCAAGCTCCGCAATCAGAGTCTGGAAGATGTCCATGGCAGAACCCATCAAATACAACTCCAGCGGACCATTGTGGGAGTTCATTGTACCGGGTCCCAGCTTGTGCTGCCTCATTTTGAGGCAGAAGCAATCTCTGCTTTAGATTGGGCAAGAATGAAGATCCTTGATGCCTTGTCTACAAAATAAAGCCAAGGATTATATTATACTACGAATAAGAAAAAGATTATATATATTTCGTCATAATTTTTTTAATGATGAATAACTCTTGGCACACACACATGTATATATTTTGTCATAATTGTTTTAATGATGAATAATTTTCGGCAATAATGTTCCATCACAAAAAATAAAATTTTAAAATTATAAAAGTATTTACTTTTTTATAATAAAATTCTTTGTCATGAAAGTATTTATTTATTTTATTATAACGATAAGACTCGGCCACAAAAAATAGTAATTTTTTTAATTTATCTTTGGTTACTTATTTTAGGTCAACTATTCTATATCACAAATTACATATATAGTTGGTGACAAATATGGTATGACATAAAAGTGTTTATTATTAAAAGCATATATATTTCAGTCCACATAACTATTAGATTTTCTAAAAATTTCCTATACTTCAAATCTCAAATTTCTTTTATTTTTTAATTTTCTATCTTTAGATTTTTAAAGGTAATATTATTTCTTGTCAAGAAAATCAAAGAAGTTAAAGCAAAAGAAAAAAAAAAGTAAATTCAAAATTGGATTACTAATGAAGTTATATAAATTATGAAATATCATATCAACATTAATGAAATGATATATATGTATATAGGATTCTCAATAAATTTGATGTTATTTGAGTGCTAAAACATTTTTAATTAGGTAATTATGAGCAATTAGGACATCTAAATAAAACCAAACTCTATACAATTAGTTTATTGTTTGGTTTTTGGCTATTATCGTTTTATTTATTGTTAGTTGTTGTCTTAGGTGGCATTTGTCTTTTTGCTTAATTCTAAATAGAACCTTAATGCTTAATAGTATTAAATATTAGGTTATTTGTTTTTATAGTATTTATTTTTATTAAGTATTAAAAAGTAAAAAAAAAAAACCAATATATTATTTTTTCTATTTAGAAAAAAGTTACATATTTTGGCTTTTTCTATTTAGTAAAAAGTTTATAATAAGACATGAAAAAGTAGAAAAACAAAAACTTAAATTCTAAAAACAAATTGATTTCAACAAAAAGCTAAAAAAACAAACACCACCTTAGTGATCATTGTCATTCGTCAATATTGACTTTTTATCCACAACTAGACGGTCTTTAAGAATGGATAAACCAAAGAAAGAAATCAAGAGTCTAGTATTGTAGTTGAAAATATAACCAAGTTTGAGGATGAAATTTGATTTAACATATATATATGAGAAGAAGCCTTCAATTTTGTGTTGTGATAGTGCTGAGGTTATTCTACCAAAAGTTAAGTTGATATGCCCCACTTCCCTTGTAATAAATGAAGTTGAGGAGCCTGCCATATTTTACGTAATGCTTACTTTTATCTATATATCTAATGTTGTTTTGCTAGACTTTTTGTGCTTTTTCTTTGCGCTTCTCTTTTCTTCAATGAGTTTTTAGTTTCCTCTTAGAAAATAACTAATCCTTTTATTTTGGGATCTCAAATGTTTTTTGATCATCGTCGTTTGATCAAAATGATATTTAATTTCATAACTAATAAAACATAGACACATAGATATATTATATAATGAGTAAAATGAATATCGATTGTGATCAAACTTCTTTGACTTTATCATTTTGTACTACGGAACTTCCCAAATGATTGTGTTTGATTTAATAATTTTATTATTGTCTTTCCTTTAAGTGTGTAGTCCAAAATTAGGATGAAGGTAGAGTCTATCTTCCCATCCAGAAGCAAGAATATATTTTTTCATTCAAAATATATGTTATAGACATTGCCTCTAAGTTTTATTTTCATTTATATTGAAATGATATTACTCCCTTTGGTTCTTATCATCTTCATTCTTTTTAGGTACATTGGATTTGCCTTATAGTTTCCTTCGTTTGAGATAAACTACAAATGTTGCTCCTTTTAGAGAAATTTCTAATGATTTTTCCCTCATTTGAGAGCACTATCACTCTTCATTCTCTTTTTTATTCATACACATGAGCTAATATATTGTCAATGCATTTTATTCTACTCCTCATTATATCCTTGTTAAAATGTGTTTGTTTTTGTGTGTGGTCTTTTAAATTTGTGGAAGTTTTAATTAATTAATATTCAACTTCTTGTGTTATGTGTATTGACATTATGTAAATTATGAAATGCATTTAATAAAGGAATTTTTGGTGTTTATTAAGTTTACATAGATTGTTTGAGTGAAAATTTAATATTTTCTAAAATTATGAAATTTGCTTCAATGGTGAAACCTAATACTACAAAAATTATTAAATATGATATAATAATAGGTATAAGATTCATAACATCATTTACTAGAAGGAATTGAACGGGATGACCTATGATTTTAGCTTAATATGTTAAAAAAATATCCCATGAGAATCATCAAAATAAAGATCCCTTGATTTATTAAAAAAGAGTCTTATTGATTGGAATGTTCTTCTTGGATAATCAACCTATACTACATGGTCTAAATGACCATTTTACTTGTATGCTAATTTTGTAGCTATTAATTTACTTAAGTTTATTTGGGTATTGATAGGAGAATCAAGCTCACTTGTAATTTACTTAATTATGATCTCTTGAAAGTTATATGATCTAGTATGGATAACACCTAAAGGGGATGAATCAGTGTTTGAACCCTTTTTAGCCCAAAAATAAAAAACTTAAATGATTAACTATCACTTTTAAGAATAGAGATACTTAAAAAGTAACCAACACACAAGAGGCAAACCTTTTTACATAGAAACCATCCACACAAATGTGTGGATGTAAAAACCAAGGGGTCAGAGACCTCAAATTAACAATCCAATATGTGAAAGTATAGTACACAATTTTACCTAGCAGAAGCTACTCCTAAAACTTACTCCTTGGTACGTACAATCCACTTTCATCTGCCACGCAACACCTCATGTGCTTTTAGAATATCTCACCTTAATGCTTAAGGGGATACAAACCTCCTTCACAACACAGCAAAAGCAACTACAAGCTTCTTTAAGAGTTTAAGAACAAGAAGGAAAATTAGGTTTTTTTCAACTCAGAGCATCCCATCAAAAACCTGTTTATGCAAGGTATATATAGGCCTAGGAATATAATAGACCAAATCTAAAAAATTCTAAAAATAGAACTTTTAAACATAGAAAAGACATATCTCCAAAATTCTAGAGAATTCTATCACAAATGCTCAAGCACCCTTTGAGCACTTGAGTGCTCCTAAGAGCGCTTGAACACTCTTTCCGGGGATTTTCAAAACACTTTTAAAAAATTTTCACTTAGTTTTAAAAAACTTGATCTACACCATGCCTTACCAAACACCAATTTTCCTTTCCCGAGCCTTTCTCTATTTACCTATGTAATCCCAATTGATCAAGCAACAACCTCGAGTCTCAAATGGAAAGCAAGACACAATCTAGAGAAAGTTCTAATGTTAAAATAAATAGGAAAAAATTGCCAAAATTAAACCACATAAGCTAACATACCAACAATCTCCTTCTTTGGCAATTTTGTGACAAAATATAGATTACATAAGCCCCCCTCCCCCTAGTACTCTCAAACAAAGTTAACAAATCTCTCAATAAGTCTCGTCTAAACCAGTTCATTTCCTAACATGCAAATGATGATAAACCACATCCAAAGGTGAGCAATACCTCAATACTTGTAACTTGCACACACCAACAAATAAAATACCCAAGTAAAGTAATGTGTCGAAAAAAAATACATAACTCATTAATTCTATCAAATTATGATAAGAGTGAAAGGGTAAATGAATGCAAGTCATGCATACAATGGATATCTAACAAGCAATCAACCAACCAATCAATAACAATCTTCCTTCTTTTTGTCACAAAAATGACAAAGAGAATGATAAAGCAAGAAAAAAAAAACAGGGAAAAAAAATAATGGATGTAAATTTATATCTAAATATGATCAAAAGGTTTTAGATACAAAGGATAAAAAAAAAAAAAAAAGTACATCCAAACCAACAAATATAGGATAAACCGAGCTAAGGAGACTTTAGTGCAAAAAGAAACTGTTTCACATAAGCATAGAACAACCAAAACTCCAAATTAGATGAAGTTTATAAAGTCGGAAGCACTTTGAGACATCAACCATAAGGCAAGGATTGAGGCCTTAAAAGCAAGCATCTATATGCTTCATGAACTTGCAATGGTGTGTGTCCACATGAGTACTTGATGCATCTATCCACAAGTGAAGCTAGTTCATAGAATCTATCAATTATAGAAGCCTAAACTCATCACAAACAAGGACCAAGGGGCGAATGATGATCATGAAGAGCTTGCTCTCTCATGATTATTACACCCTCTAGGTATAGGTTTTAGGTGCTCATCACTCAACTCGATAGGTGGATCCTGCTCCATCACATAGATCTCCTCCTCCTCCTAAACGACCTTTAAAGCAATCGAGGCAAACATATGGCTAACATGCTTAGACCATGAACTCTTGCTGATGAGAGCATGCGGTCCAAGCATACCTAGCTACTAATCAATCTCAAAACTAGATCAACTAGGATGTGGGAGATAACCAAAATGAAAGGAAGGCTTCTAAGATGAGATGACTCACAGTATGTAGCCATGATGTAAAAGATAACCTAGGCGATATCTATCGATTGCCCAAAGGGAATGGCATAGATGAAACAGGCGACCGACCCACAAATCTATGTTTGATGAGAGGAGTTTTGAAAAAGGTATATAAAAAGTGACATAAAAGGCTTCCAACCTCTCTCGCTGAAAATAGTTGGAAGATCAGTGTCACAAAAAGTGCTCAAGGCGATACCCCACTTGATCTCAATCCTATGAACAAAGAATTGAGCACGATATCACTCTCAAGACACCATAAAGAAGAAACACTCAATTGAAAGATCATCAAGGTCAAGGGGATGGCCATGGTAGGCTCAGGGAATAAAGGGGTAGGAGATGACTCCCTAGGATGCCTATGACTCGACACACTTAGCCTAGAGTGAAAAATGAAGACACATGAAAATCTAGAAGCTACTTGGTAAAAATGAACCATTAGAAATGCTCAAGAAGAAAGCAACAACACTCTTACAAAGTTGGAACAAGTGAAAACCAAACCAAAAAAAATGATAAAAGACAAGTGGACACCAAGAAAGAGCGTAGGAGATGATTGGGGATAGAGGAAATGAACACAATAAGGTGTTGGAATACTTTTTATAGCCTTTAGCATGCACAAGAGCACTCCAAGTTAGATTAGAGCTCAAGCACTTTGAGCACTAGAAGGGCGTTGGAAGCAAATTTGAGCCATTGAGCTCTCAAAGGGTGTTAAAAGCCCTTAAGAGTGCTTGAGTACTATAAGGAGCACTTAACCCCTCCATTCCTATCATCAAGCGCTAATCTCAATAACAACACTCCTTTAAGCTTTCAAAACATCATTTTTTTTTTAAAATGTAAAATAGGCCAAAAGAACAACCCTTTATACTAAAAAAAACCTTGGAAAGATATGAGAGACAACAATTACAACTTAAAGTTCTAAGAAACCAAAGAAACTTGAGATATTAGCAAGAACGAAAATAAATCAAGTAATTAGCTATACAATTAAAATCCAAGATTTCAAGAATGAATCGACATCATCCAAAGGAAATCATTAATGACTAAGTCAACCTTGAAAATATTTCAATACCAAACAAGGTATACTATGACTAAAATAAACCAAAAATATTGATTGTCAAGGGTATATATCAACTTAATATCTAGCTTACATATTTCAATTTTGAATTCTAGAAGATCATTCAATCATGTCAAAATGTAATTTATTTAACATTTAATCAATTTGAACATAGTTTGCCGATTTTTTATTTAATACAATAAATGTTGATCTACATAAATCATAACTTTTTTTCCCTCTCAATTAGATCTCATCATTTTCCTCATTTTTATTTATTTTATTTTATTTTGAATGGTAGAAGCATTATATATGGTATAGAAATCATCTTTCAACCATGGTTGTATTTTTCCAAGTGGGGGTGTTTCCAATTTTTGCAAGTGATGACATTATTTTCTAGGAAAGAATATTAAATTAATTTTAGCCAAGATGTCAAAAATCACTTCGGGAAACAATTTTAGACTAAGTCAAACATGATATGTGAATTTAAAAACAAGCATGGTGTTCCTTACTTTTAAGAACTTAAAATCTACTATATTAATTAAACGTAAGAAGGCTTACTAATCACTTGCCATAGAAAATTTTAAGGTTTCCTAACATACAAAGTTTTTATTTACTTTGTTTTAATGGCTTAAAAAGTGATTTATGATATTCTAAGGAAAGTTATCAGATCTTATATAGCATAATATTGAGATATTTAAGTAGATACTAAAATAAACAAATTAACAAAGAACTTATGAAACCTAAGATTGGCTAGAAATGGACCTAAGATTCTAAAAAATTGTACCATTTTAAAAGGAAAAATGATCCTTAGGCCCATATCTCAAGCTCTTAATCAATGAAGCAGATGCCCAAAGATTTCCTTAGAAACTCAAATCTAAGATAATCTAAGGGCTTTGTAAAGATATCAACCAATTAATGCTCAATGGGTATAAACTCTAAGGAAATTACCTTGTCTTCTATAAAATCCCTAATAAAATGATGTTGAATTTCAATATATTTAGTTTGAGAATGAAAGAAAAGATTCTTAGAGATGTTGACAGCGGTCATGTTGTCACACATGACATTCATGGTGTCTTGCTGCTCAATGTCGTAGTCACTGAACATTTTCTTCATCCAAATAAGATGGGTATAACAACTTCCTACTACAATATACTTTGCTTCCATAATGGAGAAAGATACCAAGTTTTGTTTTTTACTAAGCCGTGCAACTAAATAGTCACTAACAAAGAAACAAGCACCTAAAGTACTTCTTCTATCCTCTACATTTTTGGTCTAGTCAGCAACGAAATAATCGATGATAACAAGTATATAGTCAAAAGGATACCACAAGCTATAATCTAAAGTCTCATTCACATATTTGATTATTCTTTTTACTAATTTTAAATATAACTCTTTAAGATTAACCCAGTATCTAGCACACACCCCCACACTAAAAGAAATATTAGGATGACTTGCAATGAGGTACAAAAGACTTCATATCATACTCCTACAAAGCTTTTGCTCAACATATTTATTAGATTTATCCTTGTAAAGCTTTATGATAGTGCTCATAGGTGTCCTAAAATGCTTAGCCGACTCAAGACCAAACTTTTTCAATAACTCCCTTGCATATTTAGAGTAAGAAAGAAAGAATCACTCTTAAGTTACCTAATTGGCAAGCCAACGAAAAAATTGAGTTCACCTATCATGCTCATTTCAAATTCCTTTTTCATCTCCTCAGTAAAACCAAGGGCATGTTTATTTAAAGTGGCTCTAAAACAATATCATCAACATAAATTGTGCCACTAAGAGTCTAGTATTAGTCTTATGGACAAATAAAGTCCTATAAACTCCTCTCCCTCGAAACCATATTTCAAGAGGTAAGTAGTAAGTCTCTTATTCTAAGCTCTAAGAGCTCACTTAAGTCGATGGAGGGTTTTCTTTAGTCTATACACATCATTAAGAAATTTAGGATCTTTAAAGCCCTTGGGTTGCTCTATGTATACTTCTTCCCTAAGGATTTAATTCAAAAAGGCAATACATACATTTGGTATAACTTTCTCCTTAATGAGCATGCTATAACTAAGAAAATTCTAGTGGCCTCTAACCTAGCTACAATAGTAAAGGTTTGCTCATAATCAATTCCCTTAATTTGGGAATATCCTTATGCCACTAGTCTAGTCTTGTTCCTCACTATTGTCCCATTTTCATTTTGCTTGTTCTTGAAAATTCATTTGGTACCTATCACATCTTTGTCTTTAGGCCTAGATACTAAATACCACACTTCATTCCTAACAAACAAGTTTAGTTCTTTCTATAGTATGATAGCCTAAGATTCATATTTGAGAGCTTCCTCAATGTTCTTAGGTTCTAATCCAGAGGTGTAGCAAATGAAACCTATCTCTTAAGTCTTGATTGTCTCCTTATTACCATGGAACCTTTCTTGGTTTCAATGACACTAAAAATAAGGTGATTTTTAGGTACCTTGGATTTATTCCTATTTCCCACTTCACTATTTCCTATATCTTCATCTACCTTCATGTCACTTTTGGGATCAATCACCTTTTTAGGGATGGTCTTAGGAATATCTCTAGTCTCATCCATTAGCTCATGGATGACTTCAAGGACATCTCTAGTAGAACCCTAGGGCAATATATATGAATAATTTTTTTCTCAAATGGACCCATAGTCATTAATAACCACATTATATGATTTCTAGATAATTTTGGTATTCAGATTATAAACCTTATAGCCTTTACTTATGGTAGAATAACCTAGGAAAATACCTAAATCAAATTTAGAATCAAATTTTCCTAGTTTTTTCCCATCCTTGAGAATATAACATCTACTGCCAAAGATCTTGAAATATTTCAAATTAGGCTTCTTTCCTTACCATAACTCATATGAAAGACTATTGGCACTGTAACAAGCAATGCCAATGGCTCAACCCAAAAGTAAGCAGGAGTGTCATGAGTGTGGATCATTACATAGGCCATTTCTTGAAGAACATGTTTCTTTCTTTTAACTACTTCATTTTTTTTTTCTTTCAGTCATTTCCATTTTATGGCCTAATTCTCCACCATTTCAATAGACACCAAATTCTCAAAGTTGCTTCTATCAATGAGGACATTATAGACCTTGTCCTTGGAAGTGCACTTAGTGTAAAAAAATATTTTTTTCATAGCCAATTTGTCTCTTCTTCTTGGAGAACACTTAGATGGTGTTTTTTTTTAAAAAAAAAATGTTGAATGCAACCAATTTTTACCATTATTTTTAATTGAATATAAAAAGCTAAAATATATGGCTTTTTTGTTAATCTAAAAAGTTAGTTGATTCACACTTCTAACCCTCACACCCTACTCTCATTGTGAAAAAACAAATAACTCAATACTTAATACTATTAAGTTGCATTTAAAATTAAGTTAAATTAAGTTCTATTTAGATTTAAGTAAAAGAAATAAACAACTCCTTAAACTTTTTTGAACTACAAGATATTCTCTTTGATCCGCATGTATGACTTCTTTTGTTGTTGGCGTTCCAAAGTTACCTTAGACATCTCCTTCACTCTCTTTATCACTTTCTTCCTCAATTAGTATGATAATTTTACAACTAGGGCGTTTAGAAGCAATATGCTTGTACCCTTGATACTTGAAGCATTGATAAGAATTGGTATTGGAGAAGTATGGTTGTTGTTTAAAACCAACCTTACTATTATCTTTTGATAAGATTCAAGGAATGGACTTTGCAATTGAGCTAGTTTTAGAAATGGAAGCATTCTCTTTGTTAGAAGAATTATCTCGCACTAAGAATCACCGATTTTTCCTACATTCTTCCTTTTGTTGTTTTTCTACTCTTAAGGGAAAATCTACAAACATCATAAGTCCAATAAGGTTACAGTTGCACCATGTTGCCAACTTCTAGTCTTAACCCCCTAAGATAATGAGCTATAGTGTCCTCTTCTTGTACAACAAGATCACATTTTACTATAAGATGATCAAACTCTATTATATAATCTTTCACTATTGTTTGAGGTTATGAAACTTCTCATGGCAAATATTTTCTTTAAAGTTCTATTTTCTTTTCTTTTTTCCCAGTCACAATCCTTATTTTTCTTTCTCAATCATTTGGATTTTAAGATTTTCCCTTCACAATAAGACATAATTTTTTAATTTCATAGCAATTAGTTTTACCTTGCGATCATCTGCCACCACCTTATAGTCAAATACATGTTCAACATAGTGAAGCCAGGCCAATCCAAAAACTCATGATCTAGTTGCATTCTTCTTCCGAACTCTAGGATATTTACTTTGACTACAAAGTCTTGTTGTAAGTGGTGATTCCTTCCAACACAAGTTGGAGAGGAACCATCTCTTATTTGGGCTTTTGAGTTTGATAGAAGGGGTGTTAATATTTTCTTCTTCATTCTTAGAACTTTCTTCACCTGAAATCTGGTGCTGAAAAGGTTAAACTATTCTAAATGTTGTTGTAGTTGCTACACTTGGTTTCTTAACTCTTCGAGCACTTGGTTTCTTCACATGTTGAATATTCTTCATGAGATCTCATTCTCAAGAAAGATGTTCTTCAACATGTTGCACACTACAACCACCATGGCACCTTAGAGCATTGATATCAATTGACATGGAGATAGTACGAAAACATAGAACTAATTGATAGGAAAGAAAATACAAGCTCACCTTCCAAGAAGAACGCTAAGGTATGTTTGGTTCCTAAAAAGTATTAAGAGAAAAGAAAAAAATGTTAAGAAAAAGGATTTTCTTTTGTTTGATTTCTACGTAAAAAAAAATATGTAAGAAAATCAAATGTATTAAGAAAAAAATGTTTAGAAGAGGAAAAGTATGTGAAATGAGTTTAAATTAGTATATAAAAATAATTTATTAAATTTAAATCTATTTTTTTTTTTCACATTTTCTTTCTTTCTTATTTTCCTCTATTTTCTTTTTCTTGCATCTTTTTTCAAATTTTCTAAGAATAAAAAATATCATATCACCACCCAAAGGAGTCCACAAAGGATACGGGGCTTAGAAAATAATCCTCCATTAATAGAATATACCATATTCATCTGTTCTTCAAAAGCCTCTACCCCTCCTAAATAAACTTTTTCTGCTTTCGACTTCCAATAGCTACAACTTGGAACAACCCTCCAACTTCTCCAATTCTCGAGTGGTAGTCGATAGTTGGATCTTTCATCAATAGAAAATTGAACTTATCTTTCTTCAACGAACTTCAGTAAAGCCCTCTAAATTGCATCTGAATCTTGACTCAATGTCATAAGGTATATAGTTAGTATAAGAATTTTCACTGCATCAATACCAGTTTTACCCCAAACATAACCCTACAATGGTAGTTTCTGCGCCCCTGCATCTCATATGACCAAAGTATGGAGTTGGACTTCTCTGTGAACTAGGTGTTGGATCATAAAATAAGACACTCCCGTCACTTTTCAACGGTCATCCAAATCTATGTAACGCACTTCATACATGGCTTTGGCAACAAGCTTGTGATTAGACTTATCAATTGCTGGTAGGAACGTCACTTTTATGTCGAGCAAAACAGCAATGCATATAGCACTCTTGAAAGTGCTCCTGCAAATACATATAATGATCAAAACAAAATTTAGCTTTTAAGTATATAGGATATATATTGGAAAAAAAAAAGCATATAACTAAAAGCAAACTAATTTCAAGAAGTGCCTGTGGTGAACTAGCTAATGATAAAAAAAGCTACTAAAGCCTCCTACTTCAATAATTGGCTCCCTTTTGAATTGTGGAGATAATATAAACATCAAAACTTAGGTTATATTTAGTTCTCAAAAATTATTTTGGTATCAATAATAATAAAATAAAATTAAAATCAATATAAAAATTTATATATCTTTAAATTATTTAATTTTTATATTAAAGAGTTAAAATCAGTGAAATAAATTTAAAATAGTATATAAAAATAATTTATACAAAAACAATACAGATGTAAATGCAGAAATATTAATAAACTGAAAAGTTTCTAAACAATAGTATTACAAATATAATAAAAGGGCACAAATAAATAACAAAGAGGAATAGGGAGAATAAACATACATATCAGCCACAAATAAATTGTAACTTTCTAGTTGTAGACCCCCTCAGCTGGGTCGTTTTCTTTTTATTTTATTCTTTTCTTCTTCTTTTCTTCTTCTTCAGAACGCACAACACAACAGAGCAAAAAATCAGAGATAGATGTTTAGGACAAAGGAGACATAGCTGAGCAGAAAGAAAGCTGATGGGAAAGAACGGGTGGCTGGGACAGAGGGAGCAGGTCTGTTGCTGAGAAGGATAATGAAGTGGTGAAAGTGACAGATGAAGAAAAGGTAAAATAAAGGGAGCTGTCAGCTTCGTCATCCAGATCATCACCACGGACACTTTCATCTCTCCATTTATCAACACCATTAAACCCATTCTTGAGACCCGACTTACCCACCACCCTATCGATCCTCTCAACTCTCATATCTCTCATTATTCATACCCATGTACCCATCTCTCATCTTTCATTCCTACCCCAACATGTTCGCCACCCTCCTAGACGCCGCGCCACTAAACCCATTCTCTCTCTACACTCTCCTACCCACATGCATGGGAACCATGCACACGTATCCTTCGCACCCCACCATACCCGCTATCCTCCACCCGAATTCCCTCTCAAAGCCTCCATTAAGATCCCATGCCATACCCGACTCAACACCACCCTCATCCCTCTCTACATCCTCATACCCACCACCACCGAACCCCTCTTTCTCTCATTAACTCATTCACCATCTCATCCTTCAATACCCATTATCACCAGTATTAAACCCATATCTCATTCCAACCCCAGCTATCCAACCAAGACTTGGACGCAGATGATGAAGAAGACAACGAATTCTTCCAGGAATAGGTTGACATGCGATGCGTGGATAATGTTAGGATGCAGATCGTGGACGCCATGTAAACCGCCAAGGCTGGGCGCCCGGGAATGCCTCTCGGCATGGCCGAAGTTGGGTATATGTTGTACAGGCATGTGATGAGGTACAACCCCAGAAATCCTAAATGGTACAGAGACATGGTTTGATTGAAAGTGAGGAAGAGACAGCCAGGATGTCGGACTTTGATGAGCTAAGCGGCAAGGATATGTTGATGTGCCTAAACCCGTGCCAGTTTTCATGGAGACCTGTGGTACCTGAAGGATCCAAGAAGCGCGAGAAGAAGACCCATCCCAAGCCCGAGAGGATTAGGTACAAAACGGATGAGGTCAAGCTCGTTGATTTGCAATTCTACAAGGTTGATTATTCCGGAATGGTCCAGAGGTTGAGAAGGGATTGCCTTGATTCTGAGTGCTGCGTGGGTACCTGCATGGCCAGCCACTTTGATAGACACTATTGTGGCAAGTGCAGTCTTGCCTATGTTTACCAGCAGGAAGGATGGAGGGTCTGGGTCTTGTGATTTCAAGGAAGTTTGGATTCTCATATGGCACGAGCAAAGGAGATGGGATGAAGCTCTCGTTCCTGCCAGCATCCTTCTATCTTTGGGATTCATTCTCTCTATCTTTGACATCATTTAGCATGGCCACCTTTGGGCCACGTGTCACTCTCCAAATTCCTTCTCTTCGGTTTTAAAAATAATTCCCCAATCCCTTTTTAAATAGTTTTCCAATTTTTAGTTCTTCCAATAATCTTCATTCTTCGTACGCTTATCCCTCCTTAGAATTTTAGGTCAACAAAATCCTATTTTTCAGGTTTATCTATTTAATTATTATTATTTTTATTATTATTATTATTATTTTATTTATTTATTTATTTATTCATTCATTTTTTTTAAAAAAAAAATTCCATTTTTCAACAATTCCACAAAATTATGATCTCCAAATTTAATTTTCAATTTCCAAAATTTCAATTTTCGCAATTACTTATCCAATCATTATTATTTTCGTTATTACTATCATTCTGTTTATTTATTTATTCACTTATTCATTTATTTAAAATTCTTTCTCCAAATAATTTTTCAAATTTCCAATTTCTAAACTCAATTTTCAATTTTTACAATTATTTATCTAATCATTATTATTTTTGTTATTACTATTATTCCGTTTATTTATTTATTCATTTATTTAAAACTCCATTTCTAAATAATTATTCAAATTTCCAATTCCTAAATTCAATTTCTAGCTTTCACAATTATTTATCTAATCATTATTATTTTCGTTATTGTCATTATTCCGTCTATTTATTCATTCACGTATTCCGTTGATCACTTTTATTTCCGTTATCACTATTACTTTAGTTATTTATTTATTTACTTATTCATTTGTTTAAAACTTCATTACTAAATAATTCTTCAAATTCTCAATCTCTAAATTCAATTTCCAATTTTCACAGTTATTTATCTAATCATTATTACTTTCGTTATTATTATTATTTCATTCATTTATTTAATATTTCATCTCTAAATAACCCCCCAAAATTCCAATTTCTGAATTTCACTCTCAATTTCTAAAATTCCAATTTTCACATTTATTGATTTATTTATTTATTTATTATTATTATTATTATTATTATTATTAGCATTTTATTTGTTTATTTTCAAAAGATTTCCACCTTTGACTCGAACGATTTACAAAGATTCCAATTTATATAATTAAATTTTCACAATTTCTACTTCTCAAATAATTTTCAATTCTGGTCTCTTTCAAATTTAATCTCCAAGTTTCCGATCCTCAAATTTAATTCCCGAAACTTCAATTTTCAAACAATCCTCAAGACTCTAATTTTCAAATAAATTTCGAAAATCCAATTTTCTCCCGAACAGTTTTAAGTTCACTCTTGTTTCCAAATAATCTTTTGTTCTTCTCGATTCTCAATAAGCACGAAGACAATTTTCATAATTCTAGACTAATGGAACTTGTGAGATTAATTCATGCGAGATCGATTGGGCGTTGGTGGGACCCAACATATGTGATTTTCTCATTGACTGTTTGATTGATATACTAGATTGGTTTGCCTCATTCTGTGACCATGCACGTAATTATTCTGTATTTGTGCACTAATCTTGTCTCTTATGATAGCGCTCAGCTTGTGACTAAGGTACGCCTTGTACCCGACATTGTTTATTAATTTATTTGTTATCATGCGTGTCTTATTTTCATACATTTGATTACTATTCAGTATCCATGTTTAATCAATCAATTGTCATGTTTGCTACATCTTATTTAGTAGAGACCCGTTTTTAGGGACTTAGAGGGGTGCTACGGTTTTTACTGTACCTTCCCAATAAGTAACCTAACCCTCGGACCCAACTCGGTTTTTCACAGACCTGTTTTTCCTTCAGGAGTCACACTTAGAGTTTTTCTTTCTTATTTTGTTTTCCCTTTAAAAATAAAACAAAAAAAAGTGATGACTCCAAGTCATTTTCTAAAGAAATAAATCATTCTCAAATAAAAAGCGAGTTTTGTCATCGAGTGGGAACACATCGTGCAAAATGCGGGATCCACACTAGTTTTCTATGTTCAATTCCCATATGCTTAATTAAGACAATCAAGGTTGAATCATATCATTTTTTTAATTATCCACTCAATTAATTGCAAAGGTCTCTGGACTAGAGAAAAAAACCTCCAACTTGTGTTTAACACTTCATATTCAAATTTCACTCATCTAATTTTATTTAAATTTTCCAATAGTTGATTGGTGACATAATTAGATCCAAAAGCACCAAAGCTACTAAAGAGGCAAAAATCACTTCGAATGTGCAAAAAAATCTTTCAATAATTTCACCTACTTATAACTTATTTCCATACTTGTTTCTAAAATTTTGAATCATAAACATCATTATTGAATGTGCTTTAGAGAAAACGCACATGTATAGGATAAGAAAATTAGAAAGAAAAAAATAATAAAGAAAAATAAAAAATAAAAAATAAATTTAAAATGAATAAATTATTTTTATATGTTAATTTAAATTTATTTTATTTATTTTAACCTTTTGATATAAAAATTAAATAATTTAAAAATAAATAAAGTTATAATTAATTTTAATTATATTTAAATTTTTTTATATTTTTCATCAAATAACCATGAAAAAAATATTTTTTTGGAACCTAAGCATTACCAAAAAAAAAAAGTCTCAAAGGATTTAAAAAATAAAACATAATTGTCAACTAGAATTGATAAATTTCAAGATATGTTGATAAACCTTATTGTGCAATCTTTTGTGGCTGACTGTTGAGCAACCAGAATTAGTACCATTGCTCCCTTCCTCAATGAGGTATTACACCCCACTAAATTTAGGTGCATTGCACTGCAAAGGGCATACCCTGAAAATCTTGTTCCAACTTGCTTATTGTAAGAATATATACTCAATTTTTTGAGATGAAAGTGTATGCACAAATTTCGTAAAATTTTATCCTGCAAAAATTAGCAAAATAAAATAGGAAAATTAACGCGAACAAATGATTTATTAAATTTAAGAATATCACGGGTACAATCTCAAAAATAATATTCTTTCCAACAAGGAATATTTTCCCTCTGATTCTTTTGCCTTGATCACACTTTGGAAGAAGACGATGACGTTTTCTTGATTTCGAAGGTCAATCGAGGGCCACAAGTGGCTTATTCCCGAATGACCTTGTTGAATGGCAAAGAATGAGTGTATTAGTTCTTTTTCCATTTACTGAACTTGCAGGGAGATTTGATGAAGCTCTTTCTTTTGTTTGAAGCCCCTTTTCCCGTACGAAGTTACCTTTGAATTTTCTCCTTAGGATTTTCCTTTCTGGAGTTTTTCTCTGATTTCTCAATTTTCTTCCTCCTTTTTTTTTTTTTTTTTTTTTGATGGAAGACATCTCTATTTATAAGTGAAAATAGGGAATTTGAATTTCAAATTCCCCAATTTTAGTTTCTTAATTCAAGGGATTTAGTTCCTTAATTTTAGCAAATTTTCTTCTCGGGAGGTTTTACCAACAAGATAATAATAATAATAATAATAATAATTTTCTTATTATTATTATTATTATTATCCTTTTTATAGTTGGAAATGAGAGAGACTTATCCATAAGATGATTTTTTTTTTAGAAGACCAAATTAGTGGTAATTTAATCCACTAATTTTTTTTATGTCTACAAGTGCCCCCACTTCAAGACGCATCACATATATGCATTGTCATGTGGATGGGGTGAGTCTTGAAGTAATATATATATTTTGGCGGTAGTGACTGAACTCAAGTGGTTTCCCCGAGTTGCCTACATACCCTTCAAAGAAAGGGGATCAAGTCAAACGTAATTCCATTTTTTTTTTTTTTACGCTCTAACTTTTGCCAAGACTAAAAGAAAGATTTAATCTTGCAAGCATATGTCCTAACTTTTTCCTAAGTTGCCTTTTCAGGTTTTCAACTTAGCGGACTTTTTTTTTTTTTTTTTTTTTGTGCGTCGTACGCAGTTTATGCTCATGCGAGCCAGGAACACCACTTGTCTTGAGTTTGATCAAAGGATTGTAAATTCATGTCTTTGGAACAAAGTTTAATTGAGGGTCAAAGATGACTTATTTTCAACCAAACTTGTGAAAACCTTTCTTAAGCATTTTGGAGAACAAAAAAAAAAAAAGTCCTTGTCTTGATTTTCTTTGGTCTTAAAAGTGGATGAATGACACTTTTGTATTGTGTTTGATATTTTTCCATGAGCTTGTTGAAGAATGCGTCAAGCTTGGACTTGCTTTTAATCCAAGGATGGCAAAAACGTGTTCTTGAAGCAAAATTTAATTGAGGGTTAGTGATGACTTGCTCTCAAGTAAACTTATCAACAATTTCCTCAAGTGTTTTGAAGAACCCAACCTTGTCTTCTTTAGCTTTGAAGGTGGATGAATGACACTTTTATTTGTGTTTGATATTCTTCCACGAGCTTGTTGAAGAATGTTTGGAGTTTGATTTTGACTTTTGAAGCTTCATTTTTGGATTTAGCTTCTAGATTGCATCGCCTTTTTGAGAACGAGTCATGCTGAAAGAAAAGAACACTTGTGTGTAGAGAAGTTAGAGATTTTAGTTTGGAATCTTCAAATTTGACTTCTTTAATACAAAGAGTTTGTTCCTTGGTTTAAGAAATTTGCGAAGAATGATTTTTTTTTTTTTTACTACAATTTAAGCTCTTGTAGGATAGGAGCAATATGCAGTTTAGGCTCATGCTTTAAGGAGCATCACTGGAATGCCAAGGTTTGAAAACAATTGTGGTTAAATTTGATGTCACGCCCTTTTCATCGCCGCTGGTGTAGGTGATGTTTGCACAACATGTCGCACAATCGTGGCCTTTGTCTTCAAATCGTTTTGGCCCTTTTATTTTTGTGGCATAAAGTGATGGCACTACAAGAAAATGTACTTTTCGTGACAAAAATTTAGGGGCAAATTCTAATTTTGTCGCAAAAAGTAACTTTTACCGATGAAATTTTAGATGTTGTCAATAATGCCAATTTTCTACAAATTTTTCCTAACGAATTTGAAATTTTTGTCGCTAAAAGATGTGGCGGGAAAATTTGGCGTTTTTTTTTTTGGCGCAAACACTTTTGTGACAAAAATAAACTATTTCCCTACGAAAATATTTATCACTAATTATAATTTTTGGTGATGAAAATAATTTCCTCACTAAAAGTTACAACCTTTTATCTATTTTTGCTTACAAAATGGTTTCGTCGGTAATTATATTATTTCCTGACAAATTGAGTAATTTTGTCACCAAATAATGTTATTAAATTGTGATATTAATAAAGAATATTAATAAATAAGTAGATTATTTATACTATGAAATAATACAATATATATTTGTTGACACTTAATATTTATACTATAATATTTTATTTATATAAATAATAATAAAAATTAAGGATCCACAAAATTAAATACTAGAATGTAGATTTATTTAAATTTAAATGTTCTATTATGTAATAATAGTATTGTTATGAAATAACAAAAATGTAAATTATTTAAGCAATTAATATTTATAGTGTAATATGTTATTTATATTTATATATATATATAAATAATAACAATAGATAATCCAAGATATGTAAGATTACATCCTATGATATAAATTTATTTAAATTTCAATATTATTATATGGTGCTACACATACATAAATACTACTAAATGATTTTTATTATATTAGGTAAAAGTTATCCATACAAGTCCAATGTAGTATTAAATTTATGTTAGCTATGAATAAGTAAATTTATTCAAAATCATACCTTATCCACTCAAGAAGTAAATTTATACTAACATTTAGTTACCTAGTTTAAATTAATAGATTTTTTTTTAATTATTACTTGGTTTTTAAATAATTGGTCAGAATTAACTTTCTCAAATAAATTGTCTAGTATCTATAAAAACATTCTACCTACATAAAATTCCAAATATTATTTATGTGTACGAAGATATCATATATTATTAATAAATAAATAAGTATAAGTTAAATATTATATGATATAATATATTGTAAGTACTATATGCCTAGCTCTATTTTCATATTTACAAAATAAAAAATGTCTGATATATATAGCACATGAAATTCTATATAAATATAAAGTTTTTTTAAAAGTTTTCAACCACATCTTTATTAATAATTGGTTATTTTATTTTTTATTGATCAATTATATATTTATTATTTTTAATTATTAATTACTAATTTATCAAAATTGATTAGTTATTAAGAATAAAATCTTAAATTATACCGCAAAATAGTAACTTCTATGGCTACTAACTTATAAAGGAGTTTTTATACTTGTATGCATTTTTAATCAAATATTTAAAACAAATGTAGTTATAAAAATAATTGAAATATATCATAAATTATTATATGATTTATATTTATAGTGTTTCATTATATTTGATATTTTTGTTTGGAATAGATGAGAAAGGGAAAGAAAAAAAAATGATGTAGAATCCTAATTTTATTTTGATCATTATTTTATTAATGTCAATATGAGTATTACACTTTGGCATTCTCCTAACATTGTCTTTCAATTATACTTTTATTTTATATTTCAAATTTATCACTTTAATCCATAAGTCTAGAATTGAATTTATTCTAGCTATTAATAAACTATAGTCCTCTAATTTGTTCTCATTCAACATTAGGTTTGTTTAGAGGTGACAAAATTTGATATGACTTGTCAATATGACTTGAATCTAACACCCTTTCATGATTTTGGGTTGGGTATAATTGAGTTCAAGTCAAATTCATGTCGACTATGGAGAGTGACCTTAAATAATATAAGGTCCCAATTTTGATCACCAATTGGTTTTCAGAACAAATGGGGGCCTTGTCATAAGATATTCTGTGGTTAAGCGTGCTGCAGTCAAAGAAATCTTAGGATGAGTGACCCACTGGGAAGTACGGAGCACCTTGATCTACAAGTGGTATCAGAGCTTGGTCACATGTTTGACAGGTGAGCTAGCACTGTGGGTGAATGGCGAAGGCCTAGGGCGTGACCAAGACAACTAACAAAGACGGTAGACTATCACCGACGAAATTAATTTGTTACCAAAAATATTTGGCAATAAAAATAAAATTCGTCAGCATTAAATATTGACGACTTTTGGGACAAATTTTATTTTTTTCGTGACAAAAATTCTTACTTTTGTCGATGAAATATTTTGTTGGAAAACACCTTCAGTGACAAAATTTTATTTCATTAAGGAAAACTTTGGGCGACGAAATAAGATTTTTGTCACGAAACTTTTAGCGACGGGTCTAGGGCGACGAACAAGGCACGAAAGAATTTTCGTTGGGGAATGTTTTTGTAGACGAAATTTAGACTTTCAGTAACAAAATATTTTGTCACTAAAAGTCAATTTTCTTGTAGTGTGGATTCCTATGTATCTCATCATCTTCCTTGGTTTTGCTTGGTTCTGCACCTAAAGCGTTTTCTTCATCTTTACCTGACTCATCTTCTTTCGAAATTTCATGACAAGAGATCATATGAGTTGATGTTACCATCCCTCTATTGAAAAACTCCGGAGGGAAGTATTCTTCTAAGGTGATAGGGGTAATGAACTTTAGTACTAAGAGGTCATCAACTTGTATAATCGCTTGTTTTCTTTTAGGTTTCTTTTCTTCTTTCTTCTTCGCATATCGATGAATATTTTGCTTACGTTGTTCCTTCCTAAGAAGATTTGGGTATGAATGAGATTCTTGCTTCTTGTGAGGTCTTCTTCACCTCACCAATGTCCAACCTTCTTCGTTATACAACATTGATTCATAATCAAAATAAAAGTGACGAATGGTGTCTTGACATGACACTTGCGTTTGCTTTGGTTTCGGTGACTCGCATTGGATAGTATCGGCGCATGCCTCTAGTGTCTTAGGTGGAACATGTAACAAAACAGGATCGAGAGACCCAAATGTGACTGTAGCATGATTTGACTCTACTACTTCATCTAGATCCAGATGAATTCTTCCTTGTTTTGCAAGTTTCATTATAAGATCTTTTAAGATGAAACATTTCTCCACTGAGTGACTGACGATTCGATGGTAATGACAATAGTTTGGATCATTAAGATGACACATTTCTTCTGGACGCTTGCACTCAGGTAGCTCAATAACTTTTTTCTAGAGCAGGTCTTCCAACATGCTAGGCACATTAGAGTCAAGAAAAGGATGCCTCTTCTCCTCTAATTCCTTCAAGGTGAACCGACACCTCTCATTTTCTTGGGTTGGTTTAGCCTCTTTTACTTCTTTCTTTTTATCTCGCGTAAGAGTCACATTTACCGTCATTGACTCCTGGATGGGTTTTATTGAAAGCTTATCACTTGCTTTCCCATTGTGTCTTTCTCTTTGTTGGTCAATGATAAGGTCATTTTTAGCATCATGGTTGGCTATGTTGAGCTCCATGTCATGTGCTAGGGTAGCTAATTCTTCAAAGGTACGGGGTCGTATCCCTTGGAGAATGTATAGGAGACCCCAATGCATTCCTTGTATGCACATCTCCACGGCTGATACCCCTGATAATCTATCTTTGCAATCGAGGCTTAAGGAACGCCAACAGTTGATATAGTCTACAACCAGTTCATTTTTCCATTGCTTAGTGTTAGTAAGTTCCATCATACTTACAGTTCGTCGGGTGCTATAGAAATGGTTGAGGAATTCATGTTCCATTTGGTCCCAACTATCGATACACTCTGGTGCAAGGTCTATGTACCAATCGAAAGCATTTCCTCGAAGAGAACGGACAAATTGTTTAACTAATAAGTCACCATCTGTACCTGCATTGTTACAAGTTTCAACGAAATGGGCAACATATTGTTTTGGATTGCCTTTTCCATCAAATGATTGAAATTTTGGAGGTTGATAACCCATAAGCATACGTAGGTTATCAATCCTCTTAGTGTAAGGTTTAGAGTACATGAGCGTACTCTAGGAGGGTCCACCGTACTGCGCCCTAATGGTGTTAGTTATCATGTCCTAAAGTTGTTGGACAGATAATGACGCCACTGAGGTAGATTCCGTCATTTGTCTTTTACCTTGCATTGTCCTATACGTATGTGGTGCATCATCAAGAGGAGATGCAACATTAGAAGGGTGGTTGAGTCCGTGGCTTGACTCACCCGTATTTTGTACTTGTGTCTCAACCTTGTTTATGAGGGAGGCTATCTGCATATCCTTCTCCTCGACCATCTTGGTGAGTTTGGTGATGGCACGAGCCATCTCTGCCAATTGATCATCTACAGATGTAGTGCCTGTTGCCATTACCGACATGGTCATCGAGAAGGGAGAGTAAAAGAGTCGGAATGATTGGAGTAGTTTTCCTCCTTTGACATTCCAGTTGGCGACCCGGAGTGTGAGCCGATACTAGAGTTGGCATCAGTAATAGAACAAGGAGATTTATCCCCAAAGTCCCTTAGTGTTAAAGAGAGTTTTCCCCTGTTACGAGGACTATGGCTCTTTTCCCCCACAGAAGCCAAAGTGATGAGTGGTTGATGCTCATCATGTGTCCTTACCGGTTTTAACAAACAAGCAGACTCACTTGTTTGTTTTGTTGAAAGTGAAGATGTTGATTTTGCTTTGCTCCTAGTCATGGGACCTGTAGTAGTGTCATGTGTCGATTGTGCAATGACAATCTTGTCATTACCCTTGTTGACATGCACAACTTGAGTTCTTTTGGGTGCCATTAACGTAGTAGAGATTAATCTTCTAACAAAAGAGATGAGAGGCAGAGATGTCCCACCGGGCATGCCAAAAATTTGTACGCACAAATTTCGTAAAATTTTATCCTACAAAAATTAGCAAAATAAAATAGGAAAATTAACGCGAACAAATGATTTATTAAATTTGAGAATATCGCGGATACAATCTCAGAAATAATATTCTTTCCAACAAGGAATATTTTCCATCTGATTTTTTTGCCTTGATCATACTTTGGAAGACGACGATGATGTTTTCTTGATTTCGAAGGTCAATCGAGGGCCACAAGTGGCTTATTCCCAAATGACCTGGTTGAATGGTAAAGAACGAGTGTATTAGTTCTTTTGCCGTTTACCGAACTTGTAGGGAGATTTGATGAAACTCTTTCTTTTGTTGTGAAGCCCCTTTTCCCGTACGATGTTACTTTTGAATTTTCTCCTTAGGATTTTCCTTTTTTTTTTTTTTGATAGAAGACATCTCTATTTATAGGTGAAGATAGGGAATTTGAATTTCAAATTCCCCAATTTTAGTTGCTTAATTCAAGGGATTTAGTTCCTTAATTTTAGCAAATTTTCTTCTCGGGAGGTTTTACCAACAAGATAATAATAATGATAATAATTTTCTTATTATTATTATTATTATCCTTTTTATAGTTGGAAATGAGAGAGACTTATCCATAAGATGATTTTTTTTTTTAGAAGACCAAATTAGTGGTAATTTAATCCACTTATTTTTTTATGTCTACAAAAAGACGTAGACCGAACTGCTTCTAACTCTAAATTGTAGTATTAGATTGAGAATTTTAATTTTAGGAAAAGAATATTTTCTTTAGAAATGAATACCTGTAAAAAATCATTAAATTATGAAAAATCAATTAAAAGCATCCAATTTTGAGGTAATGGCTAATGAGTGCTTTTCTTTTTTAACTTTTGAACTGGGAAAATGAGAAAAAAAAAAGTTTGAAGTTAATAAATTATTATTTTTATTATATAGAGATTAAATAATTTAAATATAAATAAATTTTTAATTGATTTTAATTATATTTTATTTTTTATAATAAAATTAAATATAAAAACTATTTTTTTTAATAATTTTTTCTTTCTTTAATATTTTGTGAATCAAATATAACTTTAATATTTGGTGAAAAAGTATGCCTTTTAATAAAACAAAATACCTTAGAAAAAAACCCTCAATCAACTGCTACTCTACTGTCTTAATTTAATATTTTCAAATTTTCTTTTAAAATTACAATTGTAAACTAAAATTTTAATTTTTTTAATGTTAAAAATGGACTTATAAACATTGGCACAAAATGAAATCTAAGGATTCTTTTGAATCCATTGCACACACAAATTTCATAAAGTCTTGTAAAAATAGACAATATTATAAAAAAAAAAATACTTTTTACAAAAAAATACTTTTCCCCTTATTTTTTCGCTTTGATCATAATCTAAAAGTAGACAATAAAATTGTTTTTTTTTTATATTTTGAAAATCAATTAAGACTCTGAAGTGACTTATTCCTAAATAATTTTGTCAAAAGGTCATTAACACGCATATGGTTCTTTTGTAATTTCTAGAACTTATAGAAAAATTTTGTGAAACCTTTTCTTTTTCATGAAACATTTTTTTCTCATGTACAATCGTTTTGTCCTTGAAGGAATAGGTAAAAATAGGGAATTGAAATTTTAATTTTCATGATTTAGTTGCTTAATTCTAAATTTATTATCAAATTTTCTTCTTACTAACAAAATATTATCTATTATCTCTTTTTTATTGGAGATTTGTTTCCCTTTTCTCAGGAAACTTATCAACAAGATAATATCTATTTTTAATTCTCAATTGATTTGAAAACCAAATTTCATAGTCTTCCAGATTTACCATTGGTAAATTTATATATTAATGTTACCATAGAGATCGTAAATGGTACATTTTAAAATTATAATTTTGGGTCATTGGCCAAGTACGTAAATATTTTGAACTGCAGTGGTCTCGAATCATTTATCTTGAGAGAGAACATATCTTGGTCTTGTAAAAATTGGGAACGAGGGTCAAAGGGTTCCTGTACCTGCAAGGACTTCAGGGATCTTAAGATGAATTTTTTTCTTTTTTTTTCTTTGATCTTCACCGAGTGCTCGTTCAAGGCTTCTTTCAATGTTTTTTATTTTTACTTTAATGTTTTTTGGTCTTTTGTTTCCATAGATTTCATCATAATCAGATAGAGGGCATAAAAGAATATGAAATTGTAAACCTCATAAACAAAGCTTGAGCAAAATGTCATCATTTGCTTCGAGTCGGAGGCATTTTTACTAAACACTGTTTCACCAAAGGAAATGGAAAAGAAAGAGAAAGAGAATGTATATATATAATATAAAATAAAACCAAATTCATTTTTTTTAAATTTGTATAAACTTTTTCTTAAAATCAAATCAAATTATCTGTATAAACTTATGCAATTTGAATAAGAAATAAATTTATTATGTATTAGTTAAGTTGTTATAAAGGGAAAACCAAATATTATTGAAATAGATCCTCCTTTTGCTCCTCTTTTTTTTTTTTTTCTCTCTTTGGTTTTTTAAGAAATATTTTTCTAATATATATATATATAGATATATATATAAATGATATATAGATTAGTAACTTAAATAAATGAATCAAATTATTAGCTTATAGTATTGTATTCCATACCAAATTTTGCGTTATGCCATTTGTTATGTAACCGTGTGATAGAAAATTATGGGAAAAGTGTGGATCCCAATAACATCATCTTATAATCAAATAATAATTTATTCATGATAACCCTATCTTTTCTTCAAAGACATGACATATAGTAATAATAAAAATATATAATTATAAGCCATTCCAAATTGATTTTAGGTCCCTTAAAATTATTTTTGTAATTATTTTTTACACTGAATTAGGTAAAAAAATAAAAAATTATGTAAGAATTTAACCTAATTTTATTTTATTTTTTTAAAAGTAGAAAGTCATTTTTCAAAAAAGAAAACAAAAAACAAGTTAAGAAATATGTTTGGATACTTATTTTCCATTTCCATTTTATGGGAAACTGAATTCAAAATCTAAAAAATGAAAACATGAAGGTGGATATCTCTCTGCAATCTCATGTCGATAGTTCTTCTCTTTACAATCTATTTTAAGTATAAGTTGAAATTCCTAATGACAAGTTTACAATAAATTTATTTTTAATACAAATAATTGCCTTCAAACAAGCAAAAAGACTGAATTTGATAATCCCAAAAGGTACATGCATATCGATTCCAATGGTGAAATATTGGATGGAGAAATTAATACTAGTGAGAATATGCCAAAGATTTCAATCCCTTGAGGTTCTCCAATGGGACCTCTAAAGCTAAAAAACACCTAAATACACTACTTGCCTTTGAAATAGGTCCATGAGCCTGCATTCTGCAACATAAGAACCAAATTTTAATTTTAGCGATTTGGATTTGATGCTTGAGAGATTTGGATTTCTTAATTTTAGCGAATTGAATCTCCTACTCTACATATTTTTTTCAAGATGTTTTTGTATACAAGCCTCTTTGAACAAGCCTTATTCCTTTGTCTCAATGATTCTTATAGGGATGGTAGATTGGAATTCATTATTTGGGACAGGCTAACTAATATAACAGAAATATAATTAATCCCACCTTGATATTTTTCACTTATATCACATAAAAGAGAACCAACATCAAGTGTGTGAAAATCAGGAAAGCAACACTTCAAAGCATTTCCAACTTAATTCTGTCATATAATTAGTCAATAGGCTTACAAATTGCCTCTCTTGTATTTATTTGGGTATGATTTTAACTTGATTAATAATAATTAATGAGCAAAAAATTAATATAAAAATAAATGCACTGTAAACAAATTTAGCTTTTTATTTATGAATATAACTTGATTGTGGTTTTAATTTTTTTCTTAATTAAAATATTTAATAATTTTAATTAAAGAAGATAAAACATTGGTTGTGATTATAATATTTTGCTTTGTTAAAATTTTTAAATTTCTTATTTATATAAAATAAAAAATGAAATAAACTTTTTCATTAAAAAAAAATTTAATTATTTATATTAATTTTCTCTGAATTTTGTTTTTTTGTTTTTTTAAATTTGCATATTGATGTTATTAATCGTCACAACCCTTGAAAAATAAGTATCACTCATTTATGAAAAAAGTAACATTGAAATATATTAAAAGTATCACCGTGGTAGGAAGGATATATCACTCCCTACTTTTTTCATAAAAGAGTGGTACCCTTTTTCTTAGGATTGTGTTGATCAGTACGTAACTTCATTATTAGTGATACATCCTTCCCACCACGGTGGTATTTTCAACACACTTCGGTGTTACTTTTTCATAAAAGAGTGGTACCTTTTTTAAAGGGTTTGTGTTGATCAGTGCGTAACTTCAATATGCAAAAATATGTTTTTTAATAAAATTAAGAGAAAGTTAATATAAATGATTAAATACATTTTTTATGAAAAAATAATTGCAACTTGATCTTTGATCTATAAAACCTAAGTTCGATCTCTTGATTTTTCACAAGTTCCCTAATATAATGAAATTTGATGCTAATGTATTTGCTTCTATCATGCAAATTGTATCTAGTCTAGCAATTGGTGCAAAAACTTCAAAATAATCAATACCTAACTTCTATTTATAGCCTTTTGCAACCAATCTTGCCTTAAACCGATCAACTTTACCATCAAGTTTATATTTTGTCTTATAAACCCATTTAACACCTATAGGCTTCTTTCCAACTGATAGATTAGTTACCTTCCATATATCATGAAAAAACATAAAGTCTAATAGGGAACCCAAAGTGGGGTGAATGGATGATTTAAAATTTTTTAATAAAGATTTATAAGTTATACCCAATTCTTTTACCCTACAAGATGTTAGGGATGATCTCTTCAATCAATCTTAGGCAATTCAAATAGAATATCAAACATAAAATATATAAACAATGAGACACAAGATTTTTATGTCAAAAACCCACACTTATTGTGGAAATAAAAACCCACGAGGTCTAAGACTTACTAATCTAAATCCATTAAACAAAATCAAGTTACACAAATTTACCTGGCCACTTTACCCTAAAGACTTACTCTCTAGTACCTACAACTTGATTCATATTTGTGATGCAACAACCCTCGATTGCTCAAGTGGATCACTTCAGCCTTGCCGAAATGATGAGGGTTTTCAACCAAGATTCAAAGAACTAATCCTTAAATGAGAGATCAAGAATGGTGTGACACATTAGGCTTTCTCTCTAGGAAACCCTTTCTAGAGAATATGCATGTGATCTCCTTTCAATCACTTAAAAGATCTCTCTTCGATCTTTAATCCTCAAGGGGTTAATAGGGAGACATTTATAGGCAAAAGCTCGAAGAGTTTTGATTTTGGAAGGTTTTTTTATTGAATTTGCATGAAAAACTTAATAGAATTAGCATGACCACTCAAGCTAACTCACCCACCGCTTACATGTCTTGGGCGCTTGAGCAGTATGGCTTGCTTGAGTAGTCCTACTCCCTTTCAAAAATCAATTTTAAAATCCTTTTAAGTTCAAAACCAAAAATCAATCCTCTTAATACCTCAACGAAGCCTAATTTGTCACAAGCCAAACCCTTTTAGACGTATCTATGACTTCAACAACTCTTGATTTTTAGTGGAGAGTAAGTCACTATCTAAAAAGACTTCTATGATGACCAAATATAAAAAATAACAAAATTACTAACATAAAAACAATACTCAATGTCTTAATAATCTCCCATTTTGGCAATTTTGTGACAAAACATTGTTACATAAACCCACCCAAACTCTCATAACGGAGTTTACATAACACACATTAATGCTCAATTAAAATTAAATTAAGAGAATGCTTTGCATCACTTTGTAGTACTTATCTTCCAACCCTGTAACCTACAGACATAGCAAAAAACATATCAAAAGTAAAGCAGTGTGAGGAATAAAATAACATCGAGAATGCAAAACACGATAGTCAGAGGTTTTGCTCGATGCCTTGTAAAAGCATGAAAAAATAACAAATTCCCATAATGACACCAAGGTATAAAGCAAAGCTTGAGAGGAATATATATGTATGCAAATCAACCAAATATAATAGAAGCTTGATAAGACATAATATATCAACAATGATGCCTAGAGGTCTATCACCAAACATGATATATGTAGTGAAGTTCATGGGAAGAAAGATTTTGAAACTTAGAATAGTTATAGAGAGATAGTCAATTCAAGCATAAATATCTTGTAGGAAACATCCATGTTGGACACTCTAAACTTTCTAAGTTATGCTTTTAATAGTTGATTTGTTTTTTTCTAATGTCTCAAGTTTAATTTCCTCCAATATTTCAGTTAATTTCCCTTAAGAATTAAATGAATGAATTGAATAATCTTTTCTCAAAAAATTATTAGTTTTCCTAAATTTCTAGGGAGTTTCTTTATCTTTTCTCAAATATCTCTATACTTATGCCTATGTTCCCCCTATTTAAGTCATCTCCCCCTATTTTAGTTAAAAAAATATTTAATGATTTTCCCCTCTTTGTCACAAAAATGGCAAAGCATAATAAACATAAACATGGGAAAGCACATAAGAGAAAGAGAAATATATCATCATCACACATATACCAATTCTAATCAAACTTAAAGAAAGTAATTTACTAAAATACAAGCCCTATGAATATTGACCTTCCTAAAAATTTAAAATAAATAATTTGAGTCAAATACTAACAATCTTCTCCTTGACTCAAGTTCTCTCAATCCTATGCATTTAATGAGAATAAATGTGTCAAGTTCAAACTCCCATTGAACTTGACTCTAGAAACCATCTTTGTTTTCTTCATAACTTCATTTCTTTTGAAATTACTCTCATTTTTGTGTCAATGATAAGTACTTTTAGTTGAAAACGGAGTTTTGATCATCTTGTCATCTTCATCTACTTCGACAACTTCTTTAATACTAGCAAAAGACTTTTTATGGCATTGTTCCACTTTCATTCTCCACCTAAAACTGTCTTTCCAATCAAGATATATTTCAACATTTTCCCTTTCATAGCTATCAAAGCACCTTTATTGATATTTATAATATCATTATTTGCAAAAAAAAAAAAAAAATCATAGCCCAAAGTTTCCAAACCTCCCAAAAAGGATAATCTCCTCCTCAACTTATCAACATGTTTGACATTACTCAATGTCCTTACAATATCATCAAGTATTGTCACTTCTATTGCATTAATAAGAATGATTTTAGAGCTTGAATCATTGCCTATTTAAATAATACTAACATTACATTCCTACAAGCATCAAATCACTTCTTATATGAACAAATATATATATATATATATATATATATATATATATAAACCATTTAGAATTTAAAATTCAAGAGTCAACGAAATTTTCATCAACTATAATAGAAAGAACATCACATTTCTCATCACTCTCCATCAACAATAGAAGTAGAATCTATAGTCTCTTGGATTCAAGATTTTTCCTTACTTCTAGGTGTTTTGTCAATCCTTCATAGTACCTTCTTATAGATTTTTTTTATGGCATTAATGACACTTTATATCCTTCCAAAAGTGTGATTGGGAACAATCATATTTCCCTATCATAATACCTCCACCACAATCTACTCTTACCACAATATGGTTCATAATTCATTATAAAAGCTTGTCCAATATTATATGGTCATCTTTTCTTTTCTATCATGGAAAACTATCATGGTCACTCTCATTACTTGGAAGTCAAACTCGGCAAAAGACTTGAGTCATCCTTCTATAAACAATAATTCAACTTGGAAATGTATTATGGCTAAGCAGCTTGGCGGAAATAGGATAAAGCTATAACCCATGATATTGTTATAGGTGTAACATCAATGAGACATTAAATTCATACATAGTGTTATGTGTATTACTACTTTTATAGTGATTTTTATGCTTTAATATAACACATGATAATTTCATCATGGTGTAGTTTGTAAAAAAAATATATGCAATGTCTTTTCATTTAATGTCATTGGACTTCAAATATAGATTTGTTAGTTATCATAAAAATATCTTCGGGTTCAACTTAAAAATCCCGAAGTTTAAAATCTTGGTGTCTTGATCAAATTTCAAAAACTTTTAGAATTCATCATTCTGGTAATTTCACTAAATAATAGAAGTGTTTTTATTTTTGTTTCTCTCATGTTCATTTGTTGTTGTCAATAATTCAAAATTTTCATATTTAGTCCTTATAATTAGAAATTAGTGTGAGCTGTTAAATTCAAGGAAAGCCTATTTATATTGTAAGCCATCACTTCTATGATTTTTTATTATTATTTATGTAATAAAATTTATTCTAAAACTTTAATATTATTTTCGTTTCTAAAAAGTACTAATTTAATATAAGAGAAAAATATTTAAAAAAATTAATATTTTCATATATTTGGATAACAAGGAAAATGACAAAAATAAGAACAAATAATAATAGGATTTTTTTTAAATTAAGATGAAATCAAAATGCTACTCTTCTATGAATGTTCAAATCTATTTACAAGAAAACAACTTTTTCAAGCAACTTATGATTTTGGATCAGTGATGTATTATATCTCTTATAACTCCTTTACTAAACAATAATTACTTTTAAATTACTTTTCTTATTTTTTTTAAAATAAATTCTTTTACATTATGTTTGGTTGTTGAAAAATTTACATGTGCACGAGTGTGTTTCAAACTCATTGCACTCATTTTTAATAATTTGAAAATATATAAGTTTTTAATTGATTTTAATTATATTTGATATCATTTTTATATTTTTCAAGATAAACCAAACATAGAAAATTGTTTTCTTTAACATTTTTTTCTTAATATTTTTTGGTAATAAAACATAGTCTTAATCGTCATGGTTCAACTCAAATAAGAGCTTCAACTTAAAGTTGCTTTTTTGATCATCCCAAAACTCATAACCAAAATCATCAATACCATGACCAATGAAAATACATTTTAGTGACTTAACATCAAGTTTGTTTCTACCATGATTAATAATATGTACTTATGAGTCACAGTCAAATGCCTTTAAATGAGAAAGGTTCACCTTTTTTCCGGTCCATATATTTTCTAGTATTTTATGCCTTAATAGTGTTGATGATCCTAGATTCATCAAGTAAGTTGTTGTGTTGATTGCTTCAAGCTAGAACTGCTTTGGCAACCTTACTTATATACACGTGTTTTTGTATCTCTCAATCAGTGTCATGCTTATTCGTTCTACTATACCATTTTGCTAGGGTGTCCTTAGCACAATCTTCTCCAATTTAATTCTATTTTCATAGTAAAACTTCTTGAACTCGTAGTCTTCATACTCTCCACCATTATTAGACCATAGCTTCTTGATTCTCATTATTGTCTTATTCTCCACCATTGTTTTCCACCTCTTAAATATATCAAACATTTATGATTTATGCCTTATAAAGTATACTCATATTTTCTTTGAATGATCATCAATGAAAGTCACAAAATAAGACCTTCCATCGATTGATGAAATTGAAGGGGGTTCCTAAACGTACGTATGAATTAACTCAAGTTTTTCTTCTTTTAGGGTTTTTCAAACTTTCTTGAAGCTACATTCTCGATTTCCTACATATGCAATTTTCACACATGCCAAGGTCAACTGACTTCAAACCTAACAACTTCCCATTCAAGCGCATGATTTTCAGCCTCTTACGTACTACTTATGTGGCTAAGCCTATGGTGCCACAGATTTGGATCTTCTTTAATTGTAATAGACCTACAACTATTTGTTGCCATGTAAAGAGCAACATTCTTCTTATCATGGGTAGTAGTTATAGCTCCCCTCAAGATTTTTTTTTTTCCATGTGTCACTTTCAAATATTGTGACATGGCCATCTTTTGTCAATTGCCCAATAAAAATCAGATTCTTCCTCAAGTTTGGAAGAACCCTATAAACCCATTTTGTTTGATCTGCACTTCACCTTTGCCAATAACATCACACACTTAGTCATCACCTAGATACACTTTCCCTAATTTATTTAAGATATAGTTAATAAATAATTCTCTACTTGAGGTAACATGGAACTATTAGTCGAATCATACGCCCATGATTCAGTCTTGCTCTTCAAAGAGCAAATATGAGCATCATCTAATTCTTTTTGCATCAATCTTATTGACACTATCCTTTTTGGCAGCCTTACTCTTATTCTAATAGTGTCTCAACTTTCCACAATTCTAGTACTCACTTTCTTTCTTACTCTTGTTTTGCTAAACATTCCTAGGATTTCTAGATTTTAGCATGTCATTTCTCAATTTAGATCTATTGCGCCAATTACCTTTTTTTCTTATTTCTACCTGTGCTCTCCATGTTTAATATTGTCTTGAGTTGGAAATACATTTTTCATGCTTCTTGATCACCTCAATCATAATCATGTGTAGTTATTTGTTGGACTTAGAGCATCTTCAATACTTAGACCTGAGCTGTAATGACTTCGGGAGCCTTAATATTCCAGAATTCTTTGGTTCCCTCTCCACTTTAAGATATCTTAACCTCTCTAGTGCAGGTTTTGGTGGTGTTATTCCTCATCAGCTTGGAAATTCATCCAAGTTGCATTATCTTTACATTGGGAATTCTAATTATTACAGAAAAGATTCTTTGAATGCTAAGGATATTGAATGGATTTCTGGTCTTACCTTCCTAAAGTTTCTTGATATGACAAATGTGAACCTAAGCAAGGCATCAAATTGGCTACAGGTAATGAATAAGTTCCATTCTTTATCTGTGCAACACTTGTCTAATTGTGAGCTTCATACAGTTAACCCTCTCCCGCATGTCAAATTTTCATCCCTAGTCATCCTTGACCTTACAATTAATTATTTTATTTCTTCATCATTTGATTGGTTTGTGAATCTTAATTCTCTTGTTACTCTTAATCTAGCATCCAGTAACATTTATGGTCCAATTCCATGAGGTCTTCGTAACATGACTTCTCTTAGATTCCTAGATCTTTCGAATAACAATTTTGCTTCTCCTATTCCTGATTGGTTATATCATATAACTAACCTTGAACACCTCAATCTTGGATCCCTCAATATTGAATCTAACAATTTTCATGGTATGCTTCCAAATGATATTGGAATTCTCACTTCTATCACATATCTTGACCGATCATACAATGCTCTTGAAGGAGACATACTGAGATCTCTAGGAAATCTTTGTAGTTTACAACTTTCAAATTTGTCATATGATACTCCTGGAAAAGGTCTAGAGCTTTTAAGGTTGAGAGGAAATAAACTTTTAGGTTCTTTTCCAGATACTCTTGGAGAATGTAAATGTTTAGAACATTTAGACTTGGGAAAAAATCGGCTTTCAGGTCATTTGCCCAGTGAACTTGGCCAATTAAAAAGTTTATCATACCTTTCTATTGATGGAAACTTGTTTTCTGGTCAGATTCCTATCTTATTAGGAAGAATTCCATCCTCAAGTTATCTAAACATTAGGGAAAACTTCTTCAACGGTATTATGTCTGAAAAGCACCTTGCCAATCTAACAAGTTTAGAAGAATTGGATGCACCTTCAAACCTGTTAACTTTGCAAGTCAGCTCCAACTGGACTCCTCCTTTTCAACTCACAAGATTGACTTGGCGTCTTGCCTTCTAGGGCCTCAATTTCCTGCATGGCTTCAAACAAAGAAGTATTTGGAAAGTCTAAGCTTGCCCTATGCAGGAATCTCCAGTGTCATCCCAGCTTGGTTTTGGACGGGATCCTATCTTAGTGTAGATCTATCTCACAACCAAATCATTGGAAATATTCCAAGTTTACATTCATTTGATATCTATCTGGGCTCAAACAATTTCACTGGTCCACTGCCCCAAATCTCTTCTGATGTAGCAAAACTAGACCCCTCCAATAATTTATTCTGTGGATCTCTTTCACCCATGTTGTGTCGGAGAACTGATAAAGAAGTAAATTTTTTGGAGTCTAGACATCTCAGGAAATCTTTTGTCAGGAGAACTTCCCAATTGTTGGATGTATTAGAGAGAATTGACGATGTTAAAATTGGGAAATAATAATCTGACGGGACATATACCTAGCTCCATGGGTTATCTAATTTGGCTTGGTTCATTGCACTTGCTCAACAACCGTTTCTCCGGACACTTTCCACTTCCATTGAAAAATTGCTCTAGTCTAGTGGTTCTAGACCTTAGTGAGAAAGAATTCACAGGGAGCATACCAGCATGGATGGGGAACTTCATTGACATGGTACCAGGGGATGCTGAGATTACATATACACCGGGTCTAATGGTTCTTATCCTTCATTCAAATAAGTTCAATGGAAGTATTCCTCTTGAACTCTGCCACCTTGATTCACTTCAAATCTTGGACTTGGGAAACTCACTGGAACCATTCCCATATCTATACTCATCCATGTTCTTGTAGTTTGAATTTATTAGTCTTCAACATATCTATACTCACGAGGAACACAAATCCAAAACTTTAAATGGCTCTGTGGGGCATTGGCAATGATGGGCTCTGTGGGGCTCCTGTTATAAATGCTTGTGCTGGAGATTATGAACCACAATGCTAATAAAGATGATGATAAATGAATTGAAATGAAGTGGTTCTATCTGAGCATGACATTGGGGTTTCTGGTGGGTTGTTTTGCTCTGTTTTGGGTCCGTTAGTATTCAACAATGTGTGGAGGTATACTTATTTTCAATTGTTGGATGATATGAAATCCAAATTATCGGGATGGTAATTGTCAGATAGTTCTAAGACCTTTTTTCCGTGGCATTATAAATCTATTCAAATATATCTGAATGGAAATGTCAGTCTAACACAACTAGTTATGAAAAATGTTATTCATTGCAAACAGCTCTCATGCCATTGTAAATGTAAGAGAAGCAATCTGTGAAATAAAATTATGAGTAATTGCAAAAAGCCCCTTAAAATGTTTCTTTTTTCCTAGATGAAACCCGTCCCAGGTGGTTCTCTGATTTAAAATTTTTATTTTCTTTGATAGCCTTTACTCAATTTTCTTGGCAACCACAGTTAAAGTTTCTTTGATAGCCTTTACTCAATTTTCAGCATTTTCAAGCTACTTCCACAATGATAATGAAATTCACTACCATATTGTCGCTTTATACTTTCAATATTCAACTGCTCACATATTCAATCTTATCATCTTGACTCCATTCTCTAGTCTTTCATTCACCATTTATTATCTATTTGTGGCTTCAACTTGGACTTGTCTTTTTTCATGTAGTTGCTGCCTCGCTGCAACCTCACTGCAATTTACTCCATTCAGTTTCCACAAAGTTGATTACCATGGTTTGTTGTAGCAGCTCTCGAATAGGATTTCGAATGCTTCAAACTTTTAATTATACCTTTGTTCAAACCTTTGCAATTTGTATAATCATTTTATCACCCAAAGGTCTCATTCTGAACGTTTGCTTGTCAAAGACGAAATCCTAATGCCAGATTAAAGGATTATAACAATGGCAAGAACTCTGAAAGTTACTTCAAGATCAGCTATGATTAATAATTAACAAAGGCATGGTTGCAAATTTCCTGGTGGACTTCATGAAAAGTAAAGAATCTGACACAACATGAGAATCTAACCTAAGCATAAGTTTGCCATGGGAATTTAGGGTGGACTTATGTAAACACCATTACTCAACAGGAGAAACCAAGTTCCTTTTATGGCTTTGGTCACCGGCTGAATTGAATTTAAAACTAATCCCTCAAGTTCCCAGGCTTTTCATGGCTTGACCTTCAACTTCAATTTCTCTCTTTACTCTAAACTTTTAGTTTAATGAGTCTGAAATTTGTTATCAAACGCATTGACAATGAGAATTCCACATTGGCGTGCTGAGTAAAATTTCATTTCTTTCAATTTCTGCAAGCACTTTTTTAAAGCCATCTCATTTTCATAGCCTATGGGTCAAGCTCATGTCCTCACTACCTACGGGCCTGTTGTCTGCTTCTGCTGTTGGGTAGTTAGAAGAGTCAATAGATGACTTCTTTTTTTCGTTATTTGTTCCTAACCATGTGGAAAGTTGACCCAAATAATTAAAACATATAATTTGGATTATTATGTATGCAAATGGAGGAATAGATGTGAAGTTCTATACAGATGAAAATGCAAGCAAGTTTTAATGGACTTTTAAGTAACTGTGATTAAAGGTTGCAGCAATCTTCGTTTTGCTGCTAATGGTTATACTTATCGTTGTTTGCCAATAGCTTCTTTTTGAGTGAGAAAAAAATGATGATCCTAAAACTACTTTCTGTCTAGGGCAAATTGAGTGAGGAGAGACAAATTTATGTATCCTCGGATAAATTACATTTTCATTTGTAAAATTGCATTTTTCTTTTAATAAACTCAGCAAACGGCAAAACCCAGAAGATTTTGCCATTTGCCTCTTTGCTAGTCAAGCATGGCCATGCCTAATTGCAAACGGACCATATTCTCATGACATTGTTTTTTACTAGTTGGGCAATATGGTAGAGCAAATCACAAGAAGGACAAGATCATATGGTTATCCTTTCTTCTTTTCATGGAAAATTTTGTCACGGTCCCTCTCATTACTTGCAAGACAACCACGGTAGGAAAGAGTCATCCTTCTAATACCAGAAATAATCCTTGATATTTTAAAAATTTTCACACGGAGAAAGCACAGGTCATGATACTGCTATAGGTATAACATTAATGTATATACATTAGATTTATACATGGTGCATGCTACATGTATCTCTACTTTTATAGAGTGATTTTACTCTTTAATATAAGATATCTGATAATTTCATCATAATCCAATAGTAGGGATGACAATGGGATAAGTTTTTCCGAATACCTACCCGCCTCACCCCAAATAGGAAGAGATTGGGATAAAGATAAATGGGTTCAGGACAGGTTTGTGAAGTTTTTGAAAACCTGGATGGGTTTAGGGCGAGTTTGGGTACAACTTTATCCCACTTCGCCCCACCCCGATTATGTATAATTCTAAATAAAAAAATAATTTTAGTTGATTTTTTTTTTTTAATTTTTCAAAAAAAATTTAACATACATAAAATATTACTTTTCAAAAAATAAATTTATAGATATTTATAAGATTTCTTTATTTATAAATTATATTTAAAAATTTCAAAATAAAAATAAATAGGATGAGATGGGGTAGGTATGAGAATTTCATATACCCACCCTACCTATCCCTATTTATTTATTTATTTTTGAGTGAGGATGAGAATAATATAAATAAATGGGATGAGGTTGGGATGAGAGTGATCCATCTAGAACTCGCTCCTTTAGCATCTCTATTGTGGACCCCATATTTCTATGCATGCGCTCCCACTAGATGGTGAACTCACTTTTTTATTTGAAAAAGATTTATTTTTTTAGAAAAAGACTTATAGTTACCACTTATTTTTATTTTATTTTTAAAGGGAAAACAAAATAAGAAAGGAAATCCTAAGTGTGACTCCTTATTTGGAAAATATGACATGTGAAAAACCAAACCTGGGTTCAAAGTCAGGTTACTTATTAGGAAGATACATCCCTGGTCAACTTTAGTTCAGTTTTGAGGAGAAGCATGCAAATAGACCACTGCATATGATCTTAGCCTTACGAACTAGTTCTTTGTTTAGGAAGGGCTTGTCAAGGCTTTTTAGCTTATGTGATGAGTGGTGAAAATGATTTAAAGTTGGAGGACATACCCGTTGTAAGGGATTTTCCTGATGTTTTTCCAGTTGATTTGCCTGGCTTGCCATAAAAAAAAGGGAGATGGAGTTTGCCATTGATTTGGTACTAAGAACAGCTCCTATCTCTAAGACTCCATACAAGATGGCACTTGTGGAGCTTAAGGAGTTGAAGGCTCAGCTTCAGGAGTTGTTAGATAAGGGTTTTATTAGACCTAGTGTTTCACTTTGGAGAACTCCTGTTTTATTTGTAAAGAAGAATGATGGATCAATAAGACTTTGCATTGATTATAGAGAGTTGAATAAAGTGACTATGAGGAATAATTATCATCTTCCTCGAATTGACGATTTGTTTGATCAACTTCAGGGTGCTTGTGTATTCTTTAAGATCGATCTTCGGTCTGAATATCATCAATTGAGGGTCAGAGGTGAGGATGTACCCAAAACTGCTTTTCAAACTAGATATGGACAGTATGAGTTTTTGGTTATGCCTTTTGGTCTGACTAATGCACCTGCTACTTTTATGGATTTAATGAATAGGGTATTCAAACCCTATCTAGATAAGCTTGTGGTGGTTTTTATAGATGATTTTTTTGGTGTACTTAAGGAGTGGATAAGAGCATGAGCGCCATTTGAGTATTGTATTGCAGCCTCTAAAAGATAAGCAGTTGTATGCTAAATTGAAGAAATGTGAGTTTTGGTTAGACAAAGTCTCTTTTCTTGGGCATATGGCAACTAAGGATGGCATCTCAATTGACCCTTGAAAGGTAGATGCTGTAGCAAATTGGAGGAAACCTAGGATTGTGACTGAGATTTAAAGTTTCTTGGGACTTGTTAGTTACTATAGACAGTTTATTGAGGGGTTCTCTAAGATCGCCCTACCTTTGACTAAGTTGACACAAAAAAAGGGTTAAGTTTGAGTGGTTTGACGATTGTGAATATAGCTTTCAGGATTTTAAAGAATAGATTAGTGACAACTCTTATTTTGACTATTTCTTCATGTTCAAGAGGATTTGTAGTGTATAGTGATGCCTCTCATTAGGGTTTGGGTTGTGTCCTTATGCAACATGGAAAAGTTGTGGCTTATGCTTCTCGATAGTTGAAGTCTTATGAGTGAAATTACCCCCCTCATGATCTGGAGTTAGTTGCAGTGATTTTTGCACTTAAGATTTAGAGACATTTTCTTATTGGTGAAACTTGTGAAATATTCACCGATCATAAGAGCTTGAAGTATTTGTTTTCCCAAAAGGAATATTGAACATGAGACAGAGAAGATGGATAAAACTACTCAAGGACTATGATTGTATTTTCAGTATCATCCAAGGAAGGTGAATGTTGTAGCTGATGCCTTAAGTAGGAAATCATTTGGTTCTCTAGCTGCTATTAAAGGTTGTTAGAGGTGATTAATAAAGGACTTGAGGAGTTTACATGTCCATATTAGAGTTCTGGACTCATGAGCACTAGTGGTGAATTTCAGAGTGCAACCAGACTTAGTTGGGAGAATTAAGGCCCTACAAAAGAACGATTTGAAATTAGTGAAACTTATGGAGGAGGTTAAAAGGACAGTAAACCTGACTTTGTTTTATCAAATGATGGGATTTTGAGGTTTAGGACTAGACTTTGTGTCCCAAATGATGGAGACTTAAGGAAGGATCTTTTGGAGGAAGCTCATTATTCTAGGCTTGCGATCCACCTAAGAGAGAAAAAGATGTAGAAAGATTTGAGACAAAATTATTGATGGTAAGGTATGAAGCGAGATATTACACAATTTGTGGCTCAGTGTTTGGTGTGTCAACAAGTGAAAGCTAAGCGTCAATGACCAGCAGGGTTTTTGCAACCACTTTCTATTCTTGAGCTATGGATTTTGTGATAGGGTTACCAAGGACTTAAGGGGGCAATAATGCTATTTGGGTGATTGTTGATCGATTGACAAAGTCTTCTCACTTCCTGTCTATGAAAGTTAACTTCTCTATGGACCGTCTAGCTTCTTTATATGTCAAGGAGATTGGGAGAATGCATGCTATACCTATTACTATAGTATTTGATAGAGATCCTCATTTTACTTGTAGATTTTGGCATAGTCTATAGAAAGCTTTGGGTACTAAGTTGAATTTCAATACTGCTTTCCATCCTCAAATTGATGGTCAATCAAAAAGGATAATTCACGTTTTGGAAGATTTGTTGAGAGCTTGTACTTTAGGCCTAAAAGGTAATAGGGATGATTACTTACCTCGAGTAGAGTTTGCCTATAATAATAGCCTTCAAGCTAGCATTGGGATGGTACCTTTTGAGGGGTTATATGGTAGGAAATGTCGATCTCTTATTTGTTGGGATGATATTGGAGAAAGGAAACTTCTGGGGCCTAAACTTGTGCAGTTGACTATTGAAAAAGTTGCCTTAATTAAAGAGAGATTAAAAGCAGCTCAAAGCAGATGGAAAAGTTATGCTAACAATCGCAGGCGAGATTTGGAGTTTAAGGTAGGTGATCATGATTTCTTAAAAGTTTTGCCTATGAAATCTATGATGAGATTTATGAGAAAAGGAAAGCTCAATCCTCTATTTGTGGGTCCATTCGAAATATTAGAAAAAGTAGGCACTTTGGCATATAAAGTGGCCTTGCCCCCAAGCCTATCTAAGATTCATAATGTATTCCACATTTCAACTTTGAGGAAATATGTTTTTGATCCCTCTCATATTGTGGAGTTGAAACCTATTCAGATTTCTAAAGACTTGACTCATGAAGAAGTACCAATTCAGATTGTGGATGTGATCGACAAGGTACTACGTCATACTGTTGTCAAGTTAGTAAAGATCCAAAGGAGCAATCACAGTATTCGAGAAACCACCTGGGAATTAGAAGAGGAGATGAGAGAAAAACACCCACATCTTTTTCAAGACCCAAGTATGTCAAGTTTAGAAGACTAAACTTTTGTTAAGGAGGGGAGGATGTAATACCCTAAAATTAACTCTAGGGGCAAAATAATAAATTGCAAAGTAATTAATTAAAGTCATTAAAGGTAAAAGAGTCCTTTTACAATTAATAATCCTAGGTATAAATTAGATTTTCCTTTTGCCTTCTTTATGCAGAAAACTCTATTAACCAAAATTAGAGAATTGGAGATCGTAGGGTTGAAGGTTTAAAGGTTCAGAGTTTGAAGTTCAAATTTTTTCATGTAAAATTCTAACCCTAAATTAATATATTATATTCATTAGTTAGTTATGAACATGCTAGATATTCTTTGAAAAAAATTTTCAATTTAGATTAAGGTTAGTTTATTTAATTCTTTTTAATATCAAAATATTGGAAATTTAAGATTATGGGTTGATTTATTATTGGAAATTAGGAAATCTTAAGTTTTTAGAAGAAAAAAGAAAAAAAAGAATTCTTTGAAAGATTTTGATTTAGGGTAAGGTTAATTTATTTAAAATTTTTAGGTCAAAATATTGAAATAATGAATATAGGTTGTTCCATTGATGAAAATAGGGAAATTCAAAATTTTCTTAGATGAATAGATCTAAGCAATTAATTTCAAAAATTAAATGAGTAAATAATTATATGATTATATGTTGCTTAAGGGATTGGAATAATATATTGCTTCTTCACCAAATAACTTCAATCGTACTTGTTTTCTTCAACTCCATGTACTTACACTACAAGTAACCTCCCATACTACCCACCTCATTACCATAAAACTCTCTTATCAAACTCTTATCCAACTGATCCAATATCTTATTACCCCATTTATACCAAACTATTATCTACTCCCACTAAGTTCAAACTCTCATTCAAAAAATCAAACTCCCATGCAACCCTACTATTATGAACCTTTCCCACAATCCCACTTACATCAAACTCCCCCACAATGCCATTCATTCAAATACTCAAGTAAACCCAATTAAAAAACACTCTCGTGAAACCTCACACAACCCCACTCACACCATCCTCCCTTGTTGACTTAGCCATACCACTCTTCCATGCACACTCTCCTCACTATAGCCTACGGAATCACCACCCTCATGATCACACATGCCAAAAACATATTTATAAACTAATCCATAAACTCTTCCTCACTACCATTCAAACCTCTCATCCCACCCTTAAAGCCTACTTCTATAATATAGGATCTTAAACACCTAAAATGGTACCATGCTATGTCATAAGAGTTTGATGCTCTCCTCTAAAATGACACATGTGATTTGATGCCACCTTTTTCTTCCCAAAATCTTGTTGGTTACAAATGGATGTTTCAAATCAAGTGTACTCCTACTAGTGCTATTGAATGTTACAAATTAAGCTTGTCATGTTGTTAAAGACTTTATTCAATGACCCGATATTAACTACCATGATAGCTTTAGTCTTGTTGTGAAAATACCTTTAGTCTTATCGTGAAATGCATTCAATCTTTCAAGAAACCACTACGATTCGTTTTATTCTAGGCATTGTTGTTTCTTGTGGATGACCTTTTTGCTAACTTAACATCAATAATGCATTCATTCATGGCTACTTGTCTAAAGATGTCTACATGACTCAATCATCAAGGTTTGTTGATCAAAATTTCTCAACTTATGTTTGTCAACTAAAAGAGAGTTTTATATGGCTTTAAGTAGGCACTTCGTACTTGATATCATAAGTTACAACAGTTCTTGCTCTCAATAGGTTTTGTCATCTCCCACTCTAACACATCTCTATTTATTTTCCATCGAGAGCATTTGACCATCTATCTAGTTGTCTATGTGCATAATCCCATCCTTATAGGTAACAATGAACCTCTTCTTACCAATTTTATTCATTAACTCTCTCATATATTCTTTCTTAAAGATCTTAGTGCATTAGCATACTTCATTAGTGGTTGAGGTACTTTCTACTCCTAAAGGATTGTTGTTGTCTTAAAACAAATATACTATGGACCTTCTTGCTAAAGCTAACATGGCTATGTCTCTTTCTCTTGCTCTTGCTCTTGATCTTATGCATGTAATGTCTCTCACTTATGTCACTATCTATGGATCCATTGTGGGTGGTCTTCAACACCTACTACTCAAAAGACTTGGCATTGTCTTTGTTGTCAACAAATTGTCCGAGTTCATGCATCATTTGACAATGACCCATTAAATTGTTGTGAAGTGACTATTTTAGTATTTACATGGTACTCCTCATCATGGTCTTTTCTTTCGTCCTGGTTGCTCTCTCTCCTTTCATGCCTTTTCTAATGCGGACTTGGTCAGTAACATTGATAATGTGACTTCTACTAGTGCTTACATTTTGTTTCTCAATCATAATGTCATTTCCTAAAGTTCTAAAAAGCAACGTTCTATTGCACGCTTGTCTACTAAAACCAAATATCAAGTCGCTGCATCCATAACCTCTAAAGTTATTTGGGTCTTATACTTACTCATGAACTTGGTGTTTCATTGACCCAACAACCTATCATTTATTGTGACAAAGTGTGTATAACTTATCATTGTGCCAATTTGATTTTTCATTCCCACATGAAGCATATCAAAATAAATTTTCACTTTGTTTGTGATAAAGTTAAAAGTGGTTAAGTTCATGTCTCTCATGTCTCCACCTGTAATCAACTTGCAAATGCACTAACAAAGCTGTTGTTTAGGCAACAACATCACCTTCTTTGTGACATGATTGGTATTATTCATGGAAACATCATCTATGAATGGCATGATAAGGAACATTAGTTGTCAAATCTTGTAACCCATTTTATTCCCCTTAAGTTTAGGAAGTTAGATATTATGTTTGCATAATTATAGCTTATCTTAGTGATCTTGTGGTGTTATATTGAAAACAGAAATAAAGGCATTTTAAGGGGAAGTTTTTTTACTCAAATCGACAATAAAGGCAACTTCCATTGAGATTAGATGAGTTGGGGTTTTTATTTAACTCAAAAGAAGAAAAATAAGACTTCATTTGTAATGTAAAAAAGCAAATTAATGTATATAATTATTTTTCACATTATCCTTATATCCAACGATGAGTATTGTCCTTTCAAATAGTTCATTTGTTTTTTAGAGTTAATTTTTGTTAACATATCACTTGTTAAGCTAATCTCATTTTAATGGAAAAAAGAAATTTTATTTTATTTTAAATTTTCATCTTAATGGAAGAATTTTTTTTTTCTTACATCTGTTTTTTAAAATATTTAATTTTGTTGTGATACTTAAATCCAATTTTTCATATAAAATAAACCCAAATTCATTTTTTTTAATTTGGATAAATTTTATCGTAAGTTAGGATTTGATTCTCTTTCTTAAATTAAAAATCTAAAAATTAATGAATTAAACTTGATATACATATTTCAATTACAAATCCATAAATTTAAAGATTCAATACATAAAAAATAAGTCCTAATTTGAAAAAATTTCTAACATTTTCTTACCAACCAAGCTAATGAAGAACCTCATTATTATCCAATTATCAATTTCCTAACTAAATACATAATTAATCATGATAAAGTTTTAGTTTGGTAATAAATTTTAATAATTTAGGATATTTGGAAAAATGTTAAATGCCATTTTTTTCAAATTAAAATAGTAAGAAATATAGTAATTAATTTTTTGGATTTTTTAAAATATAAAATCCATATTGAGCATTGAGACATGAGTTAAAACAAACAAAACAAACCTTTAAGTATTTAATGATGTTCAACTATATTAATACATAGTTAAATTAAAGTCCATTAGGATTTCCAACAAAAAAAAAAAAGCAAACAACACCTTAGTTCTGAAAAGAATTTTAACAAATTATGGCAACTATAATTACTAATACAAATTTGAAAAGTCGTTACTCTTGTACAAGTATCTATTGATAATTATTGCATCCTTAAAACAAAAAATAATTACATATAGAAACATTTTATATAAATATTATTAAAAAGATAATTATTATAATGACAATTTGTCCTTCTTGAAATCGAACTAATTATTATTTTCTTAATTATTAATTATTTTTCCTTATTAAGTAATCGGTTTCAATTTTTTTTTCTTCTTAATATTTGATTATTGTAACAATTGCCATGGTTGCTATTCTCAACCACCAAAATTTTGATTTAATTGAAATAATCATCAATATAAAATCAATTGACATTATTTAATTGTGCAACTTAGGATCTATTTTGGATACATTTCTTGTTTGTGTTTTTAAAATCAGAAAATAGTAGTAAAATCTTACATTAAAGATATTAAAAATTATTTAAAAAATTAAGGTATCATAAACTTATTTACTATCTCAAATTTAAAAAATTTGAAATAAAAAACTTATTTACTATTTCAAATTTTAAATGTTTGAAAATAACTTTTAAAGATATAAAATAAATATATACTTTTGATATAAAATATTTTACTTTTACATACAAGCTTCTCACTTTAAAAATGAAAAGTAGAAGTGTAATCAAATGACCACTTTAGTTCCCAATTTAATTTTTTTTCCTTTTAAATAACGGTTTGGTCAATTAAGCTCTTTTGACCATATTAATTCCAGACTAACTTAAAGGGTTTTAAGCTTCTATCTTCTAGCTGATTTAATCATGTGAAAAATAAAATAAATTTTCTAAGTACCTCATTTAATGGTTTAGTAAACCCGTTTGATCATAAAACTTACTAATTGGTTGGTTTAAAGAAATATTTTTAATTTTCTAATTTACTGGTAAAAAAAAAAACTTAAAATCATATTTTCTCACACTCCGTGGTTTGAAAATGATGAATAAATTTTTAAAATAATTGCTTTAAAAAAATTAATTAAATTATCTTATATATATGTTTTATTAAAGTTTGTTCAACGTGGTGAACAAAAGTGAAATTTTTTTAATTAATTGATTCATTAAGTAATAATAAATAGATTTGTCAACCTTTTTACAGTGATTTCAGGAGTTTAGAAACATTTGATAATACTTTTTTTATTATTACAAAAATTAGGCAATTAACAAAATTCTTAAAATTATTTTGAAACTTATTTCTATACTATTAGCAATAAGTATGTAAAAGAGATAGTTGGTATACATGGGCCCTGGACTCATTCAAATCAATTTGAACATCATAGTTGTGATTACAAATTTGATTTAGTTGTAAACTTCATCAAATAATCTATTTAAGGACTTACAATGGTTCATTCCAATACAGTGTAGAAACCCTTCAAGGATTGACCCATAATCTTCCTTAGAAAATTTTTGGTATCTTCCAATATCCTAACTTGCTACTTTACCACATTGGAATATTCAACATGTTATCACCACAAACATAGCCTTATTCTAGTCTTTGAAATTTAAAAGAAAGTTGTCATGTTAAGTATATGATACTAGATAAAGTTTTATACTCATTTTATGTATTTTGAAAATTAATTTGGTATGAACTTGACTTCAAAATTGGTGGAAATGTTATTATTTTTCTTAGATATCCATACTTTCCTAATGCCAGTTAACATTAAAAATGCATTTAATGCATATCTATATTATGAAAATTGTATTCAATCTAAAATCAACTTTGAAAGAAAGTTAAAATCTGTTACTAATTTTTTTTTTTTGAACAAATGGACACCATTTTTAAAAATAATTCATGAAAAGCATACGTGGTTTTGAAGATTAATACAAACTTCACAAATGTTGTTAGTTATATGATAATAATTCTTTATATAAAATTTATATGATAACTTTTCTTGATATATTTTGAAAGAAAATAATGTCAGAGGAAGAAAAAAAGTTATTGAAAGCTAAATAATTTTTCATTGGGTTCAAACATTTTATATATGCTTGATTTTGTTCACTGAATGATATAGACCCAATTTTATTAATTGGATTATTTGATTAAAAGGTTCATTGAATACCCAATTTTAAAAATCTAATCCTTTATCTTTTTTAGCCTTATTTTGACAAAAACGCCCTCATTTTTTCTTTGTAAAAATAACCAATTCTTTTAAAATATGCATGTAAATACTTGAAATAGTTAAGGATATTTATGTCAATAATGGATTACACTTCAAACAAAAACATGGAAGAAATTAAATTTACAAATATGAAGATTAATTCATCTCTTTTAACTTAATTCTTTTATCTTTTCATTATTATTTTTAAAATTTTTATTTGTTTATTGTTATTTTCATTTTCATTTCTATTATTCTTTTTTTTTTTTTTTCATTTTATAGAAAATCATAATAAAATTTAAAAGAAAAAAAAAAAGAAAAAAGAAAGTAGGTTGATTTAAGTAAGGATTAAAATATGGGAGATTATTGGATTTTATAAAATTTTTGAGAAATAATATAAAAATGGAACAAAACTTTGAAAAAAAAAATTAAACAAAACTTTTATAAATTTAAAAAAAAAATTCAAGAAATAATGTATAAAATAAGAAATTGTATAAAGATATTAAAAAATATATTGATAAAGGAACATCCAATGAGTTAGAAAAAGAGTTGTATAAATATAGGGAAAAAAAAGCTTCACTGACCCACATTGATGATGACATAAATAATGTTATTATAATACAAACAAAGATATAACATTCGATGTTATAAAACTTTTTTTCCAAATAAAAACCACTTAATATTGCTAAATAAATAATATAAGTTTAGAATTTGAGTTATTAATTTGAAAAATTAATTAAAAAAATTAAATATTAATTTAAAGATCATTTTTTATATTTTGTAGAAATAATATTTTATTATTATTTGTTATATGACCTAAGTTCAAAGAATATGACCTAGGTACTAAGGTATGAACAATGCAAGCAAGATATTGAGGTATAAAAAATGCGACCTAGGTACTAAAGCACAAAAAAATGACCTAGGTGTTGGTGCATGGCCAACAATTTAGTGTCCAGCTAGCCTCCGCTTAACCTATTTGATGGATGGATTTGCATAAAGGAATGTTCGGATGGGTTTTCCAAGATGCCCCCTGCAAAGCTTAAGTTAGAGATGGAATACTTGAGCAAGTGATTTTTTAGGAAAAGTGGCAAAACACCTTTCTTTTGGTAAATAATGGCTATTTGTCCTCGCTCAAGAGTAACGTCTTCTTAGTACCTTAATTGTGCCTTTGATTATGCTTTTACCGTCTTTAATGCCAATGATTGTCGGCTCATAATGGTTATTGTGCCTTGATGAGTCTTGAAGTTTGGTTTTTTAGCTTCGTAACGGTTGTGTCAATCAATGCACTTAATGCCTATTGCAGTAAATGCTTGTCAAACAGAAATGCATGGTACCTAGTTAGTTTGTCTCTGTACCATGAGGTAGATAGATGGTGTTGCGGTGATTGTCACAACATGTGTTATGTTGGACGATAGTGAGCACCCCACAATGCCCCCTAATTCTTGTAGTTGGGTTTGGCTAGGCTCCAGAAGACCAAAGGAAAGAATTTTGTTGCCCACTAAGTTCAAATTTCTAGCACCATGGGACACACATCCACTGTGCGCGTCACAAGGGGTCACAATAGGGCGACTTGTTAGGTGATGTGTCCCCTCGAATGCCTTGATGCAAGTGCCCATGCCTCATATAGGGTTGCTTTTTAGGCTTCTCTTCCTATTTTCACTTAACCATTGGCTTTCAACACTGTCATCGACAATCTTTCTCCTTTTAGGTTAGTGCGTTCTATCTCGTGGTCTTCATTATAGTGCAATATTCGACTGCTATATTTAGATTTCTTTGAGTTTGAGCTTTCTAATTTTGGAGATTGCATTTGCTATTTCTGCTTCTGAATGTTCTTAGTGGTTTGTTGTTATGCATTTGTGCATGCTTAACCTATATTTTTTGTGTCAAAATCTGTCTCTTGGCTTTTAATAGAGAGCATTGCCTCTACGAAGTTTGGGCAATTTCAAATAACTTGCTTAGCAAGTCTCAGTTGGTTGGGCTCGTCTTGGTTGAAATCAACCTCTTTTTTTCCCAAACGTTGATTGAATTCGGGTTGGTCAGGTTAGACCCAGGTTGGACAAATTAATCGAGCTACATAATTGAAAATCCATCTATAGTATTTTTTTAAAAAAATTTTATATATATTTTTACAAAAAAAAAATTAAATAGTAAATAAAACAAAATTCCAAGATAGCAACAAAAAAATAAAGATAAATTTATTTATCCTTCTAAAAAGTAAAAAAAAAAAATATGGTGTAATCTAATATGATATCTTTTTTTTAAAATCTAAAAATAAAATGAATATTATTATTATATAGGATAATAAATATTATAAAAACGTTAAATCGGGTTTGTATTAGGCTCAGTTGTCCTAACTTCAGCCAAACACTAACCCAAATTGAGTTCAAGTTGAAAAAACCTAACCAAAACTCAACTTGAGTATTGAAAATGATTGTCCAAGTTTGCCTAAATGTTGGGTTACGTTCAAGTTTGACAGAGCTAACCCGCCCAAGTTGCACCCCTAAAATTGTGTAGTGATTATGCTTTTAATGTTAACATTTTAATGTAAGAACGTAAAGATAAAACAAACCACATGCATAGATATGTAAAAATCTTTGATAGATTTAAAATACTTGAAGCATTTATCTTAGAACTTCACAGTTTGTACTTAAGTAAACTACAAGAATCTTTATACATAATGAAGTTATCAGAATGCATGTGGTACAATAACCTCCTTAATGAATATCTTATCAAAAGGATACGTAAATAGTCTAATCTATTCATATATTTTTTATGTCAAAAATCAAATTAACTATTATTATAGTATATGTTGATGACTTAAATCTTATTGGAACTCTTGAAGAACTTACAAAAACAATGACTTATTTGAAAAAGTAATTTGAGATGAAAATATTTGAAAGGAAAAAAATTGGCTTGACATGTTGTTTGAGCATGTTTGAAGTATAATATTTGTCCATTAACATACATAGAGAAAGTCTCTCATATGGACAACTTTTCTATTCAACTCCCTAATGGTTTTCCATTTACTTGAGCTGAACAAAAAAAAATTATTTCGTCCTTGTGAAGATGACAAATATTTGCTTGGTCCCAAAATATTATATCACAATGTAATTGGTACCCTTATTTATCTTTTAAGTTGTAAACACTAGATATTGTTTTTTCTGTTAATTTACTAATAAGATATAACTTCATTCTAACTAAAAGATATTAGAATGATCTCAAACATGTATTATGTAATCTTTGCGGGATAAATAATATGAGTCCATTTTATTCAAAAAATTTAAAATCAAAAGTACTTAGATGTGCAAATGCAAATTATTTTTCGAATCCTCATAAAGTCAATCCCAAAGAGGATATATATTTATTTGTGGCAATACTACTATATCATGAAGATCTCTACAACAAGATTTTTAACTCGTAAGATTTTTTGTTTAACCTAGTTTTGTCTCAATGGATTTGAATTAGAAAGATTTTTAACAAGGAAATCCTAATAGTTAAAGATTATTTTAAAAAATTACAAAATATTGTACTCTTTTTTTTATTAATTTTTTCTATATATATATATATATATATATATATATATATATATATATATTAATGTATGGTACATCCAAATTGGAGTTGTAAGTAGAACAAATGAGGATGTCACCACATTCTCTCCTTTGCTCATCTTAAGGGTCAATATTAAATATAACACATTCATATTCCTTTTATAAGCCTATAAAAAGCATTTTTAAGATTCTTCATCCATCTATTAAAATCATGGCGGAGAAAACGATTGTCTCCAATTCTCTTTATTCTCCTCTCTATATTTTATTTTATTTCTTGTTATTATTCCTTTACAAACATAAAGTTTTATATTGACGTAATTAAATATTAAATGGTATAGGTCCGGATTCCAAGCACATTATGAGACAAAGAAGATGCAATCTTGCTTTCTGTCTTTTCAGACCCAAATAATACTGGCGAAATATGGGACCCAATTCATTTTATGAGTTTTCCAAGAGCCAAAGATGGCCATTTAATTATTAAATCCTCCACTTTGGTTGTAGTGACAGTGGGAGATGGACCCCATATTTACTTTACTAATTTCATAAGATCTCATCTAATTATTTTTAATTTGATTTAATGATAATGGGAGGTGCATGGCATATCATTTGCTTTTTGCTTTTTTTTGAAACATGTTAAACCACAGTAATAAATAAATAAATAAATAAATAAATAACTTTAGATATTTAGGGTATGTTTAGTAACGGTTTTTCAAAATAGATTTTTTTTAAAAAAAGTTTTAAGAATAGTTTTGAAAATTGTCTTATGATGTTTTGTAAAACAAAGATTTGTTTAAAAATTTAAAATATTTTAAACTTATTTTTAATATATTTTAAAATTAATTTTTATGTATAGTATTTTGTTTTCGATCATTCTAAATGTCTATGTAATTATTTTCCAGGTTTTTTGTTTTGGAGAACAGAAGGTCGTTTTAAAAAATAGTTGTCAAATAAGCCCTTAATGACAAAGAAACACTCAAAACAATAAAATTTTAAATAAATGATCCATTCCTATCATAAAAATTAATGTTGAAAAGTTCATTATTTTATAGGTTTTGCTCTTATTTCATTTTTATGACTATTATTTTGAGTACCAATATTTTATTGTAACATAAGACTAGCTGGAGGGAAAAACATAGTCCTGAAATTATTGATAAATGACGAGAAAAGGTGCAATCTTACTATAATGAGCTAATTGAAGCTGATCAGAAGGCCACATGAATGTAAAGGTGGCATAGATGCTTATAGTTCTGAAATTATTCTTAGCAACAGACATCAAAGATAGAGTATTAACAAAATGAACTAAGGATTAGATAATAGTATGAAAAAGGAAACGAAAAATGAAATACTTGGAATCACCAAAATAAGAACTAGGATATGCCAAAAAAGATAAAATAAAAAAAAATAAAAAAAGCAACAAATACAAAGGACAATGTGTATTTAGAAAATGCATTTGCAAACAAATAGTTGAAGATGAAAAAGTTTGCATAGATGTTTGTGGCCCTAAAAATATTCATGGTAGAAAACATCAAAATATATGATACTAATAGTTTTAAAAAACCATGTATTCACTCCAATTTTGATATATTTGTTTGGAAAATGCAAACACTTTGATCTCACCTTTATCTAAATAGGCAACCGTACATGGGTTAATCTAACCATTCTTGGTGATCTCTATTAGCCATCTCTTGGTTAGACAACTCTAATTAGTATCTGCCAAATTTTCATTGCTCTATGAAGAGTTAGCAAATTTTTAACTTGGATTTTAAGAATACTTGTAGGAATAATCGATGTTGGTCGAAAAGTCCTTAATTTTGGGACACGAAATATACACAAAAAAATATCACAACCATATATGTGTGTATGATATATATAAAGAATGTTGGATGGGGAAATTATATACATAGGTAAATTAGAATCATGTATTGCCATTTATATTTGGCAATAGTGGGTAAATCAAATCAAAATTGTATATTGTCATTCATATATTTGGCAATAGCGTATGATCTACAAGGAAACCTGGTGGTGGTAGAAGCCTATAAATAGAGGTCTCCCTCCTCATTTAACCCATTCCAGAGTTGAGAGAAAAAGAGTGGTATAACTTTTTGAGTGAAAAAGTGAGGTTCTCTTGAGGGTTAGAGAATTATCATTCTCTTGAGAGTTAGAGAATTATTATTCTCTTAGGTGTAATTGGGTTTTGGGTTTGTAAGGAGTGAGTGTTTATAAAAACTTGTGGCTATTTTTCTCCCTATAATGAAGATTTGTAGCAGCTCCGTGGATGGAGCTTGTTTTAGGTGAACCATGTAAGTTTCATATGTTGATTTTATTTGCTCTATTTTGTTATTATTCCCACGTTTTTATTTGCTTCATTTATCTAGTATTTTAAGAGGTTTATTTCCTAACAACTAGTATTAAAGCAAGGTTTTGCAAAAGGAGATTCGAATTTAAGAAGGACAATTATGACATCTCCAGTATTTCCTATGAACTTTTAGTTTTGTCTAAGGAGGCTTGGTTTTAAGCAGGACTGTTGTGATCCCTCTAATCTTTCCTAAGAACTTTCTTAGTAGTTTAAAGCTCTAAGTAAAAGTTTCTATGCAATTTTTGTAGGTATAGAGGTGATACAAAAAGTACAATTTTTGCAGAACTCCTGAAGAACCAGATTTGAGTGGGAGTGATGGCAATAGTTGAAGAAAAGAGCATCAGAATTGAGAAGTTTAGTGGTGAAGATTTTAGCTTCTTGAAAATACAAATTGAAGATTATCTATATAAAAAAGGCATGCATTTTCCTTTTTTGAGAGAAAAGCCAATAGATATGAAGGATGAAGAGTAGTCTCTACTCGATAGGCAGGTGCTTGGAATTATCTAATTGACATTATCTTGCAATGTTGCTTTCAACATAGCAAAGAAAAATACCACTGCGGGTCTTTTGGTGGCTCTTTCTAACATGTACGAGAAGCCATCCGCTTCAAATAAAGTGCACCTGATGAAACGATTGTTCAATTTACGAATGATACAAGGTGTGTCTATGGCAGCTTACATCAATGAATTTAGTATAATCATAACACAACTAAGTTTAGTGGAAATTGAGTTCGATGAAGAAGTTTAAGGTTTGATCCTTTTATCCTCTCTACCAAAAAGATGGAACACGATCGTGACGACAGTGAGCAATTCTTTTAGGAGTAAGAAGATGGTATTTAAGGATGTTTGAAATCTAATTCTAAGTGAAGAAATACGTCAAAGAAAATTAGGAGAAACATCAAGTTATTCCTTAAATACCGAATCTGAAGGTAACCCAATGATGGAAACTCAAATTGAAGTAGATCAAAATCAAGATGGATCAAGTTTAGATCTAGGAAGAAAGAGATTAGCTACTGAAATTGCAGTAAGAATGGTTACTTGAAGAAGGATTGTAGAGCACCGAAAAAGAATGATGGTCGTGCAAAGGAATCCATGAACGTGGCCGAAGATACTAGTGATGCTCTATTCCTAAGTGTCAACAGTCCAGTTGAATCCTAGGTTTTGGATTTGGGGCATCGTTTCACTACACCTCACACCATGAAATCATGGAGAACTATTTTAGTGATGATTTCAGCAAGGTTCATCTGGCTGATGATGAGACCTTGAAGATTACAGGAAAAGGTGATATTCAAGTGAAGCTACCAAATGAGACTGTATGGAAGTTGAAATACGTGAGATTTATTCCTAGTTTGAAAAGAAATTTAATCTTAGTGGGTCAACTTGATCAAGATGGTTATTGTACAACCTTCACAGGGAGAGAATGGAATATCACCAAGGGAGCTATGGTCATAGCTCATGGAAAGAAGAATGGTACTCTCTATGTTACTTTTAGCTTGGAGATTATTATTGTAATTGAAAAATTAGATGAGAAGTTGAAAATATGGCACCAAAGACTCGGTCATATGAGCGAGAAAGGGATGAAGGTTCTTGTTTTAAAGAGGAAGTTGCTAGATCTAAAATCAATAGACATCGCTCTATGCGAGGATTGTATTTTTGGGAAAACGAAAGTGGTCAATTTCTTAAAGATCGACAATCCACCCAAAGTAGAGAAGCTAGAGCTAGTTCACATAAAGATGTGGGTGCCATCACCAATTTCATCTATTGGAGGCTCATTGATGACTCTACTTGGAAGGTATGGGTTTACTTTCTGAAGAAAAAAAAAAAAGAAGTTTGTGATGTTTTCAGAAAATGGAAAGCCATGGTAGAGAACGAGAGGGGCTTGAAAGTGAAGCGATTGAAGTTTGACAATGGATGAGAGTACAAACACAAGAAGCTTAAAGAGTTTTGTGTAGCCAATGGAATTAAATTGAAAAGACTATTTCGAACACTCCTAAAAACAATGGTGTAGTAGAGTGCATGAACAGAACTTAAGTTCAACGCAAAGTCCAAGAAATGTTCTTTTGTGATGAATTTTGCTATCAATTTTGGGATCTTGAAAAATGGAAAATCATCAGAAGTAGGGATGTCATCTTTAATGAGAAAACAATGTATAAGGATATATAAGTCATTTGTAAAATCTACTAACAAAAAAGTCGAAACTAGAAAGAAGGAGTACATTGAGTTTGAGGAAAACTCTAAGACGGAAGGACAATCAGGGGATCGACAAAATCCTAGAAATGAAGTCTCTTAAGAAGAACCTCTCACTCTTGCAGCATAAATGAGACGCTCCTTGAAAACTCCTAAACCGGTACAATGCTCTTCACCTTCTTTGCATTATTTATTGTTGACTAACAATGGAAAACCAAACTGTTATGATGAAGCAATCTAGGTTGAAGATTCGGTCAAGTGGGAGTTTGCCATGAAAGATGAGATGGACTTATTGATGTCAAATCAGACATGGGATTTGACTAAACTACCAGAAAGGAAGAAAGCTTTACATAACAAATGGGTTTTTAGGATCAAAGAAGAGCATGATGGAAACAGGCGTTACAAAGCTAGGCTGGTGGTCAGAGGATTTCAATAGAAAAAATGTATCGACTACACTGAGATTTCTCTCCAGTGGTGAAGTTGACGACAATTAGGTTGATGCTAAAAATGGTAGTTGTAGAAAATTTACATCTTGAGCAGTTAGATGTAAAGATAACCTTCCTTCATGGTGATTTAGAGGAAAACATTTATATGAAGCAACCAGAAGGCTTCATGGTAGCAAGTAAAGAAAGCTTTGTGTGCAAGTTGAAGAAGAGTCTGTACAGTCTCAAACAGGCTCCAAGATAGTGGTACAAGAAGTTCGATAGCTTTATGAGTAGTAACGGTTTTAGAAGATGTCAAGTAGATCATTGTTGTTATATCAAAAAGTTTAACAACAGATTTATTATTTTACTTTTGTTTGTAGATGATATGCTCATTATAGGTTCTGATATGCAAGAGATAAATAGCTTAAAGCGGGAGTTGTCGAAGCAGTTTGCAATGAAAGATAAAGGCGCTGCAAGGAAAATTATTGGAATGAGGATTACTAGGGATATAGCAATAGGGACTTTGACGTTGTCACAGACAAAGTTCATCAACAAAGTGCTCTCCAAGTTCAACATGTAGAATGTTAAACCAGTGAGCACACCTTTAGGTACCTATTTCAAAATTTCCAAAGAGTAATCCCCAAAGATTGAGGAAGAATGTGATCACATCAAGAAGGTTCCTTATTCCTCAACCATTGGAAGTTTGATGTATGCCATGGTTTTTACAAGACTAGATATTGCATAAACAAAGGGAATTAGGTTTTGGGTTTGTGAGGAGCGAGTGTATGTAAACACTTATGGTTATTTTTCTCCCTATAGTGAAGATTTGTAGTAGCTCTGTGAACATAGCTTGTTTTGGGTGAGCCACTTAAATTTCGTGTATTGATTTTGTTTGCTTTATTTCGTTATTATCTCAACGTTTTTATTTGCTTCATTAATCTGGTGTTTTAGGAGGTTTATTTCCAAACAAATGATAATTTTTTTATGAGATATATTAGTGTTCTTTATTTAATATAGAAAGAGACCCTAGTGTTCATGGGGGTTAATTCTTGTTTAAGAAAGTGAGCACAAATCTTTTTTAATACTTTTTTTTTAATTTTGGATTTTAAATTTTGAAAATAAAAGGTAAATATAGATTATGACCATGTTTTAAATTTATTTTCAAAATTATAATTTTAAAAATAGAAATTAAGAAACAAAAGTGGAATCCAAACCCTCTCATGGGCAATCTTTGCAATCTATACTGAATTCTTTAGTGTCCTAACAATTCTCTAATTCTTATTTCAGCATATCTAATCAAAGAGATGACACATATAATTGAAACAAGTTTTGAGCATGCATTTTTTTTTCTTTTCAAGGAAAACCTGTTTATTTATATATGTAATTTCATCAATTAGGGAGTATTGCACCTTTACAAAAGCCCTGCAAATTACTTTTTCTTTAAATTTAAAGGTTAAGCCACTTCTTTTCAGTATTTTAACTTGGTAGTTATTTTAGGCTTACTTCCTCTAGAATCAATTAGTTTTGAACTGATGGGAGTGGACTTGTTCGGCCCAAAGAAATGAGATGATTGTTCTTTGATTTTTAGTTCTGCTTTATGGGGTTTTTAAAGGCCAACACTATCCCACATTCAAAACTGTAAAAAGCATAACAAAATTTGTTTTTCTCTAATTTTAGAATTTTATGGGAGTGGATCCTAGACATCATCTTATAAAAGATCTAGAATAAATTATTTGCTGTCAGAATACTTTGGTAGTTAAAATTTCTTAAGGGTTAGAGAATAAGATATCCTTTAAAATCAAGCATTAAGACTGAAAGAGGGAGGAAAAACTCATATTTAGTAGGATTGGAACATTCCAATTTCTTTAGGAAACTTTGATGTGGATTTGATAAAGAAATTAAAATCAAAATTTGAAGGATGCATACCTCAATTGTATGATCTACCACAGTTAGGATGCATCGCCTCACTGTAGTCTCATGTAAAATTTTTTGTACTAATAGCTTGAATGAATAAATTTTCCCTGCAGTGCAAAGCAAAATAATGTTGTTTTAATCACAGGCGGAGAAAAACTCAAACACCTGATCAGACAAATCCTTCATATCTAATCAATTTCACTATAGACTTTGAAGCTGATGAACAACTTGCTTCAGGTACCAAGGTTCCAGAAAGTTGTGGTCCTTTCCGAATCAACAGGCTTCTTGATTTTTATTTAAAGTTTTTAAGTACCTTTTTTTTTCTTTCTTTGTACTGTTCTCTTCCTAATAGTTGTAGAAAAGACAACTTCCTTTTGGATTATTACTTTGTTGAGGCTATGAATCGGATTATAGTATAAGAGAAAGTCAACAATCACGTCGAGGATGTGTTGATCTTGATGAATTCAAAAAGAGTATTTGGGATTAACAACCTCTTATTTATTAGTTGTTATTGTTTTTTTGGTCGACATGGGCATGTTCCATTGGTAAACCCCATGAGATCATAGCCAATAGGGAGCGAATGAAATTAAAAGGGCAATTCATTTTTTTTTTTTTTACATTACATATATACAATACAAGATAACTTAGGGAAGCTATAATTATGCAAGAAAAATAATATTTCGTAAACTTAAGGAAAATAAAATCGCTTATAAGATTTGAAAACTAATTATCCTTATCACTATTTAATTTAGCATATATATCATCATTAGCATCAAATAATAAACTAAGTACAATAAACTAAGAACAAAGACAGAATCGAGGCAATATTAATAGTTGAAATAGAAAGTTCATAAGAATTCTAAAACTTTTGAACAATGAGAACATCAAATTATTTTGGATTTAAAAAAAATATTTTTTCAACATATTAATTTAAAATTTATTTTTGATTTAAATGATATTAGTGGCATTGGAATGCATTTCTTCTTCTTCTTTTTAAATAGAAATTTCTATATAAAGTTTAGGAGCTCTCATACAAAAACTATAAAATGATCTTAAATTCTTAAAAAATAAATTCAAAATTTTTAAAATTGGAGAAGTGATTTTTTTTTATTTCCTCAAATTTAAAATATTAAGAAAAGTTTTATTTAAGAACATAAGATGAATCTTAACTTTTTGTATAAACATTTGTATACTTTACGAAAGAGTTTCTATTTTAAAAAAAAATTAAAAAAAATAGAAAATATATTCAAATAACTTATTTATTATAAATACTTAACATGTATAATAACTTCTATTAACTTATTAAGGATAATATTAAGTTAACAAGTCTCTTTACTTAGCACCTTCTCACTTTACTAAACACCATCTAAGCTAGGCTGGGGAAAATGTTATGATATTAAATGATAGTTAAATTTTAAGGTGGACATAATCTTTATTAAAGCATGATATTGTTTATGAATTTCAACACTAACCAAAACTAAATATTATTCTAAGATATTTGAAAATACAAAGTCTTTGTGATATGCTTAGCATGGGAGAAATAAATTATAGTAATGTCCTAATGTAATTAACCAACCAGTTAAAGGCTCTTAATAGTAATTTTCTCAAATTAACTAGGAGAAACCAAATTTTTCAATGAAAATCAAAGATACAACCCCATGTCATTTTAAACCAGAGTTCTAGATTAATCCCAAATCACCTCTACTTTCACCTTTAAATCACTTTGAACGTATAAGATATAGAAAACACTCTTCCACAAATATTAAGTTGTTTGGTCCCCAAAAAATTTAAGGAAAAAAATGAGAGAAAAATAAAATAGCAAGAAAAAATAGAAGGAAAAAGATTGAACAAAAATAAATAAAAAATAAGATTGAAAATCAATCAATTGTTTTTATATACTATTTTAAATTTATTTTAATTATTTGTTTTCCTTTTGTATATTAAGATTAAATAATTTAAAATGCATAAATTTATACAATTTTATTTTTTTCATATTTTTCATAGTAAAATTAAATATAAAAAAAATCATTTTACCATTACCCTTTTTCTTTCCTTAGACCTTTCTAGGAACTAGATATAAATTTGGGCTAGCAACCAAATTTGACTCAAATGAAGTGAGAAAATTTTCATGGTTTGAAGGTGAATACCATTATAATCAAAGGGTATATTGTTTTTTAGTACCATAGCCACTTCAAAAAAAAAAAAATGGAAAAAGTAGATAAGTAAATATAAAGGGTGTGATAACTTTTACATGAGTTGTGGGAAGTGTAACCAAAAGATACAAAGTAAGCGATATTCCTTAGTATCATTTATGTAACATTGAACATTATTTTAAATTCGAAGAATTTGAGTAACCGTATATTCATTTACAAGTTGCTAATATGAAATTGAAAAACATGCATTTTGAGATGTTGAAGGAAATTAAAACTCAAATTACTTTTCAAATCCATAGAGTGAATATGGGACATGGGAAGAGATTTGAATCCACCAACTAAATATGGGAGATATATGAGGGAGACTTCAGAGCCATGATGGTTGTGCCATCCACCATTAATTAAAATAGTTGCATGTTACCAAATTGGTAGAGATATGATAAATGATAAGTATTCACTCCAAAAAATTTGGTCTATTGGAAAATTTTGAAGGGTTCCATGTCATTGGCATGAGTTTGTTGTACAAAACCATGTATTCACTCCAATTTTGATATATTAGTTTGGAAAATGCAAACACTTTGATCTCACCAATTTTGATATATGATAAATGATAAGTATTCACTCCAAAAAATTTGGTCTATTGGAAAATTTTGAAGGGTTCCATGTCATTGGCATGAGTTTGTTGTACAAAACCATGTATTCACTCCAATTTTGATATATTAGTTTGGAAAATGCAAACACTTTGATCTCACCTTTATCTAAATAAGTAACCGTACATGGGTCAATCTAACCATTCTTGGTGATCTCCATTAGCCATCTCTTGGTTAGACAGCTCTAATCAGTATCTGCCAATTTTTCATTGCTATATGAAGAGTTAGCAAATTTTTAACTTGGATTTTAAGAATACTTGTAGGAATAATCGAGGTTGGCCGAAAAGTCCTTAATTTTGGGACACGAAAAATATCACAACCATATATGTATGTATGATATATATAAATAATGTTGGATGAGGAAATTATGTACATAGGTAAATTAGAATCATGTATTGCCATTTATATTTGGCAATAGTGTGTAAATCAAATCAAAATTGTATATTGTCATTCATATATTTGGCAATAGTGTATGATCTACAAGGAAACCTGGTGGTGGTAGAAGCCTATAAATAGAGGTCTCCCTCCTCATTTTACCCATTCCAGAGTTGAGAGAAAAAGAGTGATACAACTTTTTGAGTGAAAAAATGAGGTTCTCTTGAAATTTAGAGAATTATTATTCTCTTAGGTGTAATTGGATTTTGGATTTGTGAGGAGTGAGTGTTTGTAAATACTTGTGGCTATTTTTCTCCCTATAGTGAAGATTTGTAGCAGCTTCGTGGATGGAGCTTGTTTTAGGTGAACCATGTAAGTTTTATATGTTGATTTTATTTGCTCTATTTTGTTATTATTTCCACATTTTTATTTGCTTCATTAATCTAGTATTTTGAGAGGTTTATTTCCTAACAACTAGTATTAGAGCGAGGTTTTGTGGTGTTTTATGAGCTTGGAGGTAGTCTAAGGAAGTTTTGTCTAAGGAGATTCGAATTTAAGAAGAACAATTGTGACCTCTCCAGTATTTCCTAGGAACTTTTAGTTTTGTCTAAGAAGGCTGGGTTTTAAGCAGGACCGTTGTAATCCCTCCAATCTTTCCTAAGAACTTTCTTAGTAGTTTAAATCTCTAAGTAAAAGTTTCTCTACAATTTTTGTAGGTATAAAGGTGATACAAAAAGTACAATTTTTGCAGAACTCCAGAGGAACCAGATTTGAGTGGGAGTGATGGCAGCAGATGAAGAAAAGAGCATCAGAATTGAGAAGTTTAGTGGTGAAGATTTTAGCTTCATGAAAATACAAATTGAAGATTATCTATATCAAAAAGGCATGCATTTTCCTCTTTTGGGAGAAAATCCAATAGATATGAAGGATGAAGAGTAGGCTCTATTCGATAGGCAGGCACTTGGAATTATCCAATTGACATTATCTTGCAATGTCGCTTTCAACATAGCAAAGGAGAATACCATAACGGGTCTTATGGTGGCTCTTTCTGACATGTACGAGAAGCCATTCGCTTCAAATAAAGTGCACTTGATGAAGCGATTGTTCAATTTGTGAATGATACAAGGTGTGTCTATGGCAGCTCACATTAATGAATTTAGTATAATCACAACACAACTAAGTTTAGTGGAAATTAAGTTCAATGAAGAAGTTTGAGGTCTGATCCTTTTATCCTCTCTACTAGAAAGATGGAACATGATGGTGATGACAGTGAGCAATTCTTTTGGGAGTAAGAAGATGGTATTTAAGGATTTTTGAGATCTAATTCTAAGTGAAGAAATACGTCAGAGAAAATTAGGAGAAACATCAAGTTATACCTTAAACATCGAATCCAGAGGTAGACCCAATGATAGAAACTCAAATTGAAGTAGATCAAAATCAAGATGGAGCAAGTTTAAATCTATGAAGAAAGAGATTAACTACTAAAATTGCGGTAAGAATGGTTACTTGAAGAAGGATTGTAGAGCACCAAACAAGAATAATGGTAGTGTAAAAGAATCCATGAACGTGCTTGAAGATACTAGTGATGCTCTAATCTTGAGTGTCAACAGTCTAGCTGAATCCTGGATTTTGGATTCTAAGGCATCATTTCACTACACCTCATACCATGAAATCATGGAGAACTATTTAAGTGGTGATTTCAGCAAGGTTCATCTGGCTGATGATGAGACCTTAAAGATTATAGGCAAAGGTGATATTCAAGTGAAGCTGCCAAATGAGACTGTATGGAAGTTGAAAGATGTGAGATTTATTCCTAGTCTGAAAAAAAATTTAATCTTCATAGGTCAACTTGATCAAGAAGGTTATTGTACAACCTTCACAAAAAGCGAATGGAAAATCACCAAATGAGCTATGGTCATAGCTCATGGAAAGCAGAATTGTACTCTCTATGTTACTTCTGGCTTGGAGACTATTATTGTAATTGCAAAAATAGATGAGAAGTTAAAATATGACACCAAAGACTCGGTCATATGAACAAGAAAGGGATGAAGGTTCTTGTTTTAAATAGGAAGTTGCTAGATCTAAAATCAGTAGACGTCGGTCAATGCGAGGATTGTATTTTTTGTAAACAAAAAAATGGTCAATTTCTTATAGATTGATAATCCACCCAAAGCAGAGAAGTTAGAGCTAATTCACACAAACATGTGGGTGCCATCACCAATTTCATCTATTGGACGCTCATTGTATTATGTCACCTTCATTGATGACTCTACTAGGAAGGTATGGGTTTATTTTCAGAAAAAGAAATAAGAAGTATGTGATGTTTTTAGAAAATGGAAAGCTATGGTAGAGAATGAGACGGGCTTGAAAGTGAAGCGATTGAAGTTTGAAAATGGAAGAGAGTATAAACATTTGTGCTGCCAATGGAATTAAATTGAAAAAACTATTTCGAAGACTGCTCAGAAAAATGGTGTAGCAAAACGCATGAACAGAACTCTAAATGAATATGCTAGAAGCATGAGAATACACGCAAGCTTACCCAAGATGTTTTGGGCTGAAGCTGTCAACACAGTGACCTACCTTATCAACCATGGGTCTTCAATGCCTCTCAGAGAAAAAATACTTAAGAAAGTCTAGAGTGGTAAAGAGGTAAACTTTTCACATTTGAGAGTATTTGTTCATATTTCTTATGTTCATATTGACTTGTTTGAAAGGAGTAAGCTCAATGCAAAGTCCAAGAAATATTCTTTTGTGATGAATTTGGCTACCGATTGTGGGATCTTAAAAATAAAAAAATCATCAAAAACAGGGATGTCATCTTCAATGAGAAAATAATGTATAAGGATAAGTCATCTGTAAAATGTACTAACACAAAAGTTGAAACTGGAACGAAGGAGTGCATTGAATTTGAAGAAAACTCTAATATGAAAGGGCAATCAAGGGATTGAAAGAATCTTGGAAATGGAGTCTCTTAAGAAGAATCACTCTTGTAGCAGAAATGAGACGCTCCTTGAAAACTCCTAAACCGGTACAATGCTATTCACATTCTTTGCATTATTTATTGTTGACTAACAATGGAGAATCAAAGTGTTATGATGAAGCAATTTAGGTTGAAGATTTAGTCAAGTGGGAGTTTTCCATGAAAGATGAGATGGACTTGTTGATGTCAAATTAGACATGGGATTTGACTGAACTACTAAAAGGGAAGAAAGCTTTACATAACAAATGGGTCTTTAGGATCAAAGAAAAGCATGATGGAAACAAGCATTACAAAGCTAGGCTGGTGGTTAGAGGATTTCAACAGAAAGAAGGTATCGACTATATTGAGATTTTCTCTCCGGTGGTGAAGTTGATGACAATTAGGTTGGTGTTAAAGATGGTAGTTGTAGAAAATTTACATCTTGAGTAGTTAGATGTAAATACAACCTTCTTTCATGGCAATTTAAAGGAAGACATCTATATGAAGCAACTACAAGGCTTCATGGTAGCAAGCAAAGAAAGCTTCATGTGCAAGTTGAAGAAGAGTCTATACACTCTCAAACAGGATCCGAGACAATGGTACAAGAAGGTCGATAGCTTCATGAGTAGCAACGGTTTTAGAAGATGTCAAGTAGATCATTTTTGTTATATAAAAAAGTTTAACGATAGCTTTATTATTTTACTTTTTTCTATAGATGATATGCTCATTTCAGGTTCTGATATGCAAGAAATAAATAACCTAAAGCGGGAGTTTTCGAAGCAGTTCGCAATGAAAGATCTAGGTGCTACAAGGCTGATTCTTATAATGAGGATTAATAGGGTTATATCAGTAGGGACTTTGACGTTGTCACAGGTAGAGTACATCAACAAAGTATTCTCCAAGTTTAACATGTAGAATGCTAAATGGTGAACACACCTTTAGGTGCCTATTTCAAACTTTCCAAAGAGTAATCCCCGAAGATTGAGGAAGAATGTGATCACATCAAGAAGGTTTCTTATTCCTCAACCATTGGAAGTTTGATGTATGTCATGGTTTTTACGAGACCGGATATTGCATAAACAGTGGGAGTGGTGAGCAAGTACATGAACAATCCTGGTAAGATGCATTGGGAAGAAGTTAAATGGATCTTCAGATATCTATGGAGTACCAAAAGAATGACACTCTATTTTAGAAGTGGAGATATGAAATTGGAAGGCTTTGTTGATGTTAACCTAGCTGAAGATGTCGACAACAAAAATAATACCATAAGATATGTGTATACTCTTGGAAAAACTACATTGAGTTAGATTTCTCAATTACAGAAATTTGTAGCTCCCTCCGCTATTGAGGAAGAATATATTATCGTTACAAAAGCTAGTAAGGAGATGATTTGGCTTCAAGGTTTCTTGGAAGAGTTGGGAAAGAAACAAGAGAATAATGTCCTATATTTCGATAGTCAGAATGAAATTCACTTGGCTAAGAATCCGTTTTTCCATGCTAAAATAAAGCATATTCAAACAAAGTATCATTTCATTCGATCTCTTCTGGAGGACAAAGCTCTTAGACTTGAGAAGATTCAAGGAAATGAAAACCCTATAGATGTGCTAACAAAGATGGTGACAATTGACAATCTGAAGTTATATTCAACTTCAATTAGCCTGCAAATGTAGAAGAAAAGAGATGAACTATTTCATTGATCTTGTGTGAAGACATAATTGAAGTAAGTCTTCAAGTGGGAGATTTTTGGCCGAAAAGTCCTTGATTTTAGGACACAAAATATACGCGTAAAATATCACAATAATATATGTGTGTGTATGATATACATATATAAAGAATGTTGGATGAGGAAATTATGGACACAGGTAAATCAAAATCGTGTATTGCCATTTATATTTGGCAATAACATGTAAATCAAATCAAAGTCGTATATTGTTATTCCTATATTTGGCAATAGCCTATGATCTTGATAGGCCACGTCAGTCAACAAGGCCCCGTAATCCAAATCCCAAATACTTGGGATAAGTTGGACGTGATCAACATGAAGTTTGGGTCGTAGGGAACATTGGAAGTTTACATAGGAATGGGTTTTCAGGAGTTATGCATTTTACGTCATTTTCTTTCCGTTAGTGTTGTCTGTTATATGCTATGTTATATGCTCTGTTTTACGTGTTTAAGTTCCGGTTATTAAGCTACTAGTTCCCTTCATTTTCGACATTATTGTAATTGGTTTTTCTTATTTAAAGCAGCCCAGAAATTATCAAGAATGAGGGGAAAAAAATTATTCAACTATTATGGTTCATTTCTCACCCGAAGAGAAAGTCATTTACGTTAACATCTATCACATTTGTTGGGACCTAACATTGGTATCAGAGCCAGGTTAAAAATTTTTCACTATGGGAACCAATAAAGAGCAAATTGAGCGTCTAGAGGCAGGGCTCGGTGAAGCTCAAGATGAGCTACACCGGATGGAGCTCGGCATGGCTAACAGACTACGGCATGTGGAAGAAACTCTTAACCGTCTCTTTGATGTACTCCTTATAGACTAAGAGCCTCCAAACCATGGTGTCCAATATCATGAAGGTCATAATGGGGGATGACTTGTTGTATCCTCCAAAACAGCGAAGCTGGAATTTCCTCAATTTTCAAGAGATGATCTGACGGAGTGGTTCAACCGTGTGAACCAATTTTTCTAGTTCCAAAACACTCCCGAAGCCCACAAAGTTTCTTTGGCCTCCTACCACTTGGAAGGAGAGGCCAACTAGTGGTGGTAGTGGATTCGTAGGACATTCCAGGAAGATAGACGCGGGCTCTTATGGATGAATTTTGAGGATTAACTCTGGGCTCGCTTCGGGCCTTCGGAGTGCGAAGATTTTGACAAAGCCCTTTCGAGGTCAGACAGACTGGTTCCTTGCGTGAATACCAAAGGGAATTTGAACGCTTGGGCAATTGAGTGGCTGGACACAAAAGGCTCTAATGGGAACATTCATGGGCGGTTTACGAATAGATATTTCGGATGAGATTCGAATGTTTAAACCTCAAACATTGAAAGATGCCATCAGCTTCGCACGCATGAGAGATGATCAACTAGTGAGACAACCGAGATTCATACGACCTTCACCTCCGGTGTGAGCTTCCCTAGCTCTTCCTCCAGTAAATCGTACGACACCAGTAGCACCGGCCGCCCTTGCTAGACGTCTAAGTTGGGAAGAAATGCAGCGTAAGCGATTCTAGGGCCTATGTTTTAACCGTAACGAATGTTTTACAGTAGGACATAAATGTCAGGAGCCCTGAATTCTCATGTTGGAGGGACACGATGGCGAAAACGTCACCTGTGACTCCGTAACCAAAGAACCACCAGTGGAGGAGAACCATGAGGGGCCTATCGAACCAGAGATTATGTTGCATGCTTTAACAGGTTGGATAGCACCCAAGACCATGTGAGTAGCTGCCAGGATCGGTGTCCACGACGTCATCACATTAATCGATAGTAGGTCGACTCACAATTTTATTAATGAGCGTGTGGCCAACCTACTACGATTACCAGTGATACCAACTGAAACCTTCACAGTGCGGGTAGCTAACGGAGAAAATCTTAGATGCCATGGAAGGTTCGATGAGGTACCAGTAAACCTGCAAGGCATAAATTTTTCATTAACTCTTTATTCTCTACCACTCACCGAATTGGATATAGTCCTGGGAATTCATTGGCTCGGGCTACTCGGGTTTGTGGTTTGCAACTGGAAACGATTAACCATGGAATTTTCCTAGGAAAACCAGACCGGACGTTTGATAGGGATTGATGGCCAAGATATTCAAGAGGCATCACTCAAAGAAATATCCAAGGGAGTACGCCCAGGCCATACCATCCTTGTTTTTTGCCTACAAGTTGCCAAGAAGGACCCATAAGACCACATACACCCGAGCATGCAAGCAGTGCTACGAGAATTCTCTGATGTATTTACCGAGCCCTCAAGCTTACCACCTATCCGAGAGGTTGATCATAGCATTCCCCTGAAGGAAGTAACTGAGCTAGTTAATGTGCGACTGTACCAATATGCACATTATCAAAAAGAGGAGATTGAGAAACAGGTCCAAGAAATGCTAAGCTCAGGACTTGTTCAACCTAGCACTAGCCCTTTTTCATCACCGATACTGTTGGTGAAGAAAAAAGATGGCAATTGGTGCTTTTGCACGGATTATCGCGCACTCAACGCATCAACCATTAAAGACTGGTTCCCGATTCCCACCGTTGAGGACATGTTGGATGAACTCTATGGTGCCTCGTATTTTACCAAGCTCGATTTAAGGGCTGGGTACCATCAAGTACAAGTAAATCCTCTTGATATCCTTAAAACTGCTTTCCGAACGCATAATGAACATTACAAGTACTTGGTTATGCCATTTGGTTTATGTAATGCACCATCTACATTTCAAGCCATTATGAATTCTATTTTCCGCACTCATCTTAGAAAATTTATATTAGTTTTCTTAATTTGATGATATATTAGTTTATAGTCCTTCATGGGACACACATTTAGTACATGTAAAGCAAACCTTGGAGATATTGAGGTAGCACCAATTCTTTGTCAAGGCTAGTAAATGTGCCTTTGGGCAACAGAAACTAGAATATTTGGGGCATATTGTTACTAACCAAGGAGTAGAAGTGGACAAGAGTAAAATAGCAGCGATGGTGGCATGGCCACGACCTACTAATATTTCAGCACTACGTGGGTTTTTAGGCTTGACAGGTTACTATTGGAAGTTCGTCCAAAATTATGGTATTATAGCTTGGCCTCTTACCAACCTCCTCAAGAAGGGTCAATTCGGGTGGAATGATGAAACGGAGACGGCTTTCCTTGCACTCAAACATGCCATGACAACCACCCCTACATTAATAATGCCAAATTTCAATGACTCATTTACCATTGAGATGGACACATCCGGTGAAGGAATATGAGCTGTACTGTCACAACAAGGAAAACCAATGGCATTCATGAGTCGAGCACTCGGAGTGACTAAGAAATCCTGGTCCACTTACGCTAAGGAAATGTTGGCCATCATAGAGGCTATACGTTTATGGTGCCCATACCTTCTGGGCAAGAAATTTTACATTTAAACTGATCAGCGCAGTCTCAAGTTTTTCTTGGAACAACAGACGGCTACACCATAGTAGCATAAATGGGTAGCTAAGCTCCTGGGGTACGACTACAAGATAGTCTATCGACCTGGATGTGAAAATTCTACTGCCAACGCACTATCACGTAAACCGGGTTGTCCCATTCTCCACAGCCTTTTTCTTCCCCAAGTTAGTATATGGGAAGACATTAAACAAGCAACAACGAAGGATCCGTATATCCAGTCAATGGGTCATAAGGCAGCTAACCATCCCGAGAGACCTTATGCATGGCGTCAAGGGCTACTTTTCTTCAAAGGCAGGGTTGTCATCCCAGACGACGGAGCCTTATGTGGTAAATTGCTACATGAAATGCATGACACAAAGGTGGGCGGTCACTCAGGCGTTTTATGCACTTACAAGAAGTTGGGACAGCAGTTCTATTGGCCTGGCATGCATAAATCAGTCCAAGAATACGTCAAAGGCTGTGAGGTATGTCAAAAAGTCAAGACCAAAACACTAGCCCCGACAGGACTCCTCCAACTGCTACCAATTCCATGGCGGGTCTAGGACGACGTCACTTTAGATTTTATTGAGGGCCTTCCGACTTCACAAGGAAAGGACACAATTATGGTGGTTGTCGACAGGTTGAGTAAATCAGCTCATTTCCTTGCATTAACCCACCCATTTACTGCTAAAACAGTGGCAAACAAATTTGTAGAGGGAATTATCAAGCTCCACAGGATGCCCCAGTCCATCATTAGTGACCGAGATCTAATGTTCATTAGCAAGTTCTGGCAAGAATTCTTCAAGATGTCGAGCACCAAATTGCAGCTCAGTTCGCACCCATAGATCGATGGACAGGTGGAAGTCGTCAATCACTGCCTCGAGCAATACCTTCGTTGTTTCGTGCACCAATGGCCACGCAAATGGAGTTCTTATTTACCTTGGGCAGAATATTGGTATAATACCAGCTACCATATTTCTACGGGGATGACCCCATTCCAGGCACTGTATGGAAGGCCACCTCCAGCCATTCCATCGTACACAGAAGGCCTTTCGCCAGTACATGAGGTGGATCAACAGTTAATGACTCGCGATGAACTACTTCAGCAATTGAAGATTAACTTAGCAAGCTCAGTTAATCGAATGAAACAAATGGCAGACCACAAGCGGAGGGATATTTCGTTTGACATTGGCAAACAGGTGTTGTTGAAGCTGCATCCTTACCGCCAACAAACGGTCTTCAGATAGGTCCATCATAAATTGGTTAGTCGTTTTTACGGACCCTATGTGGTCTTGAAGAAATGCGGACCAGTCGCGTACAAATTAGACTTACCAGAAGGCACGCACATCCACCCGGTGTTTCGTGTGTCACTACTTAAACGATACCAAGAAAATGATGAACTTACGGAGCCACAGCAGACAACGTTGCCACCTGTCTCCGATAAAGGAGTGGTCGCACTTGAACCGCAAAAGATTCTGGACACCCACTGGGTCAAACAGGGAGGCCAGCTTGTTGAAGAAAGCCTAGTGCAGTGGAAGCATCTACCCCCGGAGGACGCCACCTGGGAACCAACGATGATCCTTAATGACAAGGATCCACTACACGTCAGTCAACGAGGACCCGTAATCCAAATCCCAAATACTTGGGATAAGTTGGACGTGATCAACATGAAGTTTGGGTCGTAGGGAACATTGGAAGTTTACGCTGGAAGTTTACATAGGAATGGGTTTTCAGGAGTTATGCATTTTACGTCATTTTCTTTCCGTTAGTGTTGTCTGTTATATGCTATGTTATATGCTCTGTTTTACGTGTTTAAGTTCCGGTTATTAAGCTACTAGTTTCCCTTCATTTTCGACATTATTGTAATTGGTTTTTCTTATTTAAAGCAGCCCAGAAATTATCAAGAATGAGGGAAAAAAAATTATTCAACTATTGTGGTTCATTTCTCACCCGAAGATAAAGTCATTTACGTTAACATCTATCGCATTTGTTGGGACCTAATAGATCTACATGAAAACCTTATGGTGGTAGGAGCTTATAAATAGAGGCTTCATCTCCTCATTCTACCCATCCCATAGTTGAGAGAAAAAGAGTGGTACAATTCCTTTGAGTGAAAAAGTGAGGAGGTTCTCTTGAGAGTTAAAGAATAATAATTCTCTTGGGTGTAATTAGGTTTTGGGTTTGTGAGGAGTGAGTGTTTGTAAACACTTATGGTTATTTTTCTCTTTATAGTGAAGATTTGCAGTAGCTCTGTGAACATAGTCTGTTTTGGGTGAACTAGATAAATTTCGTGTATTGATTTTGTTTGCTTTATTTCGTTATTATTTTCACGTTTTTATTTGCTTCATTAATATGGTGTTTTGGGAGGTTTATTACCTAACAAATGATAATTTTTCATGAGATATATTAGTGTTCTTTATTTAATATAGGAAGAAACACTAGAGTTCATGGGGGTTAATTCTTGTTTAAGAAAGTGAGCACAAATCTTTTTTAATACTTTATTTTTGAATTTTGGATTTTAAAATTTGAAAATAAAAAGTAAATATAGATTATGACCATGTTTTAAAATTTATTTTCAAAATTGTAATTTTAAAAATAGAAATTAAGAAACAAAAGTGGAATCCAAACCCTTTCATGGGCAATCTTTGCAATCTGTACTTAATTCTTTAGTGTCCTAACAATCTTCTAATTCTTATTTCAGGATATCTAGTCAAAGAGATGACAGATATAATTGAAACAAGTTTTGAGCATGCATTTTTTTTCTTTTCAAGGAAAACCAGTTTATTTATATATGTAATTTCATCAATTAGGAAGAATTGCACCTTTACAAAAGCCTGCAAATTACTTTTTCTATAAATTTAAAGGTTAAGCCACTTCTTTTCAGTATTTTAACTTGGTAGTTATTTTAGGCTTACTTCCTCAAGAATCAATTAGTTTTGAACTTATGGGAGTGGACTTGTTCAGCCCAAAGAAATGATCTTATAAAAGATCTAGAATAAATTATTTGCTGTCAGAATACTTTGGTAGTTAAAATTTCTTAAGGGTTAGAGAATAAGATATCCTTTAAAATCAAGCATTAAGATTGAAAGAGAGAGGGAAAACTCATATTTAGTAGGATTGGAACATTCCAATTTCTTTAGGAAACTTTGATGTGGAATTGATAAAGAAATTAAAATCAAAATTTGAAGGATGCATACCTCAATTGTATGATCTACCACAGTACATGCATCGCCTCACTACAGTCTTGTGTAAAAAAATTTGTACTAATAGCTTGAATGAATAAATTTTCGATTGCAGTGCAAAGCAAAATAATGTTGTTTTAATCACAGGCGGAGAAAAACTCAAACACCTGATTAGACAAATTCTTCATATCTATCAATTTCACTATAGACTCTGACCTCTACAGCTGATGAACAACTTGCTTGACGTACCAAGGTTCCAGAATATAAGAAGGAAACAACCACCTTCGACCATCAAAGTTGTGGTCCTTTTCCAATCAACAAGCTTCTTATTTTCTTCCTAATAGTTTTAGAAAAGACAACTTCCTTTTGGATTATTACTTTGTTGAGGCTATGACTAGGATTATAGTATAAGAGAAAGTCAACAATCACGTTGAGGATTTGTTGATCTTAATGAATTCAAAAAGAGTATTTGGGATTAACAAAATCTTATTTATTATTTGTTATTGATTTTTTGGTGGACATGGCATGTTCCATTGATGAACCCCATGAAATCATAGCCAATAAGGAGCGAATGAAATTAAAAGGGCCATGGGATGTAATTTTGGTGATTACTTTTAAAGGAATTTTTGGATTGGCCATTAAAGAACTCAATGGAGTTTGGTTAAGCTCTAATACTATGAAAGGATGATACTCTGTGATGGATAGAAGGATACTGTTAAAAATAATTGCATGCATTAATTTGTTTTTTACATTACATATATACACTACAAGATAACTTAGGGAAGCTATAATTATGCAAGTAAAATAATATTTCGTAAACCTAAGGAAAATAAAATAGCTTACAAGATTTGACAACTAATTATCCTTATCACTATTTAATTTAGCATATATATTGTCATTAGGATCAAATAATAAACTAAGAACAATAAACTTAGAACAAAGACATAATCGAGGAAAGATTAATAGTTGAGAAAGAAAGTTTATAAGAATTCTAAAACTTTTGAACAATGAGAATATCAAATTATTTTGGATTAAAAAAATTATTTTTTCAACATATTAATTTAAAATTTATTTTTGATTTAAGTGATATTAGTGGCATTGGGATACATTTCTTCTTCTTCTACTTTTTTCTTTTTTTTTTCTTAAATAAAAAAATTTCATATAAAGATTAGTTGCTCTTTTACAAAAACTATAAAATGATCTTATATTTTAACAAAAAGAAATTCAAAATTTTTAAAATTTGGAGAAGTGAATATTGTTTTTTATTTCCTCAAATTTAAAAGATTAATTAAGAAAAGTGGTATTTAAAAACATAAGATAAATCTTTATTTTTTACACAAATATTTTTATATTTTACGAAAGAGTTTCTATTTTCAAAAATTAAAAAATAGAAAATATATTCAAATATTTTATTTTATTATAAATACTTAAATATTTAATAACTTTTGTTAACTTATTAAGGATAATGTTAAGTTAGTAAGTCTCTTTACTTAGCACATTCTCACTTTACTAATTACCATCTAATTCATGTTGGGGTTATGGATTATTTTCTATAAAGGATTTTGAATCTATTGTTGAGTTGTTTTCTAGGTTCATTGTGATTGTGAATGAACTTGAAGCCTTGGGAAAGACCTACACTGAAGTAGAGAAAGTCATGAAGATCTTAAGGTCTCTACCAAAGAAATGGGAAACAAAAGTGACGGCTATTCAAGAAGCAAAGGATCTCACCAAGCTTTGACTTGAAGAACTCATTGGGTCACTCATGACTTATGAGACAGAATTGTACATTCATCAAAGAGTTGAAGAAAATGAGAAAAGTATAGCCTTTATGGCTTCAATAAATGATAATGAAGAGGAAGAGAGTGAAAGTGAAAGTGATGAAGACTCCATAGAAGAAGAATGCACAAATGAAGATGCCAACATCTGCTTTATGGCTTTGGAAGAACATTAAGATGAGGTAAACACTAACTCTAACCATTTTGAATTTCAAGATCTTGAAAAACTTGATTTCAAAAATATCTCTCCCAAGAAAAAGAATTCTTGTCTTCAAAATGAGCTCAATGAGCATAATGAAAATTTTGAAAATATTGAGAAGGCAAAAATCTCTTTTGAAAAGGAAAATGAGGAGTTAAAAATTCTCAAATAGCCAAAATATTTTTTATATGATTTTGGCAAATCAAAAAATGCATTTTTGATAAAAAGAGGCTAACCTACAAGCTTTTCAAAAATCATTTTTTAAAAATTTTTTTTTTTAAAGGAAGCCTCTAGTTTTTTTTCACCTTCAACTATTTGCAATCTTTGTGAAAAATGAGGTCGCATTAGTGATATTTGTCCCTTAAGAAAATCCCCTCATGTTCTTCAAAACTCTAAATTATTTTGGATTCCAAAGGGAAGAAAGACTAACCCTCTAGGACCCAAGAAGATATGGGTACCAAAGGATAATTTGTTTTGTAGGGATCCATGTAAGAAGAAGGATATGCTTACCTTGGAAAGAATGCATTGATGATATTTGTAATGGTATCCCTTCTAAAGCTTAATTTGCAATATCATTTTGCTAACACTTGGTATATTTTTTGTTAATAATATAACATTTGGTATCACTTTGATAAAATTGGTATATTTGTTAAACCAAGGTTTGGATTAAAAAGAAATACTTTTTTATACCTAGGTAAAACTAAATGATCATATGCTTGTATGCCCTAAAAGTGTTATTCAAAGCATGTTATATATCTTTTTAAATGCATATGTTCTCCCATATATATATTTTTTTCAAATCATGCTTTAAATTGAGAATACTCTAAGAATGAACAATCTTTTACTTGGAAACTATTCTCAAATGAAAAAGGGGGAGATTCATCTTCATGAGGAATTATATTTTTTATCTCATCCCCCTTATATACTTTATTGAAACTTTTTGTTGATGACAAAAAGGGGGAGAAGTAATGGTAGGTTGCTAACTTGGGAAGAAATGTCAATATTGTTTTAGCAATTCTATTCATATTGATGCTATGTGTTTTATTGGTTATATTTGCATGCATCATATTTAATAATAATGTCTTGCCAAAATTGCTAAATTGCTTTTTATGCTATTTATGTTTGATTATATCATTTTGAGCATCCTTAATATACTCCTTGAAGTTTCTAAACTTGAATACTTTCTAAATTCAAAGGAGCACATATTGAGGGGGAGCTTTTTAGCAACCTTGGTTTTGTCATCATCAAAAAGGGGGAGATTGTGAAACCAAGGTTTGGTTAATCTTGATTTTGATGATAACAAAACAAGGTTTAGAACTAATGATTATATTTCAAGTGTGATTAAGCAAGACGATTTCCAAAGTGGCAATCACAAAGACAAATCAAGCCAATGAGAAATCATGAAGAAAAAGACCACCTCAAAGAGAAGAGTTTTTCAAGACCCAAGCTTCATAAGATCTCTTTGTAAGGTTGTTGGTGCACTATGATTTTCATGCATTACATTCTTTACTCATGCATCAAAATCATCCAAGAGTGATTTTGTTTTAAATATTTTAAGAATTGGATGATTTCATGTTTTCAACTAAAACATTGTGTTAAATGTCTTTCAAACTTGTTTTAAAAGGTTTTAAGTTGAAAAAGTTGGTTGTTGAGCCAAAAAACGGCTCAACCGGGTGAGGAACCGGTCGACCGCAAGCTCAATCGGTCGAGGTCCGAGTCGAACCCCAGCTCAACCAGTCGAGGGTGCAAAAAAACTTTCTCTTTATTCCAAAATGGTTGTTTAATCGGTCAAGGTTGAACCTCAACCGGTTGAGGTCCAGTCAAGGTCCGGTTGAGGCCCTTTATATGCAATTGTCTTTATATTGCTTATTATATACTTGCATATAATTGTCTCTTATATTCACATAGTTTAAATTTGCAAAAAGAGACCATCACCCTATTCTCAAATGAAAAATGGGGAGATTCATCTTCATGAGGAATTATATTTTTTATCTCATTCCCCTTATATACTTTCTTGAAACTTTTTGTTGATGACAAAAAGGGGGAGAAGTAATGGTAGGTTGCTAACTTGGGAAGAAATGTCAATATTGTTTTAGCAATTCTATTCATATTGATGTTATGTGTTTTATTGGTTATATTTGTATGCATCATATTTAATAATAATGTCTTGCCAAAATTGCTAAATTGCTTTTTATGCTATTTATGTTTGATTATATCATTTTGAGCATCCTTGATATACTCCTTGAAGTTTCTAAACTTGAATACTTTATAAATTCAAAGGAACACATATTGAGGGGGAGCTTTTTAGCAACCTTGGTTTTGTCATCATCAAAAAGGGGGAGATTGTGAAACCAAGGTTTGGTTAATCTTGATTTTGAATATAATAAAACAAGGTTTAGAACTAATGATTATATTTCAAGTGTGATTAAGCAAGAAGATTTCCAAAGTGGCAATCACAAAGACAAATCAAGCCAAGGAGAAATCATGAAGAAGAAGACCACCCCAAAGAGAAGAGTTTTTCAAGACCCAAGCGTCATAAGATCTCTTTGTAAGGTTGTTGGTGCGCTAGGATTTTCATGCATTACATTCTTTACTCATGCACCAAAATCATCCAAGAGTGATTTTGTTTTAAATATTTTAAGAATTGGATGATTTCATGTTTTCAACTAAAACCTTGTGTTAAATGTCTTTCAAACTTGTTTTAAAAGTTTTTAAGTTGAAAAAGTTGGTTGTTGAGCCAAAAAATGGCTCAACTGGTTGAACCGGGTGAGGAACCGATCGACCGCAAGCTCAACCAGTCGAGGTCCAGGTTGACCCCCAACTCAACCAGTCGAGGTCCGAGTCGACCCACACCTCAACTGGTCGAGGCCCGGGTTGACCCCCAGCTCAACCTGTTGAGGGTGTCTCTTTCTTCCAGAATGGTTGTTCAACCGATCAAGGTTGAACCTCAACCAGTTGAGGTCCGGTTGAGGCCCAACGGTCACCTACCAAGCATTAAATGCTAACGGCTGGTTAACCGATCGACCCCTAGCTCGACCGGACGAACCCCCAAACGGCTAGTTTGGCTTTTCTCTTCTATAAAAAGGCTCAAATCTTCATTGTTTAAAAAGCTTAACCTTCCCAAACCTTTCTTGATTATATTTGAGCCTTGGAATAGTGTTTTGAGTGCACCATTGTTCTAAAACTTGCATATCCTTAGTGCACCAACCAATCCTAGTTTTCTTGTATCATTTGAGCTGAAAGTTCTTGTGCTAGGATTTTTGAGAGATCATTTTATTTGTAAATCCTTGAGAGGAAGTTGTTCAAGAATGGGATATCTCTTGAGAAGTGCAAAGGGTGCTTGGAGCCAAAAGTCCAAGAGGGTGAATTGGAACCATAATCCAATTGTATAGCTTGAAGGCTTGGTTTGGAAGCCTTGAATTAGTGGAACCTCAAGCTTGGGATTGAAGCTAAAGGAGAGTGGATGTAGGCCAGGTTGCGCCGAACCACTATAAAATCTTGTGTTTGCGTTCTCTCTTCCCTACTCTTTTAATTTATATACAATTGTCTTTATATTGCTTATTATATACTTGCATATAATTGTCTCTTACAGTCACATAGTTTAAATTTGCAAAAAGAGACCATCACCCTATTCACCCCTCCCCCCTCTAGGGTGATTACCATGGGTTGGATTAGCCTAATATTCCTAACATAGATTAATCCCGAATCACATGTATTTTCACCTTTAAATCACTTCAAAGGTTTAAGATATAGAAAACAACTCTTCCACAAATATTAAGCTATATTTGGTACCTAAAAAATTTAAGGAAACTAATGAGAGAAAAATAAAATGGAAAGAAAAAGTAGAAGGAAAAAAATTGAACAAAAATAAATAAAAAATAAAATTAAAAATCAATGAATTATTTTTATATACTACAAATTTATTTTAATTATTTGTTTTCCTCTTGTATATTAAGATTAAATAATTTAAAATGCATAAATTTCTAAAATTTTAATTATATTTGATTTTTTTTTTTCATATTTTTCATAGTAAAATTAAATATAGGAAAATCATTTTACCTAATACTCTTTTTCTTTCCTTAGACCTTTTTAGGAATGTGCAAGCAACCAAATTTGACTCAAATGGAGTGAGAAAATTTTCATGGTTTGCAGGTGAATACCATTTAATCAAAGGGTACATTGATTTTTGTTATCATAACCATTCAAAAAAAAAACATGTAAAAAGTAGATAAGTAAATATAAAGAGTGTGATATGTTTAACATGAGTTGTGGGAATTAGTGTAACCAAAACATACAAAGTAAGTGATATTCCTTAGTATCATTTACTTAACATTGAACAATATTTTAATTTGAAAGAATCCGAGTAATCACATATTTATTTACAACCTACTAATATGAACTTGAAAAACATGCACTTTGAGATATTGAAGGAAATTAAAACTCAAATTACTTTTTGGATCCATAGAGTGAATATGGGACATGGGAGGATGTTTGGATCCACCAAGTGAATATGAGATATATATGGGGGAGATTTCAAAACCATGATGGTTGCACCATCTACCATTAATTAGAATAGTTGCATGTCACCAAATTTGCTGAGATATGACAAATGATAAGTATTCACTCCAAAAAGATTGGTCTATTGGAAAATTTTGAAAGGTTCCATGTCACTGACTTAGCTTTGTTTCACAAAACCATGAATTCACTCCAATTTTGATATATTTGTTTGGAAAATGCAAACACTTTGATATAAGCTTTATCTAAATAGGCAACCGAACATGGGTCATGATTGATGTGTTGTCTCCAATCTTAGTCATGTTTTGATGTATCACAGATGAGAGAAAGTGCATGTGATCCGAGGATGGTTTTTTGGTGGTCAATCTAACCATTCTTGGTGATCTTGGTTAGCCATCTTTTGCTTCGAAAGCTATGATCACCATCTGACATTTTTTTTACTAATATATGAAGAGTTAGCAAGCTTTTAACTTGATTTTAAGAATCCTTGTAGGAATGAGAATTTTTTATGGGATATATTAGTGTTCATTATTTAGTATAGGAAGAGACACTAGTGTTCATGGGTGTTAATGAAAGTGAGCACAAAATCATTTTTGATATTTTATTTTTGAATTTTGGATCTTAAATTTTGAAAACAAAAAGTAAATTCAGATTATGAGCACTGTTTTAAAATTTATTTTCAAAATTGTAATTTTCAAACTAGAAATTAAGAAACAAGTGGAATCCAAACCCTCTGAGGGCAATCTTTGCAATCTCGACTTAATTTATGTCTTAATTCTTTAGTGTCCTGACAATTCTCTAATTCATGTTTCAAGAAATCTAGTCAAAGAGATGACAAATATAATTGAAACAAGTTTTGAGCATGCATTCTTTTTTCTTTTTTTTTTTCTTCCTTTTTTTGTCTTTTCAAGGAAAAACAATTTATTTATTTATGTGATTTCACCAATTAGGGAGTATTGCACCTTTGCAAAAGCCTGACAATTATTTGTTTTTTGTAAATTTAAAGGTTAAGCCACTTCTCTTCAATAGTTTACTTGGTAGTTATTTTAGGCTAACTTTCTCAAGAATCAGTTGGTTTTGAACTGATGGGATTGGACTTGTTCAACCCAAAGAAATGAGATGATTGATCATTGATTTTTGAAAAACATGTCCAAGCAATCATCGCTTACATCGATGACACACTAAGTTTGTGCTTTTGACTTTGTCCTATTCATAAGACTTAGCTATTTTGTTCAAATGGCAACAAAACAAAACTCTTTATCTTTTTCATTTTATTATTCTAAATAGTATGCCCATGGGAACTTGATGTGGCTCATTCTCTCTTCCGAGGCAATGAGTTCCGGATTAGTGCCACTTCATTTGCCTCAAATAAGCCTATATACTGTTATTAATATGTTACTGTTGATATTTATGCCAACTTTGTTATTTTGCATCTAGTTTTTTTTTTCTTTTATTTTGATATGGTTAACTAATTAACTAGTTTATAAAATTTTGACAAAAAATATTATCATTTATATTTCTCATAATCATAACATATGCTTGGTTTATTTTTCAATTTCAATTTTATATAATTGCACATGACCAAAACTCCTCTTTTTTACTTAGGTTTTAGTTATATTTGTGGTTTTTTAGGAACTTGGTAAACAAAACATCTATTTAGCTTTTTACAGATTTTTATTAACTATATGAGAGTTATTTGATGAGAAGCAAAGAAGGAAGATATCTTCTTATTAGCCATATTTCATGTTATTCAATGGCAAAGAAGTGGTCCATCATAAAATCATGCCGAAATAAACATAAGAGAAGCAATTTGTAAGCCTATTCACTGATTATATAACATAATTAAGTTGGAAATCCTCAAAATGCTACTTTCTTGATTCCCATATGCTTTCTAGATCTTATGTTGGTTCTCCTTTATGTGATATAAGCGAGGAATCTAAAAGTAGAATTACTATCTCGAATCCTATACATTTTAAAACTATTAGTATCATATATTTTGATGTTTTCTCCTGTGAATATTTTTAGGACCACAAGCATCTGTGCCGCTTTTACATCCATGGGGCCTTTTGATCGGCTTCAATTTTCTCTTTAAACTAGGGAAGTGCACCTTTTCTCTTCTCATTTATCAGTAGCAAATTACTTCTGGGACTCGCTACTTGTTTCTTCTGTAGACCAAGTTTGCTTTTATTTTGTGTAGAATATTCCGGACACAGATTGTTTAAAGTGACTTCTAGATCATGTGGTTTCCCAAAATGGAGAGCAGATGGTGTCTAGTGGGATCTATTTCATGCATTGAGTTTGATGATCTAATTCAAGAAATTCATAGAGCACCGATTCCTTGTGAACTAATTTTGATTGTAAATACTTGTAAATATGAGAGAGTGCATTATTTCCTTTTTAGATTGATAAAACCAAACCGATTTGAAGATTTTTCATGTGCTTATGAGTTAAGATTTTCAGCCTCCTTTTCAAACTTCTGTCATATTAAATGTTTTCCTAACCATTGATTCTATTGTAAAAGAATAGCCGAAATGCATTCCATGTTATTATTACTTTGTTCTTTCCTATTCTCATCTCCATTACTAAATTTTGATATACATTAAATCATATGATGGGAGTAGCTAGAAGTGAGGATCATATATTCATCCTCTTGTTAAAACTTTAATTTTTGCATTTGATTGTTTCTTTAGTGTTTGCAGGTGTATTTTTGGAGTAATCTAGGTGTGATAGATTAAAAAAAAAAAGTAGTGAACCATGGATGATGATTGAGGTTTGTGAAGAAATTTGAAAAAAGATTGTGAAAATTGAAGATTTGGAGGTTTTCAGAGCTTTGTGCACAAGGGTGTAACTAGGCACATCAATCCAACCTGAGTAGAGGCCTATGCATAAGGGTCTACGCAAGCTCAATTAAGTTCTGCTCATGCAAAGGTTTGCACACAACATTGCTACTCAAGCTCACAACTCCTCTACATAGGCACCCTCAAGCACCACCTCTATGCACCATTTATGCACACCCTTTGCGCACATCATCAATTGATCAATGACTATGCACGAGTTTATGCACACAAACTTAGCACAACCCTCACAAGAAGGAAAATCGTATTCGTTAATAATTTTTTATTATCAAGGTAAGTTATAGCTGTTAAGGTTGTCAATATTTATACATCTCATTTATGTCACTATTAAGAAAAGTTTAAAGGTAGATTGACATATACATATGTTAAAATTGTCTCTATTTTTACCAATTATACAAAATCTTGTTTATATAACATATGTCAAGTGTTTACATTTATCAAGGTTGAATCCAAAACATGTCAAAGTTGGATCAAACAAACATGAAGGATAATTCATCTTATATCAAGGTTGACTTATGCTTCTATCAATAATGTTTTTTTCTCATCGTTGAGTTGTATATTTGTCAAGGTTCTTTGTTTATAGATAAAAAATAAAATAAAATAAAATTGGTTTATTAATGTTAAGGAATTTATGTTAGGTTAATTTCTTCCTTCATATATAAGGAAGTTAGTCTATTTCTTTGTTTGAAAGGCAATTCACACAATAAAATCATTTTTATTTATTTTTTAAATATAAGACAAGATAATCAATGCATAGACTTAGTATCAAAGCTAGTTTAGTTGAATCAAATTACTTTTATCTTATTTGTCGATTCAATTGCATAAAATATTATGAAAAAGATTAAAATATACTACAACAATTTATTTGAAAAAAAATATATTTTAATTGAATTCAAATGTCTCAAGCATGGTTTTAAAAATCAGACCAAACCGGTCCGATCCGACTGTTTTTCGTTCACGATTCCAATATGATCCGGTGAATTGGGTCGGAAAGTAATCAAACCGAAATTGGACTGGTTAAACTGATGGTCCGATCAACGAACTGAACAAACCAAACGGTTCTCTTTGAATTGTCCAGTTCAACTTCTTTTTTTTTTTTTTTTCCAACAACCCCTCCCATTGTCGCCGGCCACAAATGTCGCTCCCTCGCCAGCAAAACCCCCCCTCTAGAAAGCTAGTGTCCCCCCTTTCCCCATCGGAAACCTGCCCCTCCCCCCTATCCCAAATCCTTCCTTCTTCCCCTTTTGGCCGCCCCTCTGCTTCTTTCCTTTCCAGATTTTTTTATTTTATTTTTACCTCATCTCATTATTATTTATTTTCTTTTATATTTATTATTTTTTTTACTTTATGATTTTCAAAACTTATGATTTTAATTTAAATAAATGAAAACATTACAATTTTAAATAAATTTCTGATTTTAAAATAAGTTTTTGATTTAAAAATAAATTTTAAAATTTCAAATTTTAAATTAAAATTATGATTTAAATTTAAATTTCTAATTTAAAACTAATTTTATGATTTTCAAATAAAATTTTAATTTTTAAGTAATATATAAATTTTTATTTTTATTTTAAATTTTAATAATTTATAAGTTATATATTTATGACGTCATCGGTTCAACTACTGGTTCAACCAGTGAACCGTGACCTAGTAACTTTTCTGGTTCAATGACCAATCTAGTTCTGAAAACATTGGTCTCAAGAGTTTACCAATATTATTTACAAAAGATGACGACATTTCACATAGAATATCAACCTAATATTATTATCTAAAATATTGGAGCCTGAAAACCTTGATCTAAATTCATCCGTTCATTTTCTAACTATAGTTCGTTCACTCTTCAATTTCAATGTCAATAATACTATCTAACAAAGTATTGCCAAAACATAAAAATAAAAAACAACATAATACAATAAAATGAAAATCAAATAACATGAAAAAAAATACAAAATAAAATATTAAGGTTGTCTTGGAAATGTTTTTAAAACAGTTTTAAAAAAAATTAAGAAGAGTGTGGACCCGCATTTTTCACTGCATTCCCACTTGAAACGGCAATACTCACTTTTTATTTGTGAAAAAATTGATTTTTTTTTTTTTTTTTAAGTTGGAGTCGCCACTTATTTTAGTTTATTTTTAAAGGGAAAATAAAGAAAACCTTGTGTGACTCATTTTGTTGGAAATTACATGTCTACAAAAATCGAATCTAGATTCAGGGGTCAAGTTACCTATTAGGAAAGTATAGTAAAAAATCGTAGCACCCCTCTAAGCCTCTATACCTACGATCTCTACTAAACGAATTGAGGGAATTATGATAATTAATTAATTAATCATAAATACCAAGATTAAGGATACAAATCAAAATACAAGAAAATAATGATAAAAGCAAGTTGTAAGAATGTATAAGATAAATGACAAGAGAATTATGCAAATTGATTTTTTAAATTGATTAAGAAAAATGTTTCAAAAAATACATTTCCAAAAAATTCCAAAACAATTTCGAATTAAGGATTTCAATTTATTTATTTACAAAAAGGTTTCAATCCATTTCCAATAACTAATTTGATTCAATTTTATTTGTATTCAATTTTCAAGAAAGTATCAAAAAAATTTATTACGAAAATTTAATTTGGCAATAAAAAGATTTTTACTTTTACCAAAAAAGGAATGAAATTTTACAACTTTATTTACAAAAGTATTTCAATTTGATTTTATTTACAAAAGAATTCATTTCTTTACAAACTTTATTTTTGAAAATGTTTAAATCTAATTTTATTAAGAAAATGATTTCTACAACTTTAATTTGTAAAAAAGACTTTCATCCTATTTTCATTAAAAAAAAAAAAATTTAAATCTCTATTCATAGAAATTGCTTTTAATCACATTCTAATTCTAATTGAGGAAACACAAGTTATTTAAAAAACACTTTTTGGGCCATTTTATTATAATTCTAATTGAGGAAACACAAGTTATTTAAAAAACACTTTTTGGGCCATTTTATTAAAAATTAACTTTTGGGACAATTTTTACTTACGAAACTATTTTTATTAAAAGAAAATTTTCTTAACAGTACTTATTAAAAATATTTTTTTGAATTTTATTAAAAACAATTTTCTACATTTTCCTAAAAACATTTTTTTAATTTTTATTAAGAAAACTTCTTTCATTAAAAATAATATTTTCTAAACTATTACTTTTATTAAAATATAATTATGAACGATTTCTTTTATTAAAACATAATTTCTAATTTATCAACCGTTCAATTCTATATACACCCAACAAATATATACATAAGAACATTTACATAAACTAATAGAAATAAAACTAAATAGAAATGGGAAAATAAAATATATACCCAAACAAGCTTATAACATGCTCAATGTCCTATTTACAACCTTCCTGAGCCTTATTTTCTTTCATGAAATTTGGTTCCCCACGCGTCACAAATCCGTGCTCAACAGAATACCAATAGTGGAATGGGCCATGCAAAACAAAAATGAGCCTAAATGTAAATATCCAAAAATTTATAGAACCCAAAATAATTCAAGCCCAAATTAAATAAACCCAAAAGTAATCTGAAAAGTAGTTCAGTAAATTTCACCAATAAAAAATTGGCCTAAATTAGCAAGCATAACCCAACAAAAACATCCTATATGGTACAAGCCCTAGTCCAAAATTCCAAATTAATGGTCAATATACAAGCATAATCAACCAACCCCAAAATATGAAAAAACAAAATAAATTCAATTAGACCTAAATTTAATATCTCATAATTCAAACCCAATTTAATATATACAAATAACTAAACAAATTAAGTAAGAGCAAAATTTCCAAACCACTATTATAGAATCAAATAATAATAATAATAATAATAACAACAACAAAGCAAAATAAAATAAATAAAAATAAAAATTTAATCTCACGTTTGAAGCCTAGTGGGTTTGGGTGTTGTGGGTTTTGAGACAAAGAGAAAGAACTCAGTGAAATGAAAGAAAAAGGGAAAAAAAATTTGGAGAGAGATGGTGTTGTGCTGTAAATGGGAAGGAGTGGATGGAATGGAGAGGACAAGAATGGAAAAAAAAAAAAAGGAATAAGAAAAGAAAAGAAGAGAAAAGATAGGAAAGGAAGAGAGAGAGGGTGTGGGTAAGTGGCCGTGTGTGGGGAAAAAATGGAAGGAGAAAAACAGAAAAAAGAAAAAAAAATTGGAGAGAAAAAAAAAAGGAAAGGAAGAGGAGAGAGGGGCTGGGGGTGTTGTGGGAAGTGGGAGTTGGGGAGAGAGAGTGTGGGTAGGCGGGGTAAGTAGGAAAAGAGAGGGGAGAGGGAAAAAAAAAAGAAAAAAAGAAAAAAAAAAGAAATGAAAAGAAAAGAAGAGAATGGAAAAAATAAATAAATAAAATAAAATAATAAAAACTAAGAATAAAAATGTGTGAGTAAGCCAAAAAAAGTTTGAAATTTGAGAATAAAATTAAGCTCAAAACTAATATAAAAATAAATTTGGAACAAATTTTGAGGTCTACTAAAAAATTTTGAAAATTGTTTTCAAATGTTTTTCATAAAACTTAAAATATTTTTAACATGTTTTCTATATTTTAAAAATAAATTTTATATGTAATGCTTCATTTTAAATTGTTCTTTATATTTATATAATTAATTTTTAAAATAACTCTTGAACAACAAATGAAAATAATTTTAAAATGTTATGTGAAATACTTTGGCCATCCATTAGAAGTAGACAAATACTTAGGAATTTTATGAGCAATTTGCAAAGCGAAAAGTGAGAATATATGGTTCTATTGCAACCATTGGAACAAAATACTAGCTTGCGATCATTTTTTCTAACTTTGACATTTTTTTTCTTTCAAATTATATCATGTAATTTATACTATTTTTATAGAAAGAATTATTATCTTATAGCTAACAATATTTATGAATTTTGTACTAATAATTGTCATAGTCATAATCATATTTGCTTTTTGTGCATGATTTTAAAAATTGTGTCCATTTTTTCAAATAAAAAAAAACAAGTAACAAATTTAACTTTCTTTTAGAGTTCACTTTGAATTGAATGCAATTTTGATACTATAGATATGCATTATATGCATTTCCAATTGAGATTTGGGGAATGGTTATCCTAAACAAAATAGCAATGCTTCCACCAAATTTGATGTCAAATTCACACCAAATTTATTTTCAAAATAAGTATAAAATTTGTGGTAGAGTTATTATTAGGAATTTGAGGCTAATCCAACCTATGGTAATCACCCTAGAAGAGGGGTGAATAGGGTGATGGTCTCTTTTCACAAATTTAAACAAGTAAATGCAAGAGACAATTATATGCAAGTATATAATAATCAATATATAGACAATTGCATATAAATTAAAGAGTAGTGAAGAGAGAATGCAAACACAAGAGTTTATAATGGTTCGGCGCAACCCGGCCTACATCCACTCTCCTCTAGCTTCAATCCCGGGCTTGAGGTTCCACTAATCCAAGGCTTCCAAACCAAGCCTTCAAGCAATACAATGGATTATGGTTCCAATTCACCCTCTTGGACTTTTGGCTCCAAGCACCCTTTACACTTCTCAAAAGATATCCCACTCTTGAACAACCCCTCAAGTGATACCCCACACTTGAGAAACTTTCTCTCAAAGATTTACAAATGAATGATCTCTCAAAAATCCTAGCACAAGAACTTTAAGCTCAAATTATACAAGAAAAACTAGGATTGAATGGTGCACTAAAGATATGTAAGTTTTGAAATAATGGTGCACTCAAAAATACTCTTCCAAGGCTCAAATATAATTAAGAAAGATTTGGGAAGGTTAAGCTCTTGAAACAATGACGATTGGAGCCTTTTTATAGAAGAAAAAAAGTCAAACTAGCCGTTGGGGGTTCGACCGGTTGAGTTAGGGGTCAACCGGTTGACTAGCCGTTAGCATTTAATGCTTGGCAAGTGACCGTTGGGCCTCAATCGAACCTCAACCGGACCTCAACCGGTTGAGGTTCAACTTTGACCAGGAAGAGAAGGCGATTGGGAGAGAGAGAAACTTTTTGGCCTCCCTCAACCGATCCTCGATCGGACGAGCACAACCGATCGACTGGTTGAACCGATTGAGCCATTTTTTGGCTCAACACCCAACCTTTTTCAAATTAAAACCTTTTAACACAAGTTTGAAAATCATTTAACACAATGTTTTAGTTGAAAACATGAAATCATCCAATTCTTAAGATATTTAAAACAATATTATTCTTGGATGATTTTGGTGTATAAATAAAGAATGAAATGCATGAAAGTCCTAGTGCATCAACAACCTTACAAAAACATCTTATGAAGCTTTGGTCTTGAAAAACTCTTCTCTTTGAGGTGGTCTTCTTCTTCATGATTTCTCCTTGGCTTGATTTGTCTTTGTGATTGCCACTTTGGAAATCGTCTTGCCTAATCACACTTGAAATATGATCATTAGTTCTAAACCTTGTTTTGTTATCATCAAAATCAAGATTAACCAAACCTTGGTTTCACAGTCTCCCCCTTTTTTATGATGACAAAACCAAGGTTGCGAAAAAGCTCCCCCTCAATATATACTCCTTTGAATTTAGAAAATTTTCAAGTTTAGAAACTTCAAGGAGTATATTAATGATGCTCAAAATGATATAATCAAACATAAATAGCATAAAGAGTATTTAGCAATTTGGCAATACATTATTATTAAATATGATGCATACAAATATAACCAATAAAGCACATAGCATCAATATGAATAGGATTGCTAAAACAATATTGAAATATCTTCCCAAGTTAGCAACCTACCATTACTTTTCCCCCTTTTTGTTATCAACAAAAAGTTTCAATAAAGTATATAAGGGGAATCACATGTTATCAAAAGTTTTAAAAAAATAAACAATAAGCATGATATGATTTCTCATGAAAATGAATCTCACCCTTTTTCATTTGAGAATAGTTTCCAAATAAAATATTGCTCATCTTTAGAGCATTCCCAATTTAAAGCATGATTTGGAAAAATATATATGGAAGAACATATGCCTTTAAAAAGATATATAACATGCATTGAATAACATTTTTAGGGCATACAAGCATATGATCATTTAGTTTTACCTAGGTGTAAAAAAAATCTTCTTTTTAATCCAAACCTTGGTTTAACAAATATACTAATTTTATCAAAGTGATACCAAATGATATATTATTAATATGCCAAAAATATACCAAGTGTTAGCAAAAATGATATTGACAAATTAAGCTTTTAGAAGGGATACCATTACCAATATCATCAATGCATTCTTTCCAAGGTAAGCATATCTTCCTTCTTGTATGGATGCCTACTGATTACTACTCAAAAAGTGCTATTTGATAGCTTCTAATTAATCCTTTTAAACACTTTTGAGTAGTAGTTAGTGCCTTTTAACCCAATTAGCATGTTAAGGCCCCTTTCAATCAATTCTAATCAAAATGTGTAAGTTTTGGTGTTTTTGTTAGTATTTTAATCACCAAAGCATTATGAGATTGAGGAGAGTTATATGGAATCCTTGGAAAGCAATGGGAAGCTTAGAGGCATGAAGAACCAAAGCTTTGGAGCACTTTTGCCATAAGCAAAATCCGGAATGCAAGGAAAAGCAAAGAGGAATCAGTCATGGAGCATTCTTGATGGCAGTCACTGCAGCTAATTTTGGAGCACTTCCCGAAGTCCATTTTCTACATGCTATATACCATTTGAAAGCTTAGGAAGTCAACAATCCAATGCTTCAAACTGTGTGCAATTTGGAGCTGAAATGAGGAAGTTACAGCCTTTGGAAGACAACTGCTCCAAGCTGAAGGAAGGATTCAAAAAAGTGCTGCGGAATCAGCCTTTTGTTGCGAGATATTTCGCAACACTTTTGCACAGTGCTATGGAGTTCCCCTGAAGCTTCACGCCGCGATGGAAGCCAAACACCACAAGATGGAAGTCCACTTTGCAAAGGTGTTGAATCAGCTGGTTGCTATGAAGAAATTTCGCAGCTCTTCTTGTTCACCTGCGAAATCTCGCAGACCTCACTTGTCACCTGCGAAGTGGTCCTGAGTGCTTCCCGATATTTGTAACCGACACTTGGAGATATTTTTCATTAGATTTTTGTTGCCCAAATGCCCAAATTCTCCTTGTAAGTCACCAATGATAGGTTTCCTTAGTTTTTAAGCTAGGAATTTGGCCAAATATCAGGGTAATAGCTGTAAGTGTAATTTTGGTTTAAAGGGAGCCCGAGGAGCCTGTTGAAAAAAGCTTGTTCCAGGGGGGTTCCAGGGGAACCTTTGTACAGTTTTGGGAAGGAAGTAAAATACAGAGCACTTGCTCTGTTTTTCCTATATATTTTTGTTTTCTCTTTCATTTTCATTTTCTTTCTAGCCAATCAAACTTTGAGGATTTTTCCTTAGAGGATGAGAGGCTAGGCTCTTTGTCTCTTGGAGCTAAGGTAACCGGGTAAGTTTCCACATGCATAAATTGGAAGTTTTGTTGTTTTAGTGTTTAATGAAGAGAAAGTGTGACCCGTTAATGGTTTTTATCTTTTTAGTTAACTTAAAACGCTTTTAAATCACCTGGGCCAACACTTGGTAAGGCAAGTGATCTCCATCCATGGAGATTCACTAGTTTACCCCTTGCGAGCCTTTGGGAGGTGGTTTGAAGGTAGGATTTTCTAGAATTGCCAACACTTGGTAAGCTTTTGGACTCCAAGGAGACATCCATTAGTTATCTCTTGCGAGCTTTTGACGGGTAATCCAAGGTTAAAGATCACCTTGAATGGCAAGTGCTAGGTGAGAGGTATGAGCCATTGCAAAGTGCATCAGTGAGAGGGATTTAGTGTTTGAACCCATTAATGGGAAGCATCTGTAAAACACCGGTTGGAGAAGGAACTATATGTTAATTCTCTAATGCGAGGAAAAGAAACAAGTGACCGGAACTCTCCTTTTTGTATGAGGAATCTGAGCCTAGTGATCTGAAACTCCAAGAAACACTTTTCTTTGTAATTAAAATCAGCTACTATTTTTGGTTAGCTTAAACCCAATCTTTGTTCAAACGTCTTTATGTTTTCTTTTAAAGCTAACCTTGAAATGAAAATGCACCAATTCAGCTTTGAATTAATATCATTTATGAAGTGAAAACCCATCCCAGTGAACGATCCTAGAGCCACTATGCTATAGTAGCTTTGTCTTTGCTACCCTAGTTTATGGTGTAATAGGTTATAAATTTTGTTGATTAATCCCTCAATCAAGGAGCACCAGCTGGACATGAATCAGCTGAGACACCAATTAGGCATGAATCAAATGGCGCCGTTGCCGGGGATGGTGCCACTTTGCAGTGATATGATCTTTTGAGAACACTTGTGATCTTCATCACAAGTTTGGTGACTTTTCTTTTCTTTTTACTAACTCTTTTTAATTGTTCTTTTTCTTTATTTATGTGTTAGTTAACCTTTCAGCTAGTTTTAGTTAGTCTTAATTTTTTTTGAATTGTTTTTCTTTTGTTTTCTTTTGTTTTCTCTGTTCTTAATTCACAAATTGCTAGTTGTGCATGCCATATTGAATAATAGGAAGCCATGAACTTCATCAGTTATGTGGCTGAATTTTCAAGAGAATGGGGTGAACCAAATGCTAGAGATATGGGAAGAATGATGTCTCAACCTAATGCTAGGGGTGAGATGTATATTTTGAATGACGGCATGGACATGAAGGCAGAGATTGCAGCTATGGAAAGGAGATTGGATGAGCTAGAAATGAAGAATATGCAACCAGTGCAAGCCACCTCTCAGACACCATTGCAAGCTATGCCTTGTGCCATTTGTCTATCTTATAAGCACTTGGGGGAAGAGTGTCCTACCATTCCAGCCGTGAGGGAAATGTATGGTGATTGCAACACCTACAATTCCAATTGGAGAGACCATCCAACATTCTCTTGGAAACCACAGCCACCTCAGTACCAGCAACCTGCTCAAGCACCACAGCAAGCCTCAAACCTTGAACAAGCTATGATGAATCTTAACAAGGTCATGGAAGACTTTGTTGAAGCTAACAAATCCATCAATTCTCAGCTCAGTCAAAGAAATGACTGTGTAGAGAAAAAGATGGATGAAGTGCAAAATTATCTATCTCAGAAGATAGATAATCTCCAAGATTCAATCTCAAGGTTTGCCAACCTCAACACAGTGCAAGAGAAAGAAAACTCTCCTTCTCAACCTTATCAAAATTCCATGAGTATCCATGAAATGGAGGCTAAGGAGGGAGAATCTTCACAAAAGAGGGAAGTCAAAGAAGTGATCACTCTGAGGAGTGGTAAAGAGGTTGATCTGCCCACATGCAAGTTAGAGCATGAGGTTGAGAGTGAAACAGAGAAAGAAAAGAGGGAGGAAATCAAAGGAAAGAGAAAGGGGAAAAGTACAGAGAAAGATGGCTATGATCTTGAATTAGATGAAGAACCACAGAGGATAGTCATCAAGGAAGAAATGAAGAAACACATGCATCCGCTTTTTCTCCAAGCTTTGCATGGCAAAAAGGGAATTGGTTTTGTTGCCATCATACTCAGCAAATCTCTAGTGAGAGATGCAAACTTCATATGGGATCCGGGCAAGCTAAGTCAGGATCAAAATTTTTTGATGGACTTAGTCTTTTTAAAGACTAGCTAGTCCATATCTTTTTGTTTTATTTATTACTTGTTTTAATTTTGATTTCAATGTTTTAATTTTGATTTAAATGCTTTAATTTTGATTTTAATGATTTAATTCTGCTTTGTTTTGATGTAATATAGGTTTTTGGATGATTAAAATCAAGAGGAATTGCAAAGTAAGAAATCGGGAAGAAATCGGAGCAAAAACAGAGCAAAAACAGAGCAAAAACAGGGGAAAAACAGGGGTCTGCGAGATTTCGCAGCCTCTGCGAAATCGGCCTTTTGCTGAAAAATCAGTTCGCAACACTTTTTAGCCCTCTGCGAACGATTTCGCAGCTGCGAAACCTGTGTTTGGCACACGAGTGCCACTCCGCAGCACAGGAGCCCCCATTTCGCAGCTGCGAAGTGCTCTGCGAACCACTAAGGCATAAAAAGCCCCAATTCCGCAGCGATTTCTCAGCGATTTCTCCATTTCGAAGGGTGTTTCGCAGCTGCGAAACCACCTTTTGGCACACGAGTGCCATTCCGTGGTACAGTGACCCCAATTTCGCAGCTGCGAAACGGCTGCGAACCACCAAAACATGAAAGATCCCATTTCCACAGGAAAAGCTCAATTTCGCAGAGGATTTCAAAGCTGCAAAACCAACTTTTGGCACACGAGTGCCATTTTTGCAGCACGGTGACCCTTATTTCGCAGCTGCGAAACGGCTGGGAGGCATAAAAACTCCAAATTTCGCAGCCAAAGCCCAATTTCGCAGGATATTTTTAAAAGCTGCAAAATGGCTGCGAACGTAAAAACTTCCAATTTCGCAGCCAAAGCTCCATTTTGCAGGGCACTTTTTGGCTGCGAAATCACTTTTGAGCTTCGAAATGGCTATGAAATGATCTCCAAGCTTCGAAATGGCTGCCAAATCACCTCCAAGCTTAGAAATGGCCTTCAAATTGTGAAATTGACTTGCAAAATGGAGGGAAGTTTGCAAAAACACCTTGCAAAGCCAAGGGAAGTTGCTAAAATACCAACAGAGCCCCACGCACCAGCTGAGTACCCTTTGGAACTCATGAACAGCCACATTTCTCCATTTCAGCCATGGCCAAGACTAGAGGAGAGCCCCGCGCACCCTGAGATCACACACATGAAGCCTCTCATTCCATTTCTTACCTCCTTAAAACCATCAAATCCCATAGCTACCAACTGAGAGCTCCAGTTGATGAGACTATGCCATCTAAGGAGACTACCAGAACAGAGGCCAAAGTCCCGATCCAATCCACTCAAGAGGCCACCACAGATGCATCAGCTCCACAGGACCCTTCCATTACTTGATCATCTCTTTACTTTTTGTCTTTATATATTATACATAGCTCCATGTTATGATGTTTTATATTCTGGGATTGGAGGTATCCATGGATCATATCTTATATTCTACTTTCTCAGAATCATACATAGACATCATTTTTGTTTAAACTTGGCATTTTTCTATTTTCTCTACTCACTAACTCTTTTGTTTTCTGTGAAACATGTGGTTTCTCCTCTACGACTCAGACTCCATGTCACTCAAGAGGTACCACTTCCTCCCTATTTTTTAATCGCTTTTGTCACATTGAGGACAATGTTCAGCTTGGTTGGGGGGAGAGTTGAGGAAGTAAGTATTGTTAATAATGCTAAGTTATTTTGGTAATTTAGTTGCTTTTTGCTTAATTTTTAAATTTTTTAAGTTTTTATTCTACTCTCCATGGTTATTAAGGAAAAATTTTCAAAATGAAAAGGGAGAAATTGAATTTTTGTCTTTTTACTTGACTTAGAGTTTGTATTATGCTTACTAAAGTTGATGAATTGTTGAAACTTCTTTTGAATTCAACCTCAGTTCTTCCACTTTAAGCTTATCACACACTATGCACACTAGGTTCCATTTATAAGATGAAAAACTATTTTCCCCCTTGACTTAGGAAAATTTTAGACTTGGTACCTTTGACCTCATTTAATAGTGTTGGGACACCTTATAAAAGGCCAATGAGTCTTTGAAAAAAAAAAAAAAAGAAAGAAAAATGTTTGCTTACCTTGAAACCTGAGCAAGGTCTGAGGGGTATATGGTGAAAATCTTTGAAGCCTGGTGCCCTAAGCCTTAATTGGTTGGGAGTCACCGACCTCAATGCTCGTTACAAGGGTGGATAGGTAGAGTTTAACATACTGTAGGTGCTTGGGTATTAAAAATTCATTCTCAAAAGTCTGGGGTGAAATCCGAGGAGTTAGTGGTTGAAAAATCCTTAAAGCTTGATGCCCTAAACCTTGATTGGTTGGGAGTCATCGATGGACCCCCGTTACATGGACAATTTAGAAAAGAATGCCTTTAAGCTTTGCACTCCTACAAGAAAAAAATTGTGAAAGAAAAGAGGTGCGTTCTTAGCCTATTGGAGGTTGATTAGTTTGCTAAGCTTTGAAAAAAAACTAGGTTGGGGGGAGAGATTAGTTTGACATACTATATCCGGAAACTAATAAGTAACACTTAGATTTTTGTGGAAGAGTAAGGTTTGACCCTTTGGAAGTGGAAATGATTTTAAAGCTTAAATTTGCATAATGCCTTCTCTTTATGAATTGTGACTAGGCAAATTATTTGATAGCTCCTATTAAAGTTTGAGTTTTATTTCTTTAATGTTCCATGTGAGAGTTTGATCAATCATGCCATTTGAAAATTGTTTTTTTTTTTATCAGCATGATGTTGTAAATTATGGTATTTTTATTTTGTTTTTCTCTCCTTCATTGCTAAGGGACTAGCAATATGTCAGTTGGGGGGAGTGGTTCCGTTGCCGGGACTTGAACCCGGGTCTCTCGGGTGAGAGCCGAGTATCCTAACCAACTAGACTACAACGGATGCCTTTTGTATGGATGCCTACAAAACAAATTTAGTAACCTTTGGTACCCATATCCTTTTGGGTCTTAGAGAGTTAGTCTTTCTTCCCTTTGGAATCCAAAATAATTTAGAGTTTTGAAGAACATGAGCAGATTTTCGTAAGGGACAAATATTACTAATGTGACCTCATTTTTCACAAAAATTGCAAATAGTTGAAGGTGAAAAACTAGAGGCTTTCTTTTTTAAAAAAAAATTGATTTTTGAAAGAAAGACTTGTAGGCTAGCCTCTTTTTATCAAAAATGCATTTTTTGATTTGCCAAAATCATATCAAAAGTCTTTTGGCCATTTGAGAATTTTTAACTCCTCATTTTCCTTTTCAAAAGAGATTTTTGTCTTCTCAATATTTTCAAAATTTTCATGCTCATTGAGCTCATTTTGAAGATAAGAATTCTTTTTCTTGAGAGAAATATTTTTGAAAACAAGTTTTTCAAGATCAAAATATAATTCTTGAAGTGCATCTTGAAATTCAAAATGGTTAGAGTTGGAGTTTATCTCATCTTGATGTTCTTCCAAAGCCATAAAGCACATGTTGGCATCCTCATTTGTGCATTCTTCTTCCATGGAGTCTTCATCACTTTCACTTTCACTTTCTTCCTCTTCATCATCATTTGTTAAAGCCATGAAGGCTATACTTTTCTTATTTTCTTCAACTCTTTAATGATTGTACAATTCTATCTCATAAGTCATGAGTGACCCAATGAGTTCTTCAAGTGAAAGTTTGGTGAGATCCTTTGCTTCTTGGATAGCCATCACTTTTGTTTCCCATTTCTTTGGTAGAGACCTTAAGATCTTCATGACTTTCTCTACTTCGGTGTAGGTCTTTCCCAAGGCTTCAAGTTCATTCACAATCACAAGAAACCTAGAAAACATCTCAACAATAGATTCAAAATCCTTTATAGAAAATAATTCATAATCATGCACAAGGATATTGATTCTAGACTCTTTAACTTGGTTGTTTCCCTCATAAGTGTTTTCTAATAGTCTCCAAATTTCTTTAGCTGACTTACAATGCCAAATACAATTAAATTCATTTCTATCAATAGCACAATGTAAGATAAAAACGGCTTTGACATTTAATTGAACTTTCTTTCTATCAAGTTTATCCCATTCATGCTTAGGTTTTGGAACCATCACTCCATTTTCTAATTTTGAAGGAATGTGGGAACCATCTTCAATGACATCCCATAAATCAAGATTAATAGATTGGAGAAACCAAGTCATTTTGGTTTTCCAATAGGGATAATCAGTTCCCGTAAAAAGTGGAGGTCGGTTGGTTGAAAAACTTTCAATGTGGGATGAACTTGATGGATTAGCCATTACTTCTTAGACGGTTAAGTCTTAAATAAGAAGCCTTGCTCTGATACCAATTGTTAGGAATTTGAGGCTAATCCAACCTATGGTAATCACCCTAGAAGGGGGGTGAATAGGGTGATGGTCTCTTTTCACAAATTTAAACAAGTAAATGCAAGAGACAATTATATGCAAGTATATAATAATCAATATATAGACAATTGCATATAAATTAAAGAGTAGGGAAGAGATAATGCAAACACAAGAGTTTATAGTGGTTCGGCGCAACCCGGCCTACATCCACTCTCCTCTAGCTTCAATCCCGAGCTTGAGGTTCCACTAATCCAAGGCTTCCAAACCAAGCCTTCAAGCAATACAATGGATTATGGTTCCAATTCACCCTCTTGGACTTTTGGCTCCAAGCACCCTTTACACTTCTCAAAAGATATCCCACTCTTGAACAACCCCTCAAGTGATACCCCACACTTGAGAAACTTCCTCTCAAAGATTTACAAATGAATAATCTCTCAAAAATCCTAGCACAAGAACTTTAAGCTCAAATGATACAAGAAAAACTAGGATTGAATGGTGCACTAAATATATGCAAGTTTTGAAATAATGGTGCACTCAAAAATACTCTTCCAAGGCTCAAATATAATCAAGAAAGATTTGGGAAGGTTAAGCTCTTGAAACAATGAAGATTGGAGCTTTTTTATAGAAGAAAAAAGTCAAACTAGCCGTTGGGAGTTCGACCGGTCGAGCTAGGGGTCGATCGGTTGACTAGCCGTTAGCATTTAATGCTTGGAAAATGACTGTTGGGCCTCAACCGGACCTTAACCGGGAAGAGAAGGCCCCTTAGAGACAGAGAAACTTTTTGGCCCCCCTCAACCTGTCGACCGGTTGAACCGGTTGAGCCATTTTTTGGCTCAACACCCAACCTTTTTCAACTTAAAACCTTTTAACACAAGTTTGAAAATCCATTTAACACAAGGCTTTAGTTAAAAACATGAAATCATCCAATTCTTAAGATATTTAAAACAGTATTACTCTTGGATGATTTTGGTGCATAAATAAAGAATGAAATGCATGAAAGTCCTAGTGCACCAACAACCTTACAAAGAGATCTTATGAAGCTTTGGTCTTGAAAAACTCTTCTCTTTGAGGTGGTCTTCTTCTTCATGATTTCTCCTTGGCTTGATTTGTCTTCGTGATTGCCACTTTGGAAATCGTCTTGCCTAATCACACTTGAAATATGATCATTAGTTCTAAACCTTGTTTTGTTATCATCAAAATCAAGATTAACCAAACCTTGGTTTCACAGTTATCTTGTTACCTACCTTGTCACTACATTTAAAGAGTATGAATTGTGTAAATTACATAGCTAGCATCATTCTCTTAACATGATAACTTTCTTTTATATTTTAAAAAACTAGAATAACGTTGTATTTATTGTAATGACATGAACTTGACAATATTGTAAAGTAGCTAGTTAGGATATTGGAAGATACCAAAATTCTAGTGACATTATGGTTCAACCCATAAGAGTTTGACCCTATATTGGAATTAATCATTGCAAGCCCTTAAATAGATTGTTGGATGAAGTTTAAAAACATAGGCATTTATAAATACAATATATAAATCACAACTATGCCTAGTTTATTGTTTTCGATTTAAGTCTTTTGTATGATGTCGTATGTACCAACTATCTCTTTTACACACTTATTGCTAATAGTACAAAAATAATCTTGAATTCCTTTTTGTAACTCTTGACTCATTCAACTAAGTTTGACCATTGAGTTCAAACTAAAATCATTAAGCAATCCAATTTTTAAAATTTTTGTTATCGGCTAAACCTCTCTATTTCATGAGGTGATTATTAAATCTTGAGAGTCCATATGATTATTATGATAGTGCTTTTATCTTTATTACTTTTATTCATAGCTTTTTTATTAAAAAAAAATTATTATTTTGATGTATATGAAAATAACATTATACTAGTATTTTTTTTTATATATAATATTACATAATAAAGAAGTAGTATTTAGAAGAAGTACTTACTAGCAAGAGTCCAAGAAGCATTTCAAGTGATTCTCTAAACTTTCAAAGTGGTTTTCAAAATTTGTTCAAATACCTAACATTTGTAAAAGTTCTAGCCTTAATCTCCCATATGAACATTGTATTTGGTGTTTCAATATTTTGATAGCGCTTTGATTTAAAATGCTTGTATAAGAATCCATTTAGTAAATAAAAAAAGTAGTTTAACAAAGAAAATGGTGATTCATAATGTTTACATTCAATTTTTTTTTTTCCAAAAGAAAAAATCTATTAAAGTTTAAAATAACTTTGATTGGTTCTCTAAATTTTGAAAATAATTTTTAGAACATTGTTAAATGTTTAATTTTTTCAAAAAAAAAATCAAGTATTATGAAGTCTTTCTAAAATCTTGAAACTACTATAAGAGGTTAAAAAAATCTATTTTTTTTTATTAATTAACAAATCATTTGGTTACCCTATGCCAAAAGATCAAAGGTAAATAATATGGAAATAATTTTTCAAACTCCATGAAAAAATGTGTGGTAATAGTGCATTTGATAATTAAGTTGTTTTCTACTTTTGATTAAACAAAATTCCTTTTTGAAGCTTTTTGTAAATCACTTAATTCTAAATTTTTCACTTTTCTTCAAGGCACTGAATTAACTTTAATAAACCATATATGCAAGATAATTTAGTTATAAGTTTTTTTTATTCAATTAGTTAGAAATTTTCCTCATGATTTTCAAATAATTGCGCATGAGGTATTATATATATATTTTTAAATCATAATAAAATATAAGTTCAACTACGATATAATATAGCTATAAGCTATAAGCTTTTTTTTTTTACTGATTAATTAGAAAATTTAGACATTTTCTTCCAACCAACGAATTAGGAAGTATATAATCAAATGAGTTTACTATTAAGTGAGGTTATTAGAAAATTTATATAATTTTTCACATTACTAAATCAGTTAGAAGATCACATAATTATACTGATTCCATTTTTTTATTTGGGCTAATATATAATTATGAATCATTAAGTTGTTTGTTTTGATTCATGTCTCAATGTTGAATGCTGATTTTGTATGTTAAAAATCCATAAAATTAATTATTATATTTTCTATTATTTTAATTTAAAAATAGTAATTTAATTTTTTTCCCAATATCCCAAAATATTAAAATTTATTACCAAAATGAAACTTCATAATGATTAATTATGTGATTCGTTAGGAAATTTGTAATTGGATAATAGTGAGGTTTCTAATATGTTTGGTTGCTAAGAAAATGTTAGAAAATTTTTCAAAGTAAGACATTTTTATGTGGTGCATTTTTCAATTTATGGATTTGTGATTGATAAATGTATTCACTATCAAGTTTAGTTCATTAATTTTTAGATTTTTAATTTAGGAAAGAGTGTCAAATTCTAACTTTTTTACTTTCTAAAATTATTTGAAAATGTTGATTTGAATAGATATTTAGATGAGAGTGAATTCTATTTAAGGATTCTAATTAAAAAATAAATTCATCGGAATTGTTGGTAGTTTATTTTAGTTTTACCATCCGGTAAAATAAGAGGTTGAAATTTAATAAAAAAAATCATAGAAAATTCATTTCTAATCCAAATGTTATGATTTTAGTGTTATTAATTTCACTATTAAATGATGAATTTATATAAATTAATGAAATTTAATTTCATTGTGATGCAGATGAATTATGATTCAAAAAAAGTAATAGGCACTAAAATTTTAGTTTTTACTTTGTATAAATTTTTTATTCAAATTAAGTGATTTTTATGTTGGTTTTATTTTTAAGTATTGATTCAGGATATAATTTAAATCCAAATTTTCAAGAAACAAGAGATACAAATGGACAAAAATAAAATATATTTCAATTATATTCAAATTGTTCTTAATGACATCTTTGCTAATTTATAGTAAATTTATTTTTTATCCAAAATTACATAAAATTGAGATTATTTTATTTTATTTCAAGATATAAATTATCCAAATTTTAAAAATTGAATTTGGGTTATATTTTATATGAAATTTGAGTATCATAACAAAATTAAAGGTTCAAAAAATAGATATAAGAAAAAATGATTTATTTAATTAAAATAAAAGTTAAAAAAAAAAATCATTGTTTCAATTAAATTAAAATTATCTTAAAAAAATTGACAAGTTAAAAAAATTAACTCTAAAAATATCTTAAGTCTTAAAACAACTTGATTTGAGACTTAAGTTTAAAAATAAAAAAGATAAAAAATGAACACCATTAACAACAACCCTTAAGTTAAATAAAAATTCAAATCAATCAAATAGTTTTTAGAGGTTTCAAATGATATAATACTATTCCCATAATTTGATTTAACTAAGCTGTATTTGGTAAGATTGAAAATTTAATACTTAATTATGTAATATGGCTTCAATAAGAAACTTGTTTAATTTCTTTGGCTTAAATTTGTTATTTAATTTTATTAAGTTTGTATGATAAACTAATTAAAAAATAGAACTATTTGGAAGAATAACACTCAATGTTGGATATATCGATAAGGTGAAAATTAACTATATACATTCATTTGCTTTTTACATTACATATTTATACCTTAGATAACTAAGAGAAATTATAGTTGTCCAAACATAATACTCGACTTCCTAAATTTAAGGGGAATAATCTAGTTTACAAGATTTGACAACTCTTGATCCTTATCATGCCCTTGTAAGATGGTGTTTACATAAATATCACCAATCTTGTCATGAAGAAGTTTATGTTGTTGCCTAGACAAGGGTTTTGTTAATGCATCTGCAAGTTGATCGAAGGTGCATGGAGACATGAGAGACACAAACTTGACCACTTTAAACTTTATCACAAACGAAGTGAAAATGGATCTCAATATGCTTCATGTGGGAATGAAAAATCGGATGAACACAATGATAAGTTAAATCCATGTTGTCATAGTAAATGATAAGTTGTTGAGTTAATGGAATAAAGTTCATGAGGCAAGGATATCCATATAACTTCAAAGGTTGTCGATGCAACAACTCAATATTCAACTTTAGTGGATGAGCAAGCAATGGAACATGACCTTTTAGACCTTCAAGAAATGAAATTATGATAAAGTTAAATAAATAAATAAATAAATAATAAAATGTAGACACTAGTGAAAGTCTGATCATCAAGTATTACTAGCACAATCCACATCATAAAAGGTAAGAAAAGAGATAGGAGAGCCACCAAGAAAGAAGAAATCATGATGAGAAGTGTCACATAAATACTAAAGTAGTCATTTCACAATACCCTAATGGATCATTGATGGATGATGCATGAACTGAGACAATTTATTGACAAGGAACATAATTCTAGGTCTTATGAATAGTAGGTATTGAAGACCATCCACAATAAAGCCATAATTAGTGATATCAATGAGAGATGTTTCATCAATAAGAGCAAGAGATTGATTTACTAGTAGTAGAGTGTGCGCTTCCTTGGAATTGGACATTTTAGCTTTAGTAAAAAGGTTCATAATATATTTATGTTAAGACAATAATAGTCCTTTGGGAGTGGCAAGTACCTTAAATACTGTTAGGACATTGAGTTTTGTTTATATGTTAGCAATTTTGTTCCTCTTTATGTTTGGCCATAGAAGTCTTGTTAGATAATGACTTTCTCTCCATTGAAGATCAAGAGGTGATATTTTTCTAATTGGGAAGTCATAGGTACGTCTAAAAAGGTTTGGCTTATAGCACATTAGACTACGTTGAGGTATTAAGAGGATCAATTTTTATTTTGTACTTAAAATTTTTTTTTTAAATGATTTTTTTTTAAGTAGTGTAGGACTGCTCAAGCGGCCTAGAGTGCTCAAGTGCTTAGGATCGCTCAAGCAGTCCATGAGTTGGCTTGAGTTGGCATGCAGATTCTGCCAAATTTTTCACGCAAATTCAATTGAAAAACCTTCCCAATTTGAGACTCTTTGGGCTTTTACATATAGATACCTACTTAATAACCCCTAAAAGGTATGGAGATTGGACAGATTGTGCAGATATCACATTGAAATTGTTTTAGAGACCTTTCATTCCTTATAAAGGATCTCTTAGAGAGCGCCTTAAGTGCCATACCATTCCCTATCTCTCATTCAAGGATTGTTCTTTGAATCTTGGATTGAAGACCATCGTTCCTCTGTAGTGGTTAAAGGATCTACTAGGGATCAACTGGAGGTTTCTACGTTGCGGAGGTGAATCAAGTTATAGGCCCTAGAGAGTAAGTCTTTAAGGAAAAATAACCAGGTAACTTTGTGTAATTTGATTTCGAATAATGAATTTAGATTAGCAGTCTTAGACCTCATGGTTTTTTATCTCCATATTTAGTGTGGGGGTTTTCCACATAAAAATCTTGTGCCTTATTGTTTATTTCTTTATATTTGATATTTTGTTTGAATGACCTAGTATTAATTGAAATGATTATCCCTAATATCTTGCAGGGTATCCCTAAAAGGTAAAAATCATATTTTATATACCTAAAGATTTTAGATACAATCCATTTAGTTAATTGGGATACCCCTTATATCTCTTGGGTTACAAGAATTAGGTATAATTTATAAATTTTTATTAAAATTTTTCAAATCACCCATGCACCTCCCCCTAGGTGTTTCCTTATTGGACTTTCGGTGGTTTTTCACTGTAGAAGTAGATTAACACACCAAGATATTTACAAGAGTATAGAGTTAACAAATAATCATTCTTACCTATAAGGAAGGGATCATCCACATAGACAAGCAAATAAAAGGTCGAATGCTCTTGAGAAAAATAAATAAAGATGTGACAAAGTGAAAGATGACAACCTATTGAGACTAAGATTTGTTGCAACTCATGATATTAGGCATGAGGTACCTACTTAAGGTCATATAAAACTTTCTTTTAGTTTACAAACATGAGTTGGTTAATTAACAAACCTTGATGGTTGAGCCATTTTGATTAACAAACATGAGTTGGTTAGAAACTCTTGGACACATTTCGAATACTTTATTGAGTCCATTTCATGCATACTATATGTCATTTCAAAGCTCGGGAAGTCAGGAGTCCAACACTTTAAACGGTGCACAAATCAGAGCTGAAATAAAGAAGTTATGGCCATTGGAAGCAAATTGCACCAAGCCGAAAGGCAATTTCGTAGCTGCAAAATCAGCCTTTTTGTGCAAAATGGAGACTTTCAGCTTGTGAAATTTCGCAGCCCATGTTGCATGCTGCGAAATCCACCTGAGTGCTTCCAGATATTTGTGACCGACTCTTTTAGATTTTTTCTTCAGATATTTTTTGTTTAAATCCCCATTTTCTCCTTGTAATCCACCAATCATAGGATTCCTTAGTTAATAAGTAAGAACAAAGGGTGAATAACCTCATATATATAGTTTGTAATTTTCTTTACACAAACATCTTAGGAGCTTGTTCTTAGAGACCAACTTTTTGTATAGTTTTGAAGGAAGTAATACACAGAGCTTTGCTCTGCCTTACCTACTCATTTTGATTGTATTTTTCTTACTAGCCAAACAAGCTCTGAGGATGTTTTCTCAGAGAATGAGTGGCTAGGCTTTTTGTCTCTTGGAGTTAAGGAAGCTGGGTAAGGTGCCGAATGCAAAAATTGGAATTTTTGTTGTTTCAGCTTTTAATGAAGAGAAAGTGTGACCCGTTAATGGTTTCTATGTTTTTAGTTAACTTAAAATGCCTTTAAATCACCTGGGCCAACACTTGGTAAGGCAAGTGATCTCCATCCATTGAGATGAACTAGTTTATCTCTTGCGAGCCTTTGGGAGGTGGTTCAAAGGTAGGATTTTCTAGAATAGCCAACATTTGGTAAGCTTTTGGACTCTAAGGAGACATCCATTAGTTATCTCTTGTGAGCTTGTGAAGGGAAATCCAAGGTTAAGGATCACCTTGAATGGCAAATGCTATGTGAGAGGCACGAGCCATTGCAAGATGAATCAGTGAGAGGGATTTAGTGTTTGAAACCATAAAAGGGAAGCATCTATACCATATTGGTTCGAGAAATAACTATATGTTAAATCTCCAATGCGAGATAAAGATTCAAGTGAGCGGAACTCTAATTTCGTAGTAGGAGCTGGACCCTAGTGATCCAAAAACTTTAAGAAACACTTTTCTTTATAAGTAATTTCAGTTACTATTTTTTGTTAGCTTAAAACCAACCCTTTTTAAACCAAAGTTTATGTTTTCTTTTAAAGCTAACCTTGAAATGAAATACCATCAATTCAACTTTGAAGTAATATCAGTTGTAAGTTGAAAACCCTTCCCAATGAAGGATCCTAGAGCCACTATGCTATGCTAGCTAAGGCTATCCTAGTACATGGTGATATAGGTTATAAATTTTATTGATTACTCCCGTCTGAGGACCGAAATCAAGGTACACTAATTGATTGATCACCAATCAACAGGACATACACTAGCTGGGCATGAAATCAAAATAGTTGGAAGATTAGTGTCACAAAAAGTGCTCAAGGCGATACCCCACTTGATCTCAATCCTATGAACAAAGAATTGAGCACGGTATCACTCTCAAGACACCATAAAGAAGAAACACTCAATTGAAAGATCATCAAGGTCAAGAGGATGGCCATGGTAGGCTTAGGGAATAAAGGGGTAGGAGATGACTCCCTAGGATGCCTATGACTCGACACACTTAGCCTAGAGTGAAAAATGAAGAGAAATGAAAATCTAGAAGCTACTTGGTAAAAATGAACCATTAGAAATGCTCAAGAAGAAAGAAACAACACTTTTACAAAGTTGGAACAAGTGAAACCCAAACCAAAAAAATGATAAAAGACAAGTAGACACCAAGAAAGAGCGTAGGAAATGATTGGGGATAGAGGAAATGAACACAACAAGGTGTTGGAATACATTTTATAGCCTTTAGCATGCACAAGAGCACTCCAAGTTAGATTAGAGCTCAAGCACTTTGAGCGCTACAAGGGTGTTGGAAGCAAATTTGAGCCATTGAGCTCTCGAAGGGTGCTAGAAGCCCTTAAGAGTGCTTGAGTACCATAAGGAGCACTTAACCTCTGCATTCCTATCATTAAGCTCTAATCTCAATAACAACACTCCTTTAAGCTTTCAAAACATCATTTTTATTTTTATTTTTATGTAAAATAGGCCAAAAGAACAACCCTTTATACTAAAAAAAAAACCTTGGAAAGATATGAGAGACAACAATTACAACCTAAAGTTCTAAGAAACCAAAGAAACTTGAGATATTAGCAAGAATGAAAATAAATCAAGTAATTAGCTATACAATTAAAATCCAAGATTTCAAGAATGAATCAACATCATCCAAAAGAAATCATTAATGACTAAGTCAACCTTGAAAATATTTCAACACCAAAAAAGGTATAATATGACTAAAATAAACCAAAAATATTGATTGTCAAGGGTATATATCAACTTAATATCTAGCTTACATATTTCAATTTTGAATTCTAGAAGATCATTCATCATGTCAAAATGTAATTTATTTAACATTTAATCAATTTGAACATAGTTTGCCGAATTTTTATTTAATACAATAAATGTTAATCTACATAAATCATAACTATTTCTCCCTCTCAATTAGATCTCATCATTTTCCTCATTTTTATTTATTTTATTTTATTTTGAATGGTAGAAGCATTATATATGGTATGGAAATCATACTTTCAACCATGGTTGTCTTTTTCCAAGTGGGGGTGTTTCCAAATTTTTCAAGTGATGACATTATTTTCTCGGAAAGAATATTAAATTAATTTTAGCCAATATGTCAAATATCACTTCGGGAAACAATTTTAGACTAAGTCAAACATGATATGTGAATTTAAAAACAAGCATGGTGTTCCTTACTTTTAAGAACTTAAAATCTACTATATTAATTAAACTTAAGAAGGCTTATTAATCACTTGCCATAGAAAATTTTAAGGTTTTCTAACATACAAAGTTTTTTTTTTACTTTGTTTTAATGGCTTAAAAAGTGATTTATGGTATTCTAAGGAAAGTTATCAGATCTTATATAGCATAATATTGAGATAGTTATGTAGATACTAAAAAAAATAAATTAACAAAGAACTTATGAAACCTAAGATTGGTTAAAAATGGACCTAGGATACTAAAAAATTGTACCATTTTAAAAAGAAAAACGATCCTTAGGCCCACATCTCAAGCTCTTAATCAATGAAGTAGATGCCCAAAGATTTCCTTAGAAACTCAAACCTAAGATAATCTAAGGGCTTTGTAAAGATATCAACCAATTAATGCTCAATGGGTATAAACTCTAAGGAAATTACCTTGTCTTCTATAAAATCCCTAATAAAATGATGTTGAACTTCAATATATTTAGTTTGAGAATGAAAGAAAAGATTCTTAGAGATGTTTATAGCAATCATGTTGTCACACATGACATTCATGGTGTCTTGCTCAATGTCGTAGTCACTGAACATTTTCTTCATCCAAATAAGATGGGTATAACAACTTCCTACTACAATATACTTTGCTTCCATAATGGAGAAAGATACCAAGTTTTGTTTTTTACTAAGCCATGCAACTAAATAGTAGCTAACAAAGAAACAAGCACCTAAAGTACTTCTTCTATCCTCTACATTTTTGGCCTAGTCAGCAATGAAATAATCGACGATAATAAGTGTAAAGTCAAAAGGATACCACAAGCTATAATCTAAAGTCTCATTCACATATTTGATTATTCTTTTTACTAATTTTAAATATAACTCTTTAGGATTAACCCGATATCTAGCACACACCCCCACACTAAAAGAAATATTAGGATGACTTGCAGTGAGGTACAAAAGACTTCATATCATACTCCTACAAAGCTTTTGCTCAACATATTTATTAGATTTATCCTTGTAAAGCTTTATGATAGTGCTCATAGGTGTTCTAAAGTGCTTAGTCAACTCAAGACCAAAATTTTTCAATAACTCCCTTGCATATTTAGAGTAAGAAAGAAATAATCACTCTTAAGTTATCTAATTGGCAAGCCAACGAAAAAATTGAGTTCACCTATCATGCTCATTTCAAATTCCTTTTTCATCTCCTCAGTAAAACCAAGGGTATGTTTATTTAAAGTGGCTCTAAAACAATATCATCAACATAAATTGTGCCACTAAGAGTCTAGTATTAGTCTTAAGGACAAATAAAGTCCTATAAACTCCTCTCTCTCGAAACCATATTTCAAGAGGTAAGTAGTAAGTCTCTTATTCTAAGCTCTAAGAGCTCACTTAAGTCGATGGAGGGTTTTCTTTAGTCTATACACATCATTGAGAAATTTAGGATCTTTAAAGCCCTTGGGTTGCTCTATGTATACTTCTTCCCTAAGGATTTAATTCAAAAAGGCAATACATACATTTGGTATAACTTTCTCCTTAATGAGCATGCTATAACTAAGAAAATTCTAATGGCCTCTAACCTAGCTACAAGAGTAAAGGTTTGCTCATAATCAATTCCCTTAATTTGGGAATATCCTTATGCCACTAGTCTAGTTTTGTTCCTCACTATTATCCCATTTTCATTTTGCTTGTTCTTGAAAATTCATTTGGTACCTATCACATCTTTGTCTTTAGGCCTAGATACTAAATACCACACTTCATTCCTAACAAACAAGTTTAGTTCTTCCTATAGTATGATAGCCTAAGATTCATATTTGAGAGCTTCCTCAATGTTCTTAGGTTCTAATTCAGAGGTGTAGCAAATGAAACCTATCTCTTAAGTCTTGATTTTCTCCTTATTACCATGAAACCTTTCTTGGTTTCAATGACACTAAAGATAAGGTGATTTTTAGGTACCTTGGATTTATTCCTATTTCCCACTTCACTATTTCCTATATCTTCATCTACCTTCATGTCACTTTTGGGATCAATCACCTTTTTAGGGATGGTCTTAGGAATATCTCTAGTCCCATCCATTAGCTCATGGATGACTTCAAGGACATCTCTAGTAGAACCCTAGGGCAATATATATGAATAATTTTTTTCTCAAATGGACCCATAGTCATCAATAACCACATTATATGATTTCTAGATAATTTTGGTATTCAGATTATAAACCTTATAGCCTTTACTTATGGTAGAATAACCTAGGAAAATACCTAAATCAAATTTAGAATCAAATTTTCCTAGTTTTTTCCCATCCTTGAAAATATAACATCTACTGCCAAAGATCTTGAAATATTTCAAATTAGGCTTCTTTCCTTACCATAATTCATATGAAAGACTATTGGCACTGTAACAAGCAATGCCAATGGCTCAGCCCACAAGTAAGCAGGAGTGTCATGAGTGTGGATCATTACACAGGCCATTTCTTGAAGAACATGTTTCTTTCTTTTAGCTACTTTATTTTTTTTTCCTTTCAATCATTTCCATTTTATGGCCTAATTCTCCACCATTTCAATAGACACCAAATTCTCAAAGTTGCCTGATTACTACTCAAAAAGTGCTATTTTGTAGCTTGTAATTAACTCTTTTAAACACTCTTTAGTATTAATTATTACCTTTTAACTCAATTGACATGTTAAGGACCCTTGCAATCGTTTCTAATCAAATTGTGTTAAGTTTTGGTGTTTTTGATAGCTTTTAGCTACACCAAAGCAATCCAAGAATGAGGGAGAGCTGTATATAGTTAATGGCAAAGCTTTTGGAAGCTCAAATTCATGAAGAACCAAGATTTGGAGCTCCATAGCCCTTTTCCAAAGTCGTTCAAAGTATGCAAGGAAAGAACAACGGAGAGAGGAAAAACAGAGTGAAGAAAACAGAGGACAGCAGCTGCAGTCTTCTTTTGCACTTTTGGAGCACTTTCCGAAGTCCATTTTCCACATTCTATATATCATTTCAAATATCAGGAAATCAAGAATCCAACGCTTCAAACGGTGTACGAATTGGATCTGAAATGAGGAAGATATGGCCTTCGCAAGACAACTGCATCTAGCTGAAGGACAAATTCGCATCTTGCGAATTTGGAACTCCAACGTGCGAAATTAAAGCCTACCTTTCGAAATGGAAATGGAATACAGCCGCACAGTCACAGAGAAGCCCAACTTGCGAAAGTGATTTTGCAACTTGCGAACTTGGAGCTCAACGTGCGAAAATGGATTCCAAGTTGCGAAATCAACTTGCGAGATTTTCGCAAGTCACCATGCGACGTGCGAAATCTACATGCGAACTGGGATATTTGTGCACCAACTCTTTTAGATCTTTTCTTCAGATATTTTTGTATAAATTTCCATTCTTCTCCTTGTAATCCACCAACCATAAGATTTCTTAGCTAGGAAGGTTGGAAAAACTTCTCTATATATATTCCCTTGCATCCATTGTAAAAGATATAAATATATAAGTATGTAGAATCGATCAATATATAGAATATACAGAGCCTTGCTCTATTTTTCCTTCTCTTTCATTTTCATTTTCTTGCTAGCCAAACATTCTTTGAGATGTTTTCTCAGAGGATGAGTGGCTAGGCTTTTTGTTTCTTGGGTGAAGGAAGCTAAGTAAGGTTCCGGCTACATAGGTGTGAGATTTTGTTGTTTCCATTTTTAATGAAGAGAAAGTGTGACCCGTTTTTTGTTTTTATATTTTTAGTTAACTAGGATTACCATGAATAGCCAATACTTGGTAAGCTTTTGGATTCCATGGATTCTTATTGCTTGCAATCTTGCTCCATGGAGGTCTAATTGTTATCTCTTGTTCGCTTGTGAAGGATGATCCAATGGTAAGGATCACCTTGAATGGCAAATACTAGGTGAGAGGTACGAGCCATTGCAAGGTGTATTAGTGAGAGGGATTTAGCATTGAAACCATTAATGGCAAGCATCTATATCACACCGGTTCGGGAAATAACTATAGGTTAAATTCCGAATGCGAGGAAAAGATTCAAGTGACCGGAATCTCCCTCTTTGTAGTTGGCACCTGATCCTAGTAACCTGAAATCCCAAGAAACATCTTTCTTTCTAATTTCTTTCTAGTTAATTTTAGTTACTTTATGTTAGGTTAGCTTAATACCATCCATTTTCATTCAAGCTTATGTCTTCTTTTAAAGCTAACAAAGAAAAGAAAAAGTACCAATTCAGTTTTTGAACTAATATCAATTGCGAAGTGAAAACCCATCTCTATGGACGATCCTAGAGCCACTATACTATGCTAGCTAAATGCTACCCTGGTATATGGTGAAATAGGTTTATAAATTTTGTTGATTACTCCCGTCTGAGGATTCAGATCAAAGCACATCAATTGAGTTGAATCAATTGGAACACCAATCGGGCATGAATCATTGCCTCTATCAATGAGGACATTACAGACCTTGTCATTGGAAGTGCACTTAGTGTAAAAAAATATTTTTTTCATAGTCAATTTGTCTCTTCTTCTTAGAGAATAGTTAGATGGTGTTTTTTTTTTTAACTTAATGTTGAATGCAATTTACTTTTAGACTAGTTGTTTCTTTTTTTAATTTTCTTTTTTTAACTTCTAGTATTTTTACCATTATTTTTAATTGAATATAAAAAGCTAAAATATGTGGCTTTTTTGTTAATTTAAAAAGTTAGTTGATTCACACTTCTAACCCTCACACCCTACTCTCATTGTGAAAAAACAAATATTCTCCTTAAACTTAAGTTCTATTTAGATTTAAGTAAAAGAAATAAACAACTCCTTAAACTTCTTTGAACTACAAGATATTCTCCTTGATCCGCATGTATGACTTCTTTTGTTGTTGGGGTTCCAAAGTTACCTTAGACATCTCCTTCACTCTCTTTATCACTTTCTTCCTCAATTAGTATGAGAATTTTACAACTAGGGCGTTTAGAAGCAATATGCTTGTACCCTTGATACTTGAAGCATTGATAATAATTGGTATTGGAGAAGTATGGTTGTTGTTTAAAACCAACCTTACTATTATCTTTTGATAAGATTCAAGGAATGGACTTTGTAATTGAGTTAGTTTTAGAAATGGAAGCATTCTCTTTGTTAGAAAAATTATCTTGCACTAAGAATCACCAATTTTTCCTACATTCTTCCTTTTGTTGTTTTTCTACTCTTAAGGGAAAATCTGCAAACATCATAAGTCCAATAAGGTTACAGTTGCACCATGTTGCCAACTTCCGATCTTAACCCCTTAAGATAACGAGCTATAGTGTCCTCTTCTTGTACAACAAGATCACATTTTACTCTAAGATGATCAAACTCTATTATATAATCTTTCACTATTATTTGAGGTTATGAAACTTCTCCTGGCAAATATTTTCTTTAAAGTTCTATTTTCTTTTTTTTTTCCTAGTCACAATCCTTATTTTTCTTTCTCAATCATTTGGCTTTTAAGATTTTCCCTTCACAATAAGGCATATTTTTTAAATTTCATAGGAATTAGTTTTACTTTGCGATCATCTGCCACCACCTTGTAGTCAAATACATCTTCAACATAGTGAAGCCAAGCCAATCTAAAAACTCATGATCTAGTTGCATTCTTCTTCTGAACTCTAGGATATTTACTTTGACTACAAAGTCCTGTTGTAAGTGGTGATTCCTTCCAACACAAGTTGGAGAGGAACCATCTCTTATTTGGGGGTTTTGAGTTTGATAAAAGGGGTGTTAATATTTTCTTCTTCATTCTTAGAACTTTCTTCACCTGAAATCTGGTGCTGAAAAGGTTAAACTATTCTAAATGTTGTTGCAGTTGCTACACTTGGTTTCTTAACTCCTCGAGCATTTGGTTTCTTCACCTGTTGAATATTCTTCATGAGATCTCATTCTCAAGAAAGATGTTCTTCAACATGTTGCACACTACAACCAACCATGGCATCCCAGAGCATTGATATTAATTGACATGGAGATAGTACAAAAACATAGAACTAATTGATAGGAAAGAAAATACAAGCTCACCTTTTAAGAAGAACGCCAAGGTATGTTTGGTTCCTAGAAAGTACTACGAAAAAAGAAAAAAATGTTAAGAAAAATGATTTTCTTTTGTTTGATTTCTACATAAAAAAAAATATGTAAGAAAATCAAATATATTAAGAAAAAAATGTTTAGAAGAGGAAAAGTATATGAAATGAGTTTAAATTAGTATATAAAAATAATTTATTAAATTTAAATCTATTTTTTATTTTTATTTTTCACATTTTCTTTCCTTCTTCTTTTCCTCTATTTTCTTTTCCTTGCATCTTTTTTCAAATTTTCTAAGAATAAAAAATATCATATCACCACCCAAAGGAGGCCACAAAGGATACGGGGCTTAGAAAATAATCCTCCATTAATAGAATATACCATATTCATCTGTTCTTCAAAAGCCTCTACCCCTCTTAAATAAACTTTTTCCGCTTTCGACTTCCAATAGCTACAACTTGGAACAACCCTCCAACTTCTCCAATTCTCGAGTGGCACTCGATAGTTGGATCTTTCATCAATAGAAAATTGAACTTATCTTTCTTCAACGAACTTCAATAAAGCCCTCTAAATTGCATCTGAATCTTGACTCAATGGCATATGGTATATAGTTAGTATAAGAATTTTCACTGCATCAGTACCAGTTTTACCCCAAAAATACCCCTACAATGGTAGTTTATGCCTCTCCTGCATCTCATATGACCAAAGTATGGAGTTGGACTTCTCTTTGAACTAGTTGTTGGATCATATAATAAGACACTCCTGTCACTTTTCAACAGTCATCCAAATCTATGTAACGCACTTCATGCATGGCTTTGGCAACAAGCTTATGATTAGACTTATCAATTGCTGGTAGAAACGTCACTTTTATGTCAAGCAAAATAGCAATGCATATAGCACTCTTGAAAGTGCTCCTACAACTACATATAATGATCAAAATAAAATTTAGCTTTTAAGTATATAGGATATATATTGGAAAAAAAAGGCATACAACTAAAAGCAAACTAATTTCAAGAAGTGCCTGTAGTGGACTAGCTAATGATAAAAAAAGCTACTAAAGCCTCCATTAAGATCCCATGCCATACCCGACTCAACACCACCCTCATCCCTCTTTATATCCTCATACCCACCACCACCGAACCCCTCTTTCTCTTATTAACTCATTCACCATCTCATCATTCAATACCCATATCACCACTATTAAACCCATATCTCATTCCAACCCCAGCTATCCAACCAAGACTTGGACACGGATGATGAAGAAGACAACGAATTCTTCCAGGAATAGGTTGACATGTGATGCGTGGATAATGTTAGGATGTTGATCGTGGACGCCATGTAAACTGCCAAGGCTGGGTGCCCAGGAATGCCTTCAGCATGGCTGAAGTTAGGTATATGTTGTACAGGCATGTGATGAGGTACAACCCCAAAAATCCTAAATGGTACAGGGACATGGTTTGATTGAAAGTGAGGAAGAGACAGTCAAGATGTCGAACTTTGATGAGGCTAAGTGGCATAGATATGTTGATGTACCTAAACCCGTGCCAGTTTTCATGGAAACCTATGGTACCTGAAGGATCTAAGAAGTGCGAGAAGAAGACCCATGCCAAGCCCGAGAGGATCAGGCACAAAACAGATGAGGTCAAGCTCGTTGATTTGCAATTCTACAAGGTTGATTATTCCGGAATGGTCCAGAGTGTTGGCAGATCGGAGGGTTGGCTGTGTCCATCAATTTGTTGGCAGATCGGAGGGTTGGTCGTGTCCATCAACTCCCCTTGTGTTTCATCGTGGGCACTTGGGTGAATGCACTATAAGGCTAGGGTATGCGCATTTCCTAACAGCAATTGCTTTTAGGAGAGTCAGTAGCACCTAAGGTCCTACAAGTGGTATCAAAGCCAAGGTCACGGGTTCGAACCCCAAGGGTGTTGCTGAGGGGGAGATTGTTGGCAGATCGGAGGGTTGGCCGTGTCCATCAACTCCCCTTGTGTTCGCTATATAGCCTTTTGCTACAAGGCGTGCCTTGTACTTGTCTACCTCTCCATGCTCATTAAGCTTTGTTTTGTAAATCCACTTGACACCAATATTCTTTGCACTTGCAGGTAAGTCGATTAGCACCCAAGTATCATTCTTTTCTATGGATTTTATTTCAGAATCCATAGCAGCTCTCCACTTTGCACTTTTCACAGCTTCTTCAAAATAAAAGGGATCTCCAGATGCAAACAATGCTAGATTAGTCTCATCTTCTTCTTCAGACAAACCCTTACCCGTTTCATAATCTCTCATCCAAACTGGTGGCCTTCTAACTCTCCCTTCATTAGAACAAGGTGAACTCTCTTCATCTACTAGATTTGAAGAAACAGCCCCAACCTCTTCTGCACTACTTTCATCTTCACTCTCGGCCTCACCTTCATTATTTGCAGCAACATTTTCTTCATTATCTCCCCATTCCAACATAGCTACCACCTATTCTTTATAGCTCTTATCCCAATCCCAAGACTTGTCCTCTTCAAAAACTACATCCCTACTTATTACAATCTTCTTGGCTATTGGATCATAAAGCCTATAAGCTTTAAACTCTTCACTAACTCCCAACAACACACAAGTAAAACTTTTATCTTCCAACTTGGTTCTCTTGATATCAGGTACATGAACATGTGAGATACAACCAAACACTCGAAAATGTTCAATTGAAGGCTTGACTCCACTCCAAGCTTCTTCCGGAGTCATGTTTTTCACTGCTAAAGTAGGACTTCAATTTAGAATATGCACTGTCCAATTCATAGCTTCTGGCCAAAAAGTCTTTGGAAGCTTCTTCTCTGAAAGCATACTTCTAACCATGTTCATGATGGCCCGATTCTTCCTCTCTGCAACTCCGTTCTGTTGCGGAGTGTAAGCTGCTGTCAACTGCCTCTTGATGCCATTTTCTTTACAAAATTCATTAAAGTCTTGTGAAGTGAACTCACCCCCTCGATCAGTACGCAAACACTTACTATAGGAACCTATTTCTTTCTCAACACAACTTTTATATTGTTTAAAGATAACTAAAGCTTCAGATTTTTGAACCAAGAAGTAAATCCATGCCTTTTGACTAAAATCATCAATGAAGTTAATTAGATACCTCTTTTTGCTATTTGAGATCGGTGTGATAGGGCCACACATGTCAGCATGAATGAGCTAAAGTTTTGAAGAAGCTCTCCAAGTGCTCTTCTTTGGAATTGGATTTCTATGCTACGTTCCAACCTTGCAATTAGTGCATACAGTTTTTGAAGCTTCGAATTGTGGTAGTCCATTCACCATCTTGTTGTTTTGAAGAGTCCTCAATCCTTTGTGACTCAAGTGTCCATATCGGCAATACCAGAGATGTGATAAGTCTTCTGTAGTTGTGTGAAAGTAAGCTGGTTTCTTTGGTTGTGGCGCAGCCAACAAAATAAACATTCTATTGGCAGACATCTCTGCTTGAATGATCAAGCCCTTCTCAAGATGATAGATTTTACACTTGTTATGTTGAATAAGAATCACTAAACCTTTCTCCTGCAGCTGCCCAATGCTCAATAAATTGTTCTTCAACTCAAGCACATAAAATCCCTCGGTGACTACATGATTGAATCCATTCACTTTCAGCCTTACATTACCCTTACCCATCACTGTCATTTTTTAGTTGTTTCCCAGCTTCACCATCTGCCTGAAGCGTTCATTAAAGTCGTAGAAGAGAGTTTTATCTCCACACATATGATTACTACAACCAGAATCTAAAAACCAAACATCCTCCTTTTTTGCTTCATTTATCTCAACATAGGACATCAACAACATCGCTTCTTCTTCTCCAAGCTCAGCAAAATTAGCCTCTTTGTCCCAACTTGGGCACTCATATTGAAAGTGTCCAAGTTTGTGACACTTGTAGCATTCTACATTATCTTTGTTGAAGGATTGGCATCCTCTACCTCTACCTCTTCCTCGAGAGGATCCGCGACCACGACCTCTTCCTCCTACACTTTCTTCATGAATTACCTTGAGTGCCTACTCGTGAATAATTAAGGAAGTTTACAGTTCATCAATTGATAGGAGATCAATGTCCTTTGACTCTTCAATTGAACAAACAATATAATTGAATTTGTCACTCAATGATCAAAGTATTTTTTCTACTATTGTAACATCTCTCATTTGTTCACCATGAACTCTCATCTTATTGGCTACAGACATCACTCTTGAGAAATAGTCAGAGACACCTTCACCAAATTTCATCTCAAGAGTTTCAAACTCTTTGCAAAGAGCTTGAATAATGGATCATTTCACCCTTTCATTGCCCTCATACTTCTTCTTCATGGAATCCCATATCTGTTTGGATGTGTTCTTCTGTAGGATGGTTTCTAAAATCGTTCGATCGATAGCTTGAAACAAATAATTTTTCACCTTCAAGTCTTTCAGCTTCATCTCATCAAGCTTCTTCTGTTGCGCCTCTATCAATACTGCTCCGCTTTCTAGCTCAACATAACCAGTCTCCACAAGACTCTAGTACTCCTTAGATCTTAAAAAAATTTCCATGAACATGCTCCAATGATCGTAATGACCATCAAATCAAGGAATAGGAGGTTACACAAAATTCCCTTCAGTTGTCATCTCTCTTGCTGCTGCAAATTACAAAAGCTGCTGCTTTGAACCTGGCTCTGATACCAGAATGTTGTGAATCAAAACTGAATGGAACAAAACTGGGAAAAATCCACATCTATTGATCAACAACCTTAGCTAATAAAATAGCCTTACAATAACTAATTGATAAGAAAAACAACCCACGTTTTACACTAACAAATAACGTGGTAAAGAGTAGAAAATAAGTCAAAGCTGAAAACTACCTTGCTTAATAGGGATTATTAAAACAAACAAAAAAATAAACATTCAGAAAACTTAAATCTTGACACCTTCTCTTAAACTAACTGCTAACAGCAATTAGTTTACATCTGGAACTTCACGAACACCCATAAACTCTCTCAGCTTCAGAAACATGTCAAGCTTGAGAGGCTTAGTCATCACGCCTGTAATTTGATCTTGTGTACCACAATGAACTAATTCCACTACTCCTTCTTTAGTAAGATCACGCAGAAAATGAAAGCGAACATCTATGTGTTTGCTTCGTCCATGCATCACTGGATTCTTTGATAATTTAATTGTTGAACTATTGTCACAAAACACAGTAGTACAATTACCTTGTGTATGACTGAGCTTCTCCAAGATTCTCCTCATCCAAATAGCTTGACATGCACAGGATGTTGCAACTATGAATTCAACTTCAGTTATGGAGAGTGAAACAATAGGCTGCTTTCTAGAGGACCAAGACACAGCTCCGGAACTCAGCATGAATACATACCCCGATGTGCTTTTCCTATCCTCCAAATCACCGGCATAGCCACTATCAGTAAAGGCAACCAATTTATCATTCCCTCCCTTCTTGTAGAAGATCCTAAGATTTTTTGTGCCTCTCAAATATCTTAACACCCTCTTTGCAGTCTGTAAGTGAAGCTCAGTTGGCTGCCTCATGTATCTACTAGTTAAACTCACTACAAACATCAAGTCAGGTCGAGTTGCTATTAGATACATGAGACTCCCTACCATTTGCTTGAAGAATGTTGCATCAACCTTGACTCCATTTTCGTCTTTGAAGACTTTAAAACCTGTAACAATCAAACTATGGACATAATTGCTCTCCTCCATCCCAAATCTTTTCAACACATCTAAGGCATATTTCTTTTGGCTGATGTAAATGCCATCAGTCCTCTGCAACAGTTCAACTCCAAGAAAATACCTCATCTTTCCCAAATCAGTCATATCGAACTCACGCATCATAGAGCTCTTGAACTCATAAAACATTGATTCATCATTTCCAGTAAAAATGAGGTCATCAACATACAAACTCAAAATTAAAATTTTACTTCCTTTGCTTGTTTTGACGAACAAGGTATGCTCACTGTGGCACCTCTCAAAGCCTTCATTCACAAAGTGTGCTTCTATACGACTAAACCAAGCTTGTGGAGCTTATTTGAGTCCGTATAAGGCTTTCTTCATTTGTACACCTTGTGCGGATTGTCCTTTTGCTCATAGCCTCTTGGTTGCTCAACAAACACCTCTTCACTTAGCTCTCCATGGAAAAAGGCTGATTTCACATCTAGTTAGTAAATTGTCCAATTCCTTTGAGTTGTAAGAGCAATAATCATTCGAACTGTATCCATCCTTGCCACCGGCGCAAAAACCTTTGTGTAATCAACCCCATGTTGTTGGCAGATCAGAGGGTTGGCCGTGTCCATCAACTCCTCTTGTGTTCGTCGTGGGCGCTTGGGTGAATACACTATAAGGCTAGGGTATGCGTTTTTCCTAACAACAATTGCTTTTAGGAGAGTTGGTAGCGCTTAAGGTCCTACAAGTGGTATCAGAGCCAAGGTCACGGGTTCGAACCCCAGGGGTGTCACTGGGGGAAGATTGTTGGCAGATCGGAGGGTTGGCCATGTCCATCAACTCCCCTTGTGTTCGCTATGGGCGCTTGGGTGAATGCACTATAAGGCTAGGGTATGCGCCTTTCCTAACAGCAGTTGCTTTTAGGAGAGTTGGTAGCGCCTAAGGTCCTACACAGAGGTTGAGAAAGGATTGCCTTGATTCTGAGTGCTACTTAGGTACCTTCATGGCCAGCCACTTTGATAGACACTATTGTGGCAAGTGCAGTCTTGCCTATGTTTACCAGCAGGAATGATGGAGGGTCTGGGTCTTGTGATATCAAGAAAGTTTGGATTCTCATATGGCACGAGCAAAGGAGATGGGATGAAGCTCTCGTTCCTACCAGCATTCTTCTATCTTTTGGTTTCATTCTCTCTATCTTTGACATCATTTTGCATGGCCACCTTTGGGCCACGTGTGACTCTCCAAATTCCTTCTTTCGGTTTTAAAAATAATCCCCCAATCCCTTTTTGCAAATAGTTTTCCAACTTTTAGTTCTTCCAATAATCTTCATTCTTCATACGCTTATCCCTCCTTAGAATTTTAGGTTAGCAAAATCCTATTTTTCATGTTTGTCTATTTAATTATTATTATTTTCATTACTATTATTATTATTATTTTATTTATTTATTTATTCATTCCTTTTTAAAAAAAAATCCATTTTTCAACAATTCCACAAAATTCTAATTTCCAAATTTAATTTCCAATTTTCAAAATTCCAATTTTCGCAATTACTTATCCAATCATTATTATTTCCATTATTACTATCATTTCATTTATTTAAAATTCTTTCTCCAAATAATTCTTCAAATTTCCAATTTCTAAACTCAATTTCCAATTTTCACAATTATTTATCTAATCATTATTATTTTCGTTATTACTATTATTCTGTTTATTTATTTATTCACTTATTCATTTATTTAAAACTCCATTTCTAAATAATTATTCAAATTTCCAATTCCTAAATTCAATTTCTAGTTTTCACAATTATTTATATAATCATTATTATTTTCGTTATTGTCATTATTCCGTTTATTTATTCATTCACGTATTCCGTTGATCACTTTTATTTCCGTTATCACTATTACTTTAGTTATTTATTTATTTATTTATTTATTTATTCATTTCTTTAAAACTTCATTTCTAAATAATTCTTCAAAATTTCAATCTCTAAATTCAATTTCCAATTTTCATAGTTATTTATCTAATCATTATTACTTTCGTTATTATTATTATTCCATTCATTTATTTAAAATTTCATCTCTCAATAACCCCCCAAAATTCCAATTTCTGAATTTAACTCTCAATTTCTAAAATTCCAATTTTCACATTTATTGATTGATTGATTTATTTATTTATTTACTATTATTATTATTGTTAGCATTTTATTTGTTTATTTTCAAAAGAATTCCACCTTCGACTTGAACGATTTACAAAGATTCCAATTTATATAATTAAATTTTCACAGTTTCTGCTTCTCAAATAATTTTCAATTCCGGTTTCTTTCAAATTTAATCTTCAAGTTTCCGATCCTCAAATTTAATTCCCGAAACTTCAATTTTCAAACAATCCTTGAGACTCCAATTTTCAAATAAATTTCGAAAATCCAATTTTCTCCCGAATAGTTTTAAGTTCACTCTTGTTTCCAAATAATCTTCTATTATTCTCGATTCTCAATAAGCACGAAGACAATTTTCATAATTCCAAACTAATGGAACTTGTGAGATTAATTCATGCGAGATCGATTGGGCTTTGGTGGGACCCAACATATGTGATTTTCTCATTGATTGTTTGATTAATATACTTGATTGGTTTGCCTCATTCTGTGACCATGCACACGGTTATTCTATATTTGTGCACTAACCTTGTCTCTTATGATAGCGCTCAGCTTGTGACTAAGGTACGCCTTGTACTCGACAGTGTTTATTAATTTATTTGTTATCATGCGTATCTTATTTTCATACATTTGATTACTATTCAGTATCCATGTTTAATCAATCAATTGTCATGTTTGCTACATCTTATTTAGTAGAGACCCGTTTTTAGGGACTTAGAGGGGTGCTACGGTTTTTACCGTACCTTCCCAATAAGTAACCTGACCCCCGGAACCGACTCGGTTTTTCATAGACTTGTCTTTCCTTCAGGAGTCACACTTAGGGTTTTTCTTTCTTATTTTGTTTTCCCTTTAAAAATAAAACAAAAATAAGTGATGACTCCAAGTCATTTTCTAAAGAAATAAATCATTCTCAAATAAAAAGTAAGTTTCACCATCAAGTGGGAACGCATTGTGCAAAATGCGGGGTCCACACTAGTTTTCTATGTTCAATTCCCATATGCTTAATTAAGACAATCAAGGTTGAATCATATAATTTTTTAAATTTTCCACTCAATTAATTGCAAAGGTGTAGACCCTCTTAGCTGGGGGCATTTTCTTTTTTTTCTTTATTCATTTTTCTTTTTCTTTTCGGCTTCTTTATCAACCCGAGGACAAGCTGGTGGTGGGAGCCAAAAAAATAGCTAATGGATGGGTTGTTTTTGCGGCAGATGGGACAAGAAGAAGGGGGAACGGTAGGAGATGTGATGTCTGAGCAAACAGAAAAGAAAGATTGCTTGAGAGAAGTAGGCGGGTGAGCTGGGGAAGGAGGAGGAAAAAGAAAAAAAAAACACAGCTGTAGAGAAGGGGGCTCTCGCCTGGATTTTCTCGGAAATGAGCGCTGAGAACTTGGTTGTCTTTCTTTGAAGCTGTGGAGCTCCGATCAGCTATTGGTTTCTGATTATCCGTGTTCTCTTTGAATATAATTCCTCAAAGGATTTTCTGGCTAAAAAAGAAGGGAGGGGGGGGAAGAGAGTGAGAAAAAGAGATAAGGGTGTTTGTGTTTGTTTTCCGGGAAAATTTCTCAAAACAAGGCGTCATTTTCCGGAAAAGTTATAGTGCATGAGGATCGTTATTTAGGAAGCTACATGTTCGAACCAGTGCGATACCATGCCTCTATCAGAAATGGTCTGTGTATTATTTCAATTTTGTTGCTTTTATTATTTATTTATTTATTTATTTATTTTGTATTGATTTGGCTCTATTGTGTGCTACTAATAACTTAGGCTTGTTGTTTGGGAGATCTGAAAGTATTGGCAAGACGTGGGTTTGAGGACATTGTCCTTTTGTTCTTTGGTTGAATGCGTTGGATTTTGAAGTTATAGAGAAGGGGCAGGGGTTTCTTGCTTTAAGCGTTTTTTTTTTTTTTTTTTTTTTTTGGGTAGGGGATTTGACCTGGGTGGAGAGATTTGAGGCATTTTCTTTTGTGGATATTGTTGTTATCGGGGTCAGAACTGAAAACTGAGTTGGGGTTTGGGAACTAGGTTCATTTCGGTGTTTGTCTGAGTGGTTTTCTTAGGCATTTTTATTAAGATTTCACCGAGTCATCAAATAATACAGTGTTATTCCTTTGTTGTCATGGCATGTGCGGTGCTCCTTCGGCCACCCTCGCCGACGGTGGTAATTCGGCCACCATCCAACGCCACGTATACTAGCATTATCCCTCCCTCTTGCTTTTATCCTTTGCTAAGGTTAAAATTTTACTTATTTATTTTATTTACTCTTTTTTTTATTATTATTCTCAAATAACTCCTTAAAATCTCCTAAATTTCCAAAGCTCAAAATTTATTTATTTCTTTTAAAATACCATTTTTGAAATAATCTTCTAAAATCTTATTTCACATTCAAATAAATTTTCGAAATTCCAATTCCTTTCAAATCAAATTTTCAAGAATTTCATTCTCAAATAATCCTTCAAATTCCCTTTTCTTAAATTTAATTTTCAAATTTCCATTTTCAAATAATTTTTCGAAATTCCGACCTTCAAATTTTAAATAATTCTTCAAAATTTTGATTTCCAAATTTAATTTCCAAATTCCAAAATTCCAACTTTCACATTTATTTATTTAATCATTATTATTTTTGTTATTATTATTTTTATTTATTTTTAAAATTTCCATCTTTAAATAATTCCTCAAAATTTTGATTTCCAAATTTAATTCCCAATTTCCGAAATTCCGATTTTCCAATTTTCAAATTTAATTTCCAACTTAAAAAATTCTAATTTTCACATTTATTTATTTAATCATTATTATTTTCATTATGATTATTATTTTATTTCTTTATTTATTTATTTTTAAAATTCCATCTTTAAATAATTCTTCAAAATTCCATTTTCAAATTTAACTCCCAATTTCCGAAATTCCCATTTTCCAATTTCTGAATTTAATTTCCAACTTCAAAAATTCTAATTTTCACATTTATTTATTTAATCATTATTGTTTTCATTATGATTATTTTATTTATTTATTTATTTATTTATTTATTTATTTATTTTTAAAATTCTATCTTTAAACAATTCTTCAAACACATTTATTTATTTAATCATTATTATTTTCATTATTATTATTTTATTTATTTATTTATTTTCAAAATTTGGTCTTTAAATAATTCTTTAGAATTCCGATTTCCAAATTTAATTTTCAATTTCCAATATTCTAATCTTCACATTTATTTATTTAATCATTATTACTTTCATCATTATTATTTACCTACTTATTTTTAAAATTCCATCACTAAATAATTATTTGAAATTCTTATTTCCAAAATTTAATTTCCAATCTTCAAAATCCCAATTTTCACCTTTATTTATTTAATCATTATTATTTTCGTTATTATTATTATTATTTTATTTATTTAACTATTTATTTTTAAAATTCCATCTTTAAATAATTTTTTTCGAATTCCAATTCTTAAATTTAATTTCCAAAATTCTAATTCTTAAGTTTAATTTCCATGATTCCAATTTTTAAATTTAATTTCCAAAATTCTAATTCTTAAATTTAATTTTCAAAACTCTAATTCTCAAATAATTTTCAAAATTCTAATTTCTTTCAAATTTAATTTCCGAAATTCTCATTCTTAAATTTAATTTTCAAAACTCAAATTCTCAGATAATTTTAAAAATTCCAATTCTTTTCAAATTTAATTTCCAAAATTCTAATTTTAAAATTTAATTCCAATTGCCAAGACTCCAATTTTCTAATAATTTTCGAGACCCCAATTTTCAAATAAATTTCAAAAATCCAGTTTTCTCTCGAACAATTTTAATTCCACTCTGATTTTCAAATAATCTTCTATTTCTTTTTATTTTTCATAAGTAAGAATGAACTTTTCATAATTCCAAAATAATGAAATTTGTAAGATCAATGCATGCAAAATAAATTGGGATTTGGTGGGGATTACTATGCCTAATAAATATTATTTGATTTTTGTTCTGACCTTTGACATGCATACGATATATTTTGTATTTGTTATTGTGCACTAACTTTGTTTCATGATAGTGCTTTATTACCTGCTGCCAAGGTACGCTCTCGCTCTCACTTTGTTCATTTATTCATTATCATGACTTGCTTCTGATTTGTGATCACTTTGGTATCCATTGATTTCCTTACCAATTGCCATGTTTGCTTCATCTCATTAGTAGAGACCCATTTTTAGGGACTTAGAGGGGTGATATGGTCTTTCACCGTACCTTCCCAATAGGTAACCTGATCCCTGAACCCAAACTTGGTTTTTCATAGACTTGTCTTTTCCAAACAAGAAGTCACACTTAAGGTTTTCTTTCTTATTTTGTTTTCCCTTAAAAAAATAAAACAAAAATAAGTGGCGACTCAAAATCATTTTCTTAATGAATAAAATTTTTTTTTCAAATAAAAAAAACGAGTTTTGCCACTGAGTGGGAACGCGTCGAGCGAAATGTGGGGTCCATAAAATGGCGACTCCACTGGGGATTTTTAGAGGGTCAAACTTGAACTTGAGTTGAGGGGAATGTGGCGTTTGATTGATCGATCAATAGATACCCCTCTCTATGTGTCTTGGTATGATTGGTTGTTGATTACACGTTAAGAGTTTTAATATGTTTATCTGTGACACATGTTTGGCTATTATGTTCATTTGTGATGTTGACTTGTTGATTACATCGATTGATTCTCTTACCTACTTTAGTATAGTGACTCTTCTTGTCGTATGATTATCTTGCTTTCCTAGACATGTATATTCTCATTTTTGTATTTCTCATTCATTTTGACATGATTGATTCTATTTGCTGTATATTATCTTGTTTATCTCAACATATTGTTTATTCTTGTTATATTCCTATCTTGCTTATCATATTCTTGCCTAGCCTGTGTGTAGATATGAGTGATATACCTATTCTTTGCATGACTGCTTGGTGCATGATTGCTCTCCCTCTGTGTGATGCATGTATTGTTTTGTCTATGTGGGATACACATCTATCCCCTTACCTCCAACTCCCTAGTCTCGATCGACCTTGTCTTCCTTGATCTCGTATTTGATATGAGACTTTTTGCTTTGTTTGCTCTTCGACCGGGCTAGTGATTAGGAGTAGGGTCTAGCGACGGGCTATATCAATGTTTGGGAGCATTCTGGATGAGGCCGACACGTTGATGCTGATGGCAGTCCGATCTTTAAAACTTCATTTCTAAATAATTATTCAAATTTCCAATTCCTAAATTCAATTTCTAGTTTTCACAATTATTTATATAATCATTATTATTTTCGTTATTGTCATTATTCCGTTTATTTATTCATTCACGTATTCCGTTGATCACTTTTATTTCTGTTATCACTATTACTTTAGTTATTTATTTATTTATTTATTTATTTATTCATTTGTTTAAAACTTCATTTCTAAATAATTCTTCAAATTTTCAATCTCTAAATTCAATTTCCAATTTTCATAGTTATTTATCTAATCATTATTACTTTCGTTATTATTATTATTCCATTCATTTATTTAAAATTTCATCTCTAAATAACCCCCCAAAATTCCAATTTCTGAATTTAACTCTCAATTTCTAAAATTCCAATTTTCACATTTATTGATTGATTGATTTATTTATTTATTTATTATTATTATTATTATTAGCATTTTATTTGTTTATTTTCAAAAGAATTCCACCTTCGACTCGAACGATTTACAAAGATTCCAATTGATTCGTGCCCAGCTGGTGTACCTTGAGTTTGGTCCTCAAACGAGAGTAATCAACAAAATTTATAACCTATATCACCATGCACTAGGATAGCCTTAGCTAATATAGCATAGTGGCTCTAGGATCGTTCACTGGGAAGGGTTTTCAACTTATAACCGATACCAATTCAAAGCTGAATTGGTGCTTTTTCATTTCAAGGTTAGCTTAAGAAGAAAACATAAACTTTGGTTGAAAAAGGATTTGTTTTAAGCTAACTAAAAAGAAAGTAATGGGAATTACTTATGAAGAAAAGCGTTCCTTGGAGTTTTAGGATCACTGGGGTCAGGTTCCTTATGCAAAAACAGAGCTCCGGTCACTTGAATCTTTTCCTCGCATTAGAGAATTAACATATAGTTAATTCTCTAATCGGTGTTGTACAGATGCTTCCCTTTAATGGATTTCAGCACTAATTTTCTCTCACTAATGCAACTTGCAATGGCTCGTGCCTCTCTCCTAGCATTCGCCATTCAAGGTGTTCATTAACCTTGGACTTCCCTTCTCAAGCTCGCAAGAGATAACTAATGGATGTCTCCTTAGAGTCCAAAAGCTTATCAAGTATTGGCAATTCTAGAAAATCCTACCTTCAAGTCACCTCCCAAAGGCTCACAAGAGATAAACTAGTGCATCTCCATGGATGGAGATCACTTGCCTTACCAAGTGTTGGCCCAGGTGAATTGAAGGCGTTTTAAGTTAACCAAAAACATAGAAATCATTAACGGGTCACACTTTCTCTTCATTAAAAGCTAAATCAACAAAACTTCCAATTCTTGCATTCGGGGCCTTACCCGGCTACCTTAGCTCCAAGGAACTAAAAGCCTAGCCACTCATTCTCTGAGAAAACATCCTCAGAGCTTGTTTAGCTAGTAAGAAAAAATAAATACAATACAATCAAATTGAGTAGGTAAAGCAGAGCAAAGCTCTGTATTTTACTTCCTTCCAAAACTATACAAAAGATGTCTCTGAGAATAAGCTCCCGAGATATGTTTGTGATGAAAATTACAAAACAGTATATATGAGGCTATTTACCCTTTGTTCTTTCTTAAAGACTAAGGAATCCTATGATAGGTGGATTACAAGGAGAAAATGGGGATTTAGACATCAAATATCTGAAGCAAAAAATCTAAAAATGTCGATCGCAAATATCTAGAAGCACTCAGGAGAATTTTGCAGGCGTGCAAGATGGCTGCAAAATTTCGCAACCTGAAGGACACCATTTCGCAGCCATCACCTTGTGATTTCGCAGCCAAAGGCTGATTTCGCAACCTGCGAAATTGGCCTTCAGCTTGGTGTGATTGGCTTCCAATGGCTCTAACTTCTTCATTTCAACTTCGAATCGTGCTCCGTTTGAAGCGTTGGATTTCTGACTTCCCGAGCTTCGAAATGACATATAGTATGCATAAATTGAGCTCCAGGAAGTGATCCAAAAGTGTCCAATAGTGGCTGTCCTCTTGAATTCTTCATGTTAGATTTCTCTCTTTGCTTTCCCTCCTTGCATTCATGATTTGCTTATGGCAAAGGATTATAAAGCTTTAAAGCTTTGGTTCTTCATGTTAATGAGCTTTCCATAGCTTTGCCATGGATTCCAAAGAACTCTCCTCAATCTTGGATTGCTTTGGTGATCAAATTACTATCAAAAGCACCAAAACTTACACAATTTGATTAGAAATGATTGCAAAGGTCTTTAATATGCTAATTAAGTTAAAAGGTAATAACTAATACTCAAAAGTGTTTAAAAGAGTTAATTACAAGGTACAAAATAGCACTTTTTGAGTAGTAATCACTCCCCCCAACCTACATATTGCTAGTCCAATAGCAATAAAGGAGAGAAAAAGTAAACTAAAAAGTAATATACTTTACAAGATCATGCTAATCACTTCAAAAAAATTTTAAGTGGCATGATGATCAAACTCTCACATGGAACATTAAAGAAATATAAAACTCAAATTTCAACAAGAGTTATCAAATACTTTGTGAGATTAATAAGCACGAAGACAATTTTCATAATTCCAGACTAATGGAACTTGTGAGATTAATTCATGCGAGATCGATTTGGCTTTGGTGGGACCCAACATATGTGATTTTCTCATTGATTGTTTGATTGATATACTTGATTGGTTTGCCTCATTCTGTGACCATGCACGCGGTTATTCTGTATTTGTGCACTAACCTTGTCTCTTATGATAGCGCTCAGCTTGTGACTAAGGTACGCCTTGTACCCGACAGTGTTTATTAATTTATTTATTATCATGTGTGTCTTATTTTCATACATTTGATTACTATTCAGTATCCATGTTTAATCAATCAATTATCATGCTTGCTACATCTTATTTGGTAGAGACCCGTTTTTAGGGACTTAGAGGGGTGCTACGGTTTTTACCGTACCTTCCCAATAAGTAACCTGACCCCCGGACCCAACTCGGTTTTTCACAAACCTATTTTTCCTTTAAGAGTCACACTTAGGGTTTTTATTTCTTATTTTGTTTTCCCTTTAAAAATAAAACAAAAATAAGTGGCAACTCCAATTTATTTTCTAAAGAAATAAATCATTCTCAAATAAAAAGCGAGTTTTGCCATCGAGTGGGAATGCATCGTGCGAAATACGGGGTCCACACTAGTTTTCTATGTTCAATTCCCATATGCTTAATTAAGACAATCAAGGTTGAATCATATAATTTTTTTAATTTTCCACTCAACTAATTGCAAAGGTCTTTGGACTAGAGAAAAAAACCTCCAACTTGTGTTTAACACTTTATATTCAAATTTCACTCATCTAATTTTATTTAAATTTTCCAATAGTTGATTGGTGACATAATTAGATCCAAAAGCATCAAAACTACTAAAGAGGCATAAATCACTTCGAATATGCAAAAAAATCTTTCAATAATTTCACCTACTTATAACTGATTTCCAGACCTGTTTCTAAAATTTTGAATCATAAACATCATTATTGAATGTGCTTTACAGAAAACGCACGTGTATAGGATAAGAAAATTAGAAAGAAAAATAAAAAATAAAAAATAAATTTAAAATGAATAAATTATTTTTATATGTTATTTTAAATTTATTTTATTTATTTTAACCTTTCGATATAAAAATTAAATAATTTAAAAATAAATAAAGTTATAATTAATTTTAATTTTTTTTATATTTTTCATAAAATAACCATGAAAAAAATATTTTTTGGAACCTAAGCATTACCAAAAAAAAAAAAGGTCTCAAAGGATTTAAAAAATAAAACATAATTGTCAACTAGAATTGATAAATTTCAAGATATGTTGATAAACCTTATTGTGCAATCTTTTGTGGCTGACTGTTGAGCAACCAGAATTAATACCATTGCTTCCTTCCTCAATGAGGTATTACACCCCACTAAATTTAGGTGCATTGCACTACAAAGGGCATACCCTGAAAATCTTGTTCCAACTTGCTTATTGTAAGAATATATACTCAATTTTTTGAGATGAAAAACGTAGACCGAACTGCTTCTAACTCTAAATTGTAGTATTAGATTGAGAATTTTATATTTTGGAAGAAGGAAAAGAATATTTTCTTTAGAAGTTTATAAAAGGCTGCAACCTCTCATTTTCACTCACTTGTCATTTTGTCTGCTTACATGCTGCCCACTCTCAGGTTTGGTCGTGGGAAATTAAATTTTGAGGAAAAATATAAGTGAAAGGAAATGGAGAAAAAAAAAATAGGATGAAGAAAATTGAAAAAAAAAAGTTTGAAGTTAATAAATTATTTTTTTTATTATATAGAGATTAAATAATTTAAATATAAATAAATTTTAATTGATTTTAATTATATTTTATTTTTTTATATATTTTTATAATTAAATTAAATGTAAAAACTATTTTTTTAATAATTTTTTCTTTCTTTAATATTTTGTGAATCAAATATAACTTTAATATTTGGTGAAAAAGTATGCCTTTTAATAAAACAAAATACCTTAGAAAAAAAACCCTCAATCAACTGCTACTCTACTATCTTAATTTAATATTTTCAAATTTTCTTTTAAAATTACAATTGTAAACTAAAAGTTTAATTTTTTTAATGTTAAAAATGGACTTATAAACATTGGCACAAAATGAAATCTAAGGATTCTTTTGAATCCACTGCACACTCAAATTTCATAAAGTCTTGTAAAAATAGGCAATATTATAAAAAAAAAAAATACTTTTTACAAAAAAATACTTTTCCCCTTATTTTTTCGCTTTGATCATAATTTAAAAGTGGACAATGAAATTGTTGTTTTTATTTTGAAAATCAATTAAGACTCTGAAGTGACTTATTCCAAAATAACTTTGCCAAAAGGTGAAGAACATGCATATGGTTCTTTTGTAATTTCTAGAACTTATAGAAAAATTTTGTGAAACCTTTTCTTTTTTATGAAACATTTTTTTTCTCATGTACAATCGTTTTGTCCTTGAAGGAATAGGTAAAAATAGGGTATTGAATTTTTAATTTTCATGATTTAGTTGCTTAATTCTAAATTTATTATCAAATTTTCTTCTTACAAACAAAATATTATCTATTATCTCCTTTTTATTAGAGATTTGTTTCCCTTTTTTCAGGAAACTTATCAACAAGATAATATCTATTTTTAATTCTCAATTGATTTGAAAACCAAATTTCATAGTCTTTCAGATTTACCATTGGTAAATTTATATATATGTTACCATTGGTGTGAAAGTTGCAGAGTGGTTGGTTGCAGTTACTTTCTATTCCTACCAGGACTTGTTAGTGTTGTTGGTAGATCTAATCAACATAAAAATCATAGGATTAACTAGACCTACGTCCGTTTAATAGTGACTCATATTATTAAGATATACATTAATAATTGACCAAATTTAGTTAATTTAATATAAATTAAAAAAATTAAATAGAATAAAAAATTAAAATATTATTTGGATAATTTTTTTTTACTATTATTAAAAAATAGAAAACATAAATAACTTTTAAATTATTTTTTAAAATTTTATAAATATTAAACATTATAGTATCAATTTCCTTCTAGTAAAAATAAAAAATAAAAAATAAAAAATAAAAAATAAAAATGTTTCATATTATATAATATAAAAATTGAAGATATTTTTTTTATTTATTATTTTTATGACTTTAATGATTATCTTCTGAAATTAATAAAGAGAAAATTATGTTTTCAACCCATAGGCTTGGTAATTAAGGTAAAGTCCTCCAAACACCCATAATTGATTATAAGGATATGAGATAGTAATCAACAAAAATGTCCATTTGACTTAGTTTTGTCTTTATTTTACCACTCTTCACGTGCCACTATGCTTTCTTATTTAACCATTTTTAGATTTTTCATTATTTGTTTAAGCTCTTTTATAAATAATTGAAAAATTAACATTATTTTTTATTTTTAAATTATAAATAAACAAAAATTATATTAATGATTCAAAGACTATTTTGGAAAATACTTTCTAAAAAATATTAATTTAAATAAATAAAAATTACCTTTTACAGTTATTTTTATCTTTTACATTTTAGAAGTAAATAATTTAATGATTAAAACATTATTTAAAATAAATATATTCACTATTTTAATTTCTTTTATACTAAAAAGTATTTTAAAGTTTTTTTTTTTTTACTATTATAAAATAAAAAGTTCAATTTTTTTTTAATGTTCTTCCTTCTTTATTTTAATAACTTTTTGAATATGACTTTTAGTAATAAGTTATATGAAATGTTACAAATTTGTTTACTAAAGATTTTTTTTTTAATGATTTGAATTAATTGAAAATTTATTAAAATAAAATAAAAATAAAAAAGAAAAAAGAAAAGAAAGAAAGAGGATTGATGAAGAGTTTTTATTTGAAGTACTCAATTAAAGTGTTTTCATATGACTTAATTTTAGAAGTGGATTATATCAATACATAGTAGAAATTAAAATTTTCTTATATAAAAGGGTTGAAAGGTATATTTACTTATTTTAAATAAAAACAAGTAGTTAAAAATTATATAGATTATATTTGAGTTTGGTTTTAAAATATTTTTCTAGTTTTTATTTTAAAAATAATTTTTATTTTCTATATTGTCTCTTTTTGAAAATACGTTTAATTAAAAAATGAAAATTGAAAACCTTGTTTAGTACTATTTTTTTATATGAAAATAAAAAAAATCATTTATTCATTTATTGCGCCACTGTACAATTATATTACACTAACTGTACAAGGGAAATGTACTAAGTGTACAAAGGTGTACAAGGTTACCCTTTATGAAATATTACAATCAATTATGAGACATTCTTTTATTTCTCTTATCACTCACGAATTATACACATATGTCATGCACTTTATTTAATTCTCGCATGGAAATTCCAATACTTTCCACAATAATGATATATGGGGAAAAAAATTTGACCTTAAGTCATCCACCATCTTCTTAACTAAACCATTGGAAATATGGTTAAACACTCTTACGTGAACACATAACTTAAAAGGGACATGAAATTTGACTCATTGTACAAGGGTATTATACAAGCTGTACAAGGAAAATATACTAATTGTACAAAGGTGTACAAGATTATCCTTTGTGAATGATTTCAATCGATTCTAAACCACTTTTTTAATTCTCCTTGTCACCAAAGGATTGTACACCTATGTCATGCAATTTATTTAACTATCACATGAAAATTCCAATATTTTCCCTAATAATGATATTTGGGGAAAAAAATTTGACCCTAAGTCATTCACTATTTTCTCAACCAAACCATTGAAAATATGATTAATACACCTACATGGACATAAAACTTAGGAGAGATATGAAATTTGTGTCATTGTACAAAGATATTACACTAATTGTACAAGGAAAATGTTTCAAGTATATAAGAGTGTACAAAGCTCTTAATAAGTTTTGTACGATTTTTAAACAACTTGAATTTGACATTAAGACGATTATTGATAATTTTTTTTTTCTTTTTTTACCAAACTATGTCATTAAGACATTCCCTACAAAAATTAACACATAGGAAATAAAATTAAAATAAACCATGTTTGAATTGTTCATTATAAGTAAACTAAATGAAATATATATTTTTACTATTTTGCTTTTATAAACATAATTTCATTGTTATCAATAGAGATTAAAAAAATCATATTTAAATAGAATTAAAAATAAAAAAAAATAATTTTTATTTTTTAAAATTATTAATTTAAATTATGAAATTAGTTTTAAAAATTAAAATATTTGTCGTAATTATAGTTTTGAAGATTTCATGATTTTTATGTTATTACTTTGAAAAAAATTGCTTTAATAAGAAAATATTTATTTTAATGGTTTTAAATATTTAAATCTTTATTAAAATATTTAGGATTAGTGTGGGGAATAATTAGATAATTTTGGAATGGAGAAAATTTGAATATTTTGAAGACTTTAATTTGGCCAATTACCCTATTTACATTTTCAAAATTATTGAAAGGTTGGTAAATTAGTCTTATAAATATTGTATTCTTGATTAATATATATGCGTGTGTGTTTACATTATTTTCGAAATAATAAACATCATGTGTCTAATTTGCAAGTTGGAAAAAAGAAATTAATAATATTTTATGAGGTATTTAAAAAGTATTTATTATATATTCTATAAATTTGAAAAAAAATTATATTTGATGATATATAATTTACAAGTTAGAACAAACAAATAATATTAATATTTTATGAGGTGTTTAAAAATTATTTAATATATATGAGAAATAATATAAGTTTGAAATAAAGAATAATATTTATTATATATTATGTAAGTTGGAAAAAAGAATAATATTTGATAAGGTATTTAAAACTTATTCATTTCAAAAATGCATTTGGCAATAATAATTTTTAACCATATTTCATATTCAATTTGATGAAGAAAAATGATTCAACTTGACTCCATTATTAAATGGTTGAGAGAAGGGTAAAAGAGTCAAAGAGAGAATAAGAAAGGTGAGGTGATTGGTTAGTTTTTTTCATTTAATAGTCAATGGTATTTTAGGGATTTTTTAAAGACAATATCCTTCATCTCAATTTCTACTCTCTCATTAGGTTTTGGGTTTAATTATGAATGATAGGAGGACCTTGCCTTAATTATCCAACCTAACTGGATTGAAAACACAATTCTCCCGTTAATAAATGTGAGAGACGCATGGAAGTGGGGACTCTGAAAGGAGTAAGAGAAACATAAGGATGTAGTAAAACCATGCACGAATGAATGGCTATAGTCCAACTGTCTGATCTCATTCTTCAATGGGAGTATTGTGTTTTGAGCCCAGCTGGGCCCAAAAATTAACATTTGGTCCATATATCATGCATATTTAAGCCCAAACAAAATATGAAAATTAAGATAAAGGATATTATCCTTCATTAATCCTTAAAATACCCTTAACCCTTACATAGCACAAGTGAGTGTGAATTTCAATTTCTTTTGTGTTTTTTTTTCTCTTTTCTATTCCCTATTAAGTATTACTCATTTCTAACTTTTTTTTTCTTCCAATCTATATTTCTATTTTATGTCAAATAAAAAGCAATAATGTTTTTTTGTTTTTCATTTTTAAAGATATTGAATCTTTTTGCTCTTATTATAAGCAATGATAAAAATTTTAGGATTTTTCATCCAAATATTTTTTTTTATCTTTTTGTATTTATCTTTTAGTTTAATTTTCATTTTTTATTTTAAATTTATATTATCCTTTCATTTATATTTTTCTCTTATTTTTAATTATTTTTTATATTTTCTACATTAACCATATTTTAAAATTTTAAAAATTGAATATCACTTCACTTTATTATGTATATATATATATATATATATATATATATACTTTTAGCATTTTAATTTAATGTTTTTATTTTAAAATTTTTAAAAAGATAAATTTATTGAAAAAAATAACTAAGATATGAAGTTCTAATATTATATTAATAATTTTTCTTATCTAGATAGACTAATGCAAAGTATTTTGATTCACAACAAGAAAATTGTCAACACAATTTTTTAGTAAAACTTTAGAAATTAAATTTCAAATAAAATATATTATATAAAATTTTATTTGAAAATTATTGAAAGTGGTATTTAATTTTTTTTATTGACTTTCAAACTTATCTAATTTTTTACTTGAAATGTAATAGAATATGTTTACAAAAAAAAAAAAGTTAGTTTATCATTTTTTATATAAATGAGTATAAATATATTAAAAGAATTAAAGATAATCCTTGTAAATTTTTTTATAAATATGATTATAATTTTAAATATAGATTCATTTGGATAAAATTTCACAAAATATATATATATATATATATAGTGGAAAGAACGAGCATTTCTAAAACTAAAAAAAAAAAAACAAAATATGCAATTACAAAATTTAATGATGAATTTAAAAATAAAATTCGAAACAATTCTTGAGTGAGAGAATTTGAGTGGGGAAAAAATCTTTGAGTGAAAAAAAATGGGAAAGTTTTTCAAAATCACTTAATATCCTTAACAAAAAGTAGTATTGTGCACCCTTGTACAATTAATAAATTTGTCTTGTACAGTTAGTGTAATACACTTGTACAATAATTCAAATTTTATACATCATCTCATGAATATCTGATAATAAGTCGGTTAACCATGTTTGGATTGGTTTGATTTTAAAAAAGAAAAAAAATTATTGTATAATTTTATTTTTCAATCATCATAAGTAAGGTACCTATTCAAATGACCATATACAAGTTAGATAAAGTACATGAGATGAATGTATGCTTAACCAATGTGTGTAAAGAATGTCATTTATCCCCGGTTAGGGAAAATAAACAAACAAGTTTTTCAGAATCACTTAAAATCCTTCACAAATAATAGTATTGTACACCTTTATATAGTTTATATATTTGTCATGTACACTTATGTAAATACCTTGTATAGTGACTCAAATAAAACGTTATTTTATTTTATTTTCAATGCAAAATGTAATTAAAAATAAGACAAAGAAATTATTTAAAAACCATTATTTAAGCCAAGTTTATTTATTTATTTCCTTTTATTTTTGGAAATAAAGAAAAAAAATAAAAAATTTATTTAACCATAAGAAATATGAATATAAGATCAGTTAAAAAATACCAAATTTATTTATTTATTTCATTTTATTTTTGGAATTAAAGAAATAAAAAATAAAAAATTTATTTAACCATAAAAAATATTGATATAAGATATGTTAAAAAATAAAAATAACCCGAAATTTATTTACTTATTTCATTTTATTTATTTAAATTAGAAAGTAATTTATTTTAATAGATTAAAATGTGCACAATTGATTTATTACTTTTTTAATTATGGATATATTAAAATTTTCTATTAGACAAAAAATAAATAAAGAAAATAAAATTAAAAAGAGTAATAAATACATATAATTTAGTTATTTAATTATTTTTCATGTAAAAGATAGTCCCAAAAAAACATATAATTGATCAATTTCTTTGTTTAATTATAAACATACTATATTTTTATTTTATTTTATTATTAAAATAACTAATGGAAAAAAATAAAAATGGATAATAAATGAATTTAATTCTTTTTATTATTTTCATATAAAAAATAGTACTAAACAAGGTTTTCAATTTTTATTTTTAAAAATAGTTTTTATTTTTTAATTAAATGTTTTTTAAAAAATAAAACATAAAAAATATAAATCATATTACCATTTTTTTAGAAAGTATTTTTTAAAATAGTTTTTGAACATAATTTTTCTCTATTTATAATTTAAAATAGAAAATAATGTTGATTTTAATTATTTATAAAAAAAATTAAAAACAATGAAAAATCCAAATTGTTAAAATAGAATTATTATGGTTGCATGAATAGTGGTACAATAAAGACAAAAAAAGTTTATGTAAAAGGTCATTGGGTATTTTAGTCCATCACTATTTTATATCCTTAAAAGATAATATATAGAAATTTGAAAAATATATTGGTCTTTTAACATCTTATATCATTTTCATCAATTATGAAAGTTAGATGGATCAAATGTTAATTTTTGGCCTAAGTTAGACCCAAAATACAATTCTCCCTTCTTCAATCACGTGCCAATTTGCCTTTCTTACCAACTACCAACCCTCCACATTTAATGTTTTGTCAAATTACCCTGTAGACTAAAATTTGTTTCTTTTTTTTTTTTAATTTTGAAAATGGGCTTAAAAACAGGCACGAAATGCAGTTTGGCGGATACTTTTGAACCCACTGTTGCACAAACTGTCACAATTGATCTTCCATTCTTGCTGACTCTGCACATGGACTTGTGAAAAGTATAATTAAATAATTATATTAAAATTATACATAAATAATTAATCAAATTTTAATGAATTTAGTATAGGTTAAAAAATAAAAATAAATAAATAATTGAGATATCATTTGGATACAAATTTTGTTTTAGTATTTATAAAAATAGAAAACATAAATAACTTTTTACATAATATTTTATTTTTTTATAAATATCAAACATATAAATATTAATTTTTTTCTCTTGTAAATAAAAAAACAAAGATATTGCATAATTATGTAATATAAAGAAAGAAGATTTTTTTTTTTTTTTTTTTTTTTTAACTTTGATGATTTTTATTTTTTATTTTTCACTTTTGATTTTTGAAAGTACTAAATGAGATGCATAATAGGGGAAACGTTTGCATCTAATAAGTTAGGGGTTGCAAGTCATGACCCAAAAACTAATAAATAATAAAAATAACTGATTGCTCAAGGAAAATGAAAGCATGCGTGTAACAATTTCCAAACTCAAAGGCTTTAAATTTGCTCAGTTTTTTTTTATAATTATCGAAATTAGACACATAAAGCTTTTATTTATGCCTTTTGAGGTTATGACTGTGGAACAATGAAGCCAAGTCTTGGGCTTTCAAAACCACCTTAAGTAGAAAAGAAAATAAAAAATCAATCACCTCATTTCTTTGGGCTGAACAAGTCCACTTCCATCAATTCAAAACAAACTGATACCAAGTAAAATATTGAAGAGAAGTGGCTTAACCTTTATATTTACGGAAAATAAATAGATTCCAGACTTCTGTTCAATAACACTCCCCCAATTGATGAAATTACATAAATGAATAAACTGCTTTTACTTGAAAGGCAAAAAGAAAAAACGGAAAAAAGAATGTGTCTTGCTCAAATCCATGTTAGGCTTCATCATCACTCTGAGTGGATCTCCTGAAACAGGAATTAGGGAATTGTCAGGACACTATAAAGAATTAAGATATATTAATTAGTTAAAGGTTGTGCATGAGAGATTTTTATACCTTGCTTAATTTTGTGGTGTTTTGACGCCATCAATATATATCTCTGAGACATGAGAGATTTTATGCCAATCCTCCCCTGTTGTTTTCTTGCATCTTTCAGTCAATTGAGGGCATCCTTTAATCACAAGTATGTCAAGGGATGTGAGGTTGCGCATCCACTCTGGCAATGCCTCCAACTTTGGTAAATATCCAAGCAACAAAACTCGTAGATTCCCGAGCCCTGGAACGTGGTCTTCCCCATTTCCATCCAGTGAATTGAGCCTTTCACAATCTAAAATCCCGAGATGCTCTAACGAGGGCAGTTGTTTCATGCTAGGTGCCAAAGTCTCCAAACTCCTACAACCAAGAATAGACAATGATCGAAGGGCAGTGAGGCTTTGCGTCCCTTGAAGCAGAAATTCTAGATTTTCACATTTGAAAATTCTTAAAATACAAAGAGATTCCAGGTGTCCTATTCCTGTCAAAGCCCTCTGTTTTGTGGTGATCCATAAATGCCTCAAACTGATGAGGTTCCCAAAGTCCTTGGGCAGATTCTCGAATCCCTCACATCCATGAAGCCACAACATTTGCAGATGAAACAACTTGCATACTGAATTTGGAAGTTTCTTTATCCTCTTATTCAAATAGAGGTTGAGAAATCTGAGATGCTTTAGATTACTGATAGAATTTGGCAATGTGTCAAAGTTCGAACCCGATAAATCTAGCATCTTAATGCATTTGAACTTTGAGATGCAAGCTTTAAGAAATGGTTCACCACGTGATGTCTTCCACACAAAGGGGAAATAAATTGTACGAATGTCGTTAAGCTCACCAACAACTCTTAAGATTTCTTTCTCATCCAAATTATAACTAAATGACACATGGCGAACCATTCTAGAGACAGTTGGGCTTACACAATCTATGACAGTGCACTCAGTTTGTGATAAGGATGATGCAAGATCATGCATCAGATCATGCATTTTAAATGTAAAATAAACATGATAATCTTCAAAGTCTTGAAAGAAGGATCTCGATAACAATTCTTTAATATATCTGTTTCCAATGTCGTCCAACTCTTGCTTCTTTTTGGATGGTTCAATGAGCCCTTGTGCGCTCCACATGTCAACCAATTCTTCATTATAAAACACATGATCCTTGGGAAAAATTGAGCAGTATGCAAAGCAACATTTTAAGTAAGAGGGCAATTGTTCATAACTCAACCTTAAAGCAGGTAAAATATCACCTTCCTTTTGTTCTAATTTCCATATGTCATTATCTCTCACATCTAACCAATCCCTTGGCTCAAATTTTGAGAAAAGTAGGCTCCCCAAAGTCCTTGCCGCCAAAGGAACTCCATTACACTTCTTTACAATGTCGTCCCCAATTTTTACAAGGTTTGGATGTTGTTTCTCTTGCCCTTCATTAAATGCCCATTTTAGAAACACAGACAGACAATCGACATGGGGAAGACCCTCTAAAATATATGCTGGAACAGTGCCCATGATCGAAGCCACTGGATGACACCGCGTTGTTACAACAATTTTATTGCCCTTTGCACCATTCATTAAAAAAGTTCTGAGTTCAATCCATTTTTGGCGGTCCTCATTCCACATATCATCCAAGACGAGAAAAAAACTTTCATTTCCTAGAGTAGTACGAAGAACAGTTTGTGATTGCTCCAGATTCAATTCATTATACTTTAAAAAACCAGTACCACTCCCCCCTTCCACAGTAGTTTTGATTGAATTAATAATATCTATAATCACTTTTTTCATATCAAAGTCATTGGAGACACAAACCCATATTCTTTTCTTAAAATGCCCAACTACCCACTGATCATTATACACTAGTTTAGCAAGAGTAGTCTTTCCAAGACCTCCAAGGCCAACTATGGGAATGACTGAAATACTCTCATCATCATCACTTGAATTCATCAAAAGCTCTAAAACTTTTTCTTTATCCTTATCTCTTCCGATAACATCGGAAGCATGCACAAATGAGTGGGTGGTCTCCCTGTACACCATAGGAGCCCTCTCCATACAAGTCTGTAGATTGAATCGAGCCCTATCTGCTGCAATGCCATCCAACCTCTCCCTCACCTCCTTGATTCTATGGCCCATTTTAAAGCTAAATGGAAGCGGATTTGAAGATGAAAAGAAGCCAAGTACCTTTGTTTTAAGGCTGCCATGACTCACCACTTGGCGCTGCAAAGCTTGGTACTGAAATTCATCGAGCACATCTTCCACATCATAGCACACATGTTTGAGCTTTCCCAACCAATCACGTAGCTGTCGATCCTTCCACTGCTGCTCCTCAGCATCCAGGAGGACGGATTTGATAGTGGTTAAGGTGGCTTCCAGCTTTTTCAGTTCAGTCTTGACGCCCCATGCCAAGCCAATTTCTTGGAGAGTGACAGAGCCGATCTTCCCCACAACGTTGTCTGCAATGCTAAACAAAAACGATTCAGCCATGGTGTTGAAGTTGTTGATGACTGATCACTGCTTGCAACTCCAAGATAAATGAGATGATCAGAAATCAAATCATCATTGCAAGTTTACTAGTTACAACATGGTATTGGATTCAATAATTCAAACTGGACCCCACAACCACCATCCTCTCTTTGGTTAGGACTTGGGAGTATTGATATATGTATGCGTCATGGGCGTCCAATAATTCATTCAAAGTCTTCCTTGGATGCCTAATCCCCGCTCCATTATTTCAAAGTCTTCCTCAAATACCTAATCTCTGCTCCACTACAATTATCTGATATAGATATATATATATATATATTCAAAGTCTTTCTCAAATACCTAATCCCTGCTCCACTACAATTATCTATGATATGTATATATATATATATATATATATTCAAAGTCTTTCTCAAATACCTAATCCCTGCTCCACTACAATTATCTATGTTATCTATGATATATATATATATATATATATATTCAAAGTCTTTCTCAAATACCTAATCCCTGCTCCACTGCAATTATCTATGTTGTCTATGATATATATATATATTCAAAGTCTTTCTCAAATACCTAATCCCTGCTGCACTACAATTATCTATGTTATCTATGATATATATATATATTCAAAGTCTTTCTCAAATACCTAATCCCATATACATATATATCATAATAATTCATTCAAAGTCTTCCCCGAATACTTAAAACATAAAAGGAGAATTAGGTTTAAGGGTTCCGAAAAACATACAAAAAGAAATGATTCCTAAACGACAAGAAAATCAATTGAAATGAGTGGATTGAATGAAGCCCTGCATGTTAGGAAAATCAATTGAAATGATAAAGTATAATTTTTTAAATACTTTAATAGTTTTAAAAACATAAAAGGAGAATTAGGTTTAAGGGTTCCGAAAAACACACAAAAAGGATTTGTTTTCTTCTAAATTCTCTTTCCCTATTTTGTTTTTCCATTTTTTTTCCAATTATTCTCTTTCTTTTATCATTATTTCTCCTTTCAATTAACTTAGAAGTAAAATATTATCAACATTTGTATTATGAAAAAAGTGGTTTTGATTCACTAATTTGAAAACATATAGAAAAAGAACCTCAATTTTTATAAATCAATTTTATCTTCATCTATTTAAAAATATTTTAAAATATATGAACTTTTATAATTATTTCCTGAAATACCTTTTTATTTGATAATATTAAATTATATTATCATAAAAATTAATTTATCATTTTAATTTGATAAAAGTATCTTACAAATAAATATATTATAAATTTTTTATTATAGAATATGAAATACAAATCATTTTGCTAAAATTCTCCAGTATCCTTAAGTAATAAGTAAAATTTTTCTAATTCCCTAATTAATAATGATTTTATATCCTGTATTATATAAATTCACTCATCTTGTCAATTTTTTTTAATAAAATTAAATAAAAATTTTGTTAGTTGACATCAACAATAAAATAGAAATTTTAAAAATTAAAGATACAATTAAAACTCAAATACTTAATAATTAAATACAATTAAATCCAAAAAACTTAAAATTTGAAAAAATAAAATATTGACTTGGATTGTATTTCAAACTCTTTCTGGAATCTATATTTTTTGTTAGTGTGATTTAACTAAGTGAAAGTTAATATTTTATTTTTATATTTTTAAATTTAAAGGTTTTTTAGTTTTAATTGTATTTTTAATTTTTAAAGTTTTTTATTCTATTGATCAATCAATTATATTGATCAATTGTCAATTGGTATTATTAACCTGACAAGTAAATGGTCATTTTAGGAAATAATTATCTGAATTGTGAAAAAGTGTATGTATTTTAAAATATTTTTTAAATGGATGAAGATAAAACCGATTTATAAAAGTTGAGGTTCCTTTTTCTATATTTTTCCAAATTACCATATCACATTTATACTACTTTGTCTCTTTCAGTTTTTTTATTTTCTTTTAATAAGTGAATTAAAAGAAACATTTTTAATGATGAATCTCCTTTTTTTTCTTTTCCTTTTAACTTTTATTAGATTATTCTTCTTGAAATCAAAATTTGTGCACAATAATAGATTGGGAAAGTCAAAATCATACTCGTTATATTGACTTAAAAAGCTAAGGTATTATTTAGATATAATTTTCTTTTTTTAAAAAATAAAACTTTTATATAAAATGTAAAACCTTATATATATATATATATATATATATATATATATATATATATATATATATATATATAGATAGATATTTACCAATATGTATTAAACATCACCTAAATTAATTGCTAAATTTTTGGACATGTGTTTTCAAAGTCATTATTCAAATTTGTTGGTTAGACATGTCTAAGTATTACACTCCAACAATATGTAAAATATTGACATGATACATGTAGGGGAAGGTTTTGAGGCTAATATACTAATAACGCAAGACAGATAAAACAAATCATATAGAAAGATGTACAAAAATCTCTAATGGATTTAAAATACTTGAATTATTTATCTTAGAACTTCGTAGTTTATACTTGATAAAACTAGAAGAATTTTTTTATAGACTGATGCAATTCACATACATATGGTACAACCTTAGCAAATACTTAGTAAATGAAGGATATGCAAATAATCTAATTTGTCCATGTGTATTCATTAAGAAGTCAAAAATTGATTATTGCAGTATAAGTCGATTTGGGATAAAACTTAAAGACAATTTTGTATATTTCTAATAAAGTGCCCATTTTGGATATACTTCTTGTTTTACTTTTAAACTCACAAAATAATAGAATCTTTTAGACTATATTTGGTTCTCAGAAAGTTTGAAGGAAAATACAAAAAAAAAAAAAAAAGAATATGTTTGGTTCCTTAAAATTTTTTATTTTCTTTCATTTCTTTTTTCCTTCACAATATTTAAAAAAAATTTATACATTTTTATGAAAATTTTAATAGTAAATAAAACAAAATTCCAAGATAGCAATAAAAAAAATAAAAATAAATTTATGTATCTTTTTAAAAAATAATATATATATATATATATATATATATATATATATATATATATATATATATATATATATAGATATATAGATATATTATGTAATCTAATTTGATATTTTTTTTCTTAAAAATCTAAAAATGAAATGAATATTATTATATAGAATAATATACATTATAGATATTATAAAAAGTATTAAATCGAGTTCAAGTTAGGCTCAAGTTATTCTAACCTTCACCCAACCATAACCCAAATTGAGCTTGAGCTGAAAAAACCTAACTAATTTTCAACCTATGTATTGAAAATGATTGTTCAAACTTGCCCAAACATCGAGTTGTTTTAAGGTTTGATCAAGATAAACCACCCAAGTTGCACCCCTAAAATTGTGTAGTGATTGTGGTTTTAATGCTAACATACTAATGTAAGAACATAAAGATAAAACAAACCAAATGCATAGATATATAAAAATCTCTAATAGATTTAAAATACTTGAAGCATTTATCTTAGAACTTCATAGTTTGTATTTGAGTAAACTACAAGAGTCCTTATACAAATTGAAGTAATCAAAATACATATCATACAACAACCTCGAATATCTTATAAAAGAAGGATATGGAAATAGTTCAATTTGTTCATATGTTTATTAAAAAGTCAAAAATCAATTTTACAATTATTGTAGTATATGTCGTGAATTAAATCTTACTAGAACTCTTAAAGAGCTAACAAGAATAATGACTTATTTGAAAAAGGAATTTGTGATGAAAACTCTTGAAAGGACAAAATTTGGCTTGACATGCAATTCGAGCATGTTTCAAGTGGAATATTTGTTCATCAACATACATAGAAGTCCTATAGTGCTCTTATATGGATAAAACTTTTCTATTTAACTCGCTAATGGTTGTCCATTCATTTGAGGTGAAGAAATCGTTTCGTTCTTGTAAAAATGACAAATATTTGCTTGGTCCCAAAATATTATATCACAATGTATTTGGTGCCCTTATTTATCTTGTAAGTTGTATACCACTAGATATTGCTTTTTGTGTCAATTTACTAGCAAGGTATACTTTCATTCTAAGTAGAAGATATTAGAATGATGTCAAACATGTGTAATATTTGTGGGATGAATAATATGAGTCCATTTTATTCAAGCAATTTCAAATCACAAGTAATTGGATGTGCAAATGCAAATTATTTTTTGAATCCTCATAAAGTCAATCCCAAAGAGTATATATATTTATTTGTGGCGATACTACTATATCATGAATATCTCTACAACAAGATTTTTAACTTCATTTTATGAGTTTTCTAGGAGCCAAAGGTGGCCATTTAATTATTGAGTCCTCCACTTTGGGTATAATGGTAGTGGGAGATGGATCCCATATCTACTTTACTAATTTAATAAGATCTCATCTATTATTAGTTTTTTTTTAATTTGATTTAATGCTAATGGGAGGTGCATAGCATATCATATTTGTATTTTGCTTTGAATTGATACATGTTAAACTAAAAAAGGGAAATAACTTTAGACATTAATGTCATGTTTGGTAACTATTATCGAAAATAGGTTTAAAAAATAGTTTTTGAACACTGTTATCTAATATTTGTAGAACAAAAGTCTATTTGGAAACCTAAAATATTTTTAACTTGTTTTTAATATTTATAAATATATTTTAAAAATATTTTTTATGTGTAATGTTTTATTTTTAATCATTCTAAATGTCTGTATAATTATTTTTTAAAACAACCCTCAAAAAATAAGTGAAAAAAATAAAAAAACAAATAAAAGATGTTTTTCGAAAACACCCATTTTCTATTCTTAAGAATGGAAAATATAAAACAATTTTTTGTTATTAAATGAATTTTCTAGGTTTTTTGTTTTGGAGAATAGAAAATTGTTTTAAAAAATAGTTGCCAAACAAGCCTTTAATGACGAAGAAACACTCAAAACAGTAAAATTTTAAATAAATGATCCATTCTATCATAAAAATTACTCTTGAAAAATTCATTATTTTATAGGTTTGCTCTTATGCCATTTTTATGACTATTATTTTGAGTACCAACATTTTATTGTAACACAAGACTAAGAAGGAAAAAAACAAAAGAACATTACAAAAACTAGATATTGTAAGAGTACTCAAATGCTTTAATCAAATAATAATCAGAACTAGGAACTGCAGATAGTTTACCAAATCCAAACTAAAACACAACTACTAATCATAGAGAAATTTGGAAAATAGAAGCAGAAATTAAGAAGAGTTAGCTGCAATGGCGATGAAGGTAGAAGAAGATCTCTCTATTGAATTTATAGTTATTATAGTATATGCTGATGACTTGAATATTGTTCATTAAGAGCTCACAACAACCAAGCTATTTTTGAAAAAGAAATTTGAAGTGAAAGCACTTGGAATGATAAATTTTGCTCCACCTACATCTTGAGCATATTTCAAATGAAATATTTGTCATGAAGAAATTTAAAGTTTATTAACTTTTACATGGACAAAACACTTCCATTAAACTTTCCTTATCAGTGTCCATTCACTTGACATGAAGAAAGTATTCGTACATGTATATATGTGTGTCTTGGAAGTTGACTCTTATTGAGAGACTCAAAAAGTTAATGGTTATGTTTGGTTCCTAGAAAGTTTGAGGGGAAATGTGAGGGAAATAAAATAAGGAGGAAAAGTAGTAGAAAAGAAAAAATAAAGGAAAATAAAATATAGATTTAAAGTTAATAAACTATTTTTTTATATTACTCTAAACTTATTTAATTTATTTAACTTTACTATATAAAGATTAAATAAATTAAAAATATACATCTTTTTCACTAATTATATTTGACTTTCTTGTCTATTTTTCATGGTAAAACCAAATATGAAAAAATTATTTTTTCTTAACCTTATTTCTCTTTCCTTATTATTTTTTGGAAACCAAACATAACACAATGTGGGAGGAAATCTCATAAGGTTTGTCATACCCTGAATTTATTAAAGTTATGTTTGGTTCTTGGAAAATACTAAGAAAAAAATATAAAAAAAAAATAATTTTCTCATATTTGATTGTTTATAATATATATATATATATATATATATATATATATATATATATATATATATATATATATAATCAAATATAATTAAAACTAGTTAGAAATTTATCTATTTTAAAATTATTTAGTTTTTATATCTATAAATTAAAATAAGTAAAATGAGTTTAAAATAACGAATAAAAAAAATTATCTATTTTTAATTTATTTATTTTTTCATTTTTTTCTTTTCTTCTATCTTTCTTTTATATTTTTTTTCCCTCAAATTTTCCAACAACCAAACATGGCCCACATTCGGGTGAAATGTCATCACCGATGTCGTTGTCAAAACCTAACATCAAAACATTAAGAGGCGCCCTTATTGGAATCAAACTCGGCCACTCCATATGTGCATCTCCCTTCCGAGATCCGATCCAATATCTTATGCACATTTCAAAATTAGCGTACAATGATTCCGCCTCCTGAGCATCCGAACCCAAAAAAGTGGGCCACAAGTAAATGGGCCGGCCCACTTCAAGATTAGCTCCAGAAATTCCAGTTTGGGCTTCCAATGAATCAATCGCCACCTCCAAGTTTATGCTATTTGAATGAGAAATAAAATTATTATATATTAGTGAAGTTGTCATTAAGGAAAAATTAAATATGATTGAAATAGATTCTATTTTTGCTCCTTTTTTTCTCTTGGTTTTTTAAGAAAATTCAGATCTAAAGTTTTCAAAAATCAAATTAGAGACATGAAAATTACTTGATTTAAAAAAAAAAAAATTAACACAAAATAAGTACCTAAAACTCAAAAATCAAAACTAAAATTCTATCACATGCTATGAATATTTTTGCATCATAATTCGTCTAATTCTCAATGAAATTTAATTTTCATAAATTTATATAAATTCATCATTTAAAAATGAAAACAACAACACTCAAATTATAAAATTCGAATTAGAAATGAATTTTTTTTTATGGATTTTTAAATTTCAACCTCTTACCTACACAAAACTAAAAAAAAAAAATCACTATCTATTCCAATATATATTTTTAACCAGGATTCTAAAACATAATTCATACTCATCTAAACATCTACTAAAACCAACATTTTCAATTAATTTTGAAATATAAAAAGCTAAGATGTGCTACCCTTTCCTGATTTATGAATTTCTCAAAACACTATTTGAGTCAAATATGGTTGCTTCATAAATTTATCTATGATTGGTTCCTAGAAAATACTAAGAAAAGAAAAATAATTTTCTCATGTTTTGTTTTATTATGAAAAATATGAAAGAAAATTTTTATACACAGTAGGAAAAAAAATAAGTGAAATAAGATTGAAGTAATATAAAATAATTCATCAACTTAAATCTATTTTTTTTACTTTTCTTTAATTTTTTTTTCTCTATTTTCTTTCTTTCTAATTTTTTTCTAAAATTTTTTGGGAACCAAACATAACTAAATCATTTCAAAATATATGAATTTCTAATTAATTTTAATAATATTTGTTTTTTTTGTATAAATAATTTCTACGGAAAACCAAATAGGAGAGAATTATTTTTCCTTTATGTACTCTTCAAGAACCAAACTCTTAGCATTTTTCCCCTCACTTTCTACTATTCATAATGAAATGTAACCTAAGATTTTTGGAAGAGTTGCCTTCTATATCTTAAAACCTTCAAAGAGATTTAAAGGTGAATTTTTATTGGTGCGACTGTGGTAATAGTGTGGCATCCGCAATCTTTGACTTGACATCAAAGAATGGTGTATACACTATGATGCTTGTTCAAAGATGAATTTCAAAATGTAACTGCATTGTGACTTGACATCCCCAATCTTTATACCTATTCCGGAAAGCAAAAATCAATTTTTTGACATCTTAATCATAGAAGCTTTGAAGATAGCAATTTAATTTAATGACCTTATCAATTTTAGTTTAGTTTTATGATCGTAAAGTGCAAAATAATAATAATAATAATACTAATAAAGAATCTTTTGATGAAAGATTTAGGTAAGACACAATATATTTTTGGAATTAAGGTCCTTTGAAATAGTAAGAATAGAAGGTTGCATTGTTTCAGGCTACCTATATATTGATAAGCTTTTGATTAAGTATGTGATGTAGAACTCCAAGAAGGGTTTACTTCTTTCTCAAGATCAATGTCCTAAAACCATTGAGAAGAAAGATCACATGAAGGCAATAGTACCCTATGCTTTAACAGTGGGTAACCTTATGTATGCAATTGTAGACCCTCCTTTTTGTCATTTTAGCACATGTCCTATTATGTGTTCATTTGGTACTTTACAACAATTCAACGGTGGCCCATTACTACTCATGTGACCTATCTTCTCTGAGTCACTTTGGAGATTTTGGTTGAGGGGTTTATCCGGCTCCATATTATGACCTTGGCTACCCTTCAAGTTTAGATTAGGCTTCACTTAGGTGCACTTTAGGTTAGACTTAGTTAGACCCACCTAGTCTCACCCTAGGCCCATATAGCTATACCCGACCCATTAGACACCACCTTAGGCCCATTTAGACACCTTAGGCACACTTAGGCTTATTTAGACACTTTAGGCCCATCTAAGTTCACTTAGACCCACTTAGACACACTTGACCCATTAGACATTCTTAGTATGACTTGTATGATTGCATGACTCATTTGTCTCATTTACTTATTTATTTATTTTCATTTTTTTATTATTATTAATTACCTTTATCTAATCATTTATTATATTTATTTATTTATTTTAATTTATTTTTTATTGTTATCAATCACTTTTATTTATTTAGTTATTTTATTTATTTATTCATCCATTTGTTCATTATCTTGTTATTTATTTATTTATCTATAATTATTATTTTATCATCCTCGATTTATTTAATTTATTTTATTTAATAATTTGAATTTTTTTTATAAAAATATCTACCAATGGAGACGTCTTTGGAAAAGGTATGACCTTTACGTGATATGCATGGATTCATTTTTGAAATTGAAAAAAGAGTTTTTTTGGTGGATGAGACGGAGAGTTAGGTGGGAGGAAGACTCCTTAGAGGGAATGACTGCTAATTGCTATAAAAAGCTTTAGTAGATGGGTGTAGAGGCGGCAGAAATGGAGGAATAGGCATAGGGAAAAAAATGAGTTTTTCAAAAAGGAGACTTTGAGTACGCTACGGAAAAGGATAGGGAATTGGTTTTGGATGGAAAAAGTAGAAGGAGAGATCTGAGACTACAAACCAGTAGAGACTTTCTCGCCAGAAGGAAGCATTTCCAGGTACATTTGCTGTAGACTCCTTCTTCATTCCCATATCCTTTTGTTATACATTAATCTTCACTGGATTTCGAGTTTCGCCTAGATGCTTGGGTTTAGAAGGGCAAAGGTTGTATGTTTGTTGGCATTGGTGCTAGATTGTTTATATAATTCTTGTGGTTGATCTCTTTCTTTGGAGTTCTCTAATTCAGGTTTGGGATTAAAAGACTCTATTTTTCTATTTACTGGGTGTTATATGAGGATTGTGGTTGTCTTTTTTTGTATTTGAATTTTCTTATACTCCTATCAGCAACCTGAGTCCATTGAATGAAATTCGAAATGTGGCCTTCACGGGCTCCTACTTTATTTTTTTGTTTTCTTTCTTTATACTTTATTTTACTGGTTGTCTCTTTCTGTTTTTTTGTGGGGAACTTTGGGTGCATAGTTGTATGTGCACCAACAATTAGTAATGCTAAAGATGTAGAAAGAGTGTAAATAATTTATATTTTTATTTTTGGGAATTATTTTTAATTTATTTTATTATATTTTATTTTATTCTATTAGTCTTATATTTTTGGGAAGAGTCCTATTGAGAATTATTTTTTATTTTAATTTATTCTATTAGTATTATATTTTTGGGAAGAGTCCTATTGGGATTGTGCTAGTGGAGTTTCATTCCTTTTATAAGTAGAATCACCTTCCACTTTGTGTCATCTTCTAATTACAAGTAGATTCCCATTGGGACTATGTTAGTGGCCTATAAAAGCAGGTCACCCCTCTCTCATAGACATATATCAATTTTTCAGAGAGTTTTTCAGGGAATATTTTCATACATCTATTTGGAGGAATTTTTTCAAAACTCGAGTTGTACGCATCTCGCTTACAAAGTGCACCCAAAGCAAGATATGGCTGTTGAATCCTGAAGGTAGATCGCTGGTACCCTAGTGCACCGAGTTCCTCTTCAAGGAGGGTGGATCTGTTTCAAGGACAGTGTTTGTCATGCTTCAGCCGATAAGTTTTTCTTCTTATTTATTATGTTCTTTGTTTATGTCTTTTGGGCTAGTCTTTTGTTTCCATACCCTTAATTCCAACAAAAGAATGGTTTCTAAATGCTGTTGGAACCTGATACTCAAGTTTGAATAAGAGAGCAGGCTAAATGGTTTCTGATGTGATTGTTATTTCATGAGAAAAATGGCTCGGCACCAAGGCATGGATTATCGGAAAGTGGTGAATATGTAGAATGAGTTTCTTCAGTTTTGGACCCCTGTCGAGGTTTTTGACAAGTCAGACGGACTGGATAACCAAGAAACCTTTTTCTTGTCGTGAGAAAGCCATGCTTTAACCTCATAGTAGATTGCCCTTCCCGCGAGCCTATTTGCACTTATCCCGGATTTACTCAAGTTCGCTTTGATTTGGATCTCAATCTCATTCATCCCAACTCTAATCAGATTCCTTGCACCGATTCTGATGACAGTTTGGCTCATAGAAATAAGAAGAGTGGTAGATTTCTAGATGGAAGCCAATTGTGCCGATTTTCTGAATTCTATGGAGCCTCAATCCATGACCATGTTCTTGGCTCTCGGTTATATAGTTCCTCCAATGAGCAGATACCCCATAACTGGAGATTATTTATGAGTTTAGGTTGATTAGTGAGACGTGTGTATGCTCAAAAAGGTTGTGGGCATCTTCTATGAAAAGGAAACAGAGGCAGCCGCACCATTCTCCGGGTAAGGAAGAGATCTTCTCCATGCAGTCACACGCATTCTCCACCACGCACCATGAGAGGCTTCAATTGATGGGGCATCAAAGCTGATCACTTAGGAGTCACCAGATTTTTTGTAAGACCTTGTGGACTGCAGTTTTGGAGAGCACGAAGCTGCATATTTGGAAGACATAGCAGGTTGCCGTGGCAAGACGCACAAGCGTGAGATCTTCTTCCTACACCACATATGGGATCGGTGGCCACTTCGAGAGCATAAAGGCATGCAATCCACTAGAAAAGGAAGTCATGAGCATAACAGTGGAAAAGACCAACCATGTTTCTTAAAAGTAGAAGATTCACACCTCAGCTATTAGCTTCTGTTTGTTGAAAACTGAGGATAAACCCCAAGCAGCCTGAATATTAAGAAAAGCATAAGCACTTCGAAATTTTACAGTGGGGATATTGAAATAAGGTCTTTGCTAGAACCTGAAATGGTGGGAGTCACGACACTGCTACCTTTATTGGTTTTAGGAGGAACATTGGCGGGTTGCTAAAGCATACAATTTGGAACTCCCCTGCTCATGCTGATTCCATGAAGAAACAACTCTAAAAGATGAGAATTTGGTGTCGTATTGCATTAGCAATGCAACCTACAGAAAAGAATATTCGAACTGAGATTCTAAGGTGCAATGACTATGTTCTGATCTCCACATGTGAAGAAGTATCTCTCAAAGTCGCTTGACTCTATTATCTCAAGAAAATTGTTTGAAAGAATGCACCTTTTTTTGGAAACAAACACACACTCAAAGAGAGCGAAGCCTCGGGCTTTCTCTCTTGTGATGAGAGAAGAATCCCATAAGCAAAGACCCTAACAAACCCTTCAGTTTCACACATCCCCACGCCCATCTCGTTTCACTCTCTTCCAGTTCAATCATAGTTTCAGAGTCTCAATCGTCAGATAACAATGCACCCAGTGCTGACAGTTTCTGGTGGATAACAGAGATCATTGCAAGGAAATGGGAGGGTGTTGCCACTGTTCTTCTAAGGGAACTGAACTCAATGGCACACCAGCATACTATTATTGCCCAAGAGCATCAGAAGAACATGAACTCTTATCATCTCATCATGGAGCAGCCTCTACGCTCTCCATAGGGCTCCTAGTTGATTCAAACCTGGGAACATCACCTCCTGACACTTATAGACCACCTATAACAATGGGCAATGGATCTGTATACTTATCTGAAGGTGATGGATTCTCTCGTTCCGATTTGGTACGTGGCTCCACTTTCCAGAAACTCCATTTTTATTTCAGATGATTCTCCTTTAAAATGATGGAGTAGTGGCACGAATCTGCTGGGGAAAAAATGTCAGTGCCAACTGTAGTCCAAACCTGTCTTTGTTTCCTTCCCTTCACTTCTCGCATGCATTTAATTTCGGAAATGCATGGCCATCTTATTGTACATGTGGCCAACGCTCGTCTCAGTCTTCCATCACTCCACAAGTGGGCCCATGTTTTGATACGCCAGGAGTTTCATTCCGTGTAAGCATATCTGCTGCTATGGGCATAAAGAGGCCCTATTTCCCACCACCACTCTACTTTCACTTATACCCACCACATTCAGCTTGACCCCGGTACTATACTCACCACCATTCTTCATACCCACCGAACCCATACACTGCCTTCCACCATTCACAGGCTCCTACATCCTAGGACGAAAGAAGAAAGCTACACCAAAACCTCACTTGGAAGTGACACAGAGTTAAGGTGGCATAGTAACAGCATTTCAGAGTTAAATCCCAGCAGTTCCATTTGGGTCGCTTTCACATGGTCTTAGAATGATACATCCCATTAGAATAATTTCCCATGGGATGATAGGAAGATGAATGCCACCAACTTTCTCTGTGCTCCATTAATGAGACTTCACCCCGAAAGCAGATAGAGTGATGCTCACTTCATCCGTCTTCCCATATTCAAAGGTCTCTGACATTGTTGTGGAGCCATATAATGTCACCTCCTCGGTGTACCAATTGACAGAGAATGTTGATGAATGCATGGTTCAGGACTGCTGTTTTAAATATAGAAATGGTTTCAATTTTGCCCCCAAATGGTTTTTCAGGCTCCTTCACCACCTATTGAACATCTCACAGCACCAAAATCTGAAAATACCGCCTAAAAGGGGGACGTGCAAACGATGCTACGGTTGAAAATATGCAAGTGTTTGCTTGTGAATAGTTTGCAATTTGTTCAGGGTTCATCAGTCAGAAGAAAACCAAGAACCAATATCTCACCAGTTTAGTTAGAATCCTTTCTTGGCCAAAAGAGGTTGTCAAAACTATCATGGCATTAGTTTTGCAATGAAACTGCTCCAAAGTGCCGCAATCCATTCCAAGCAAAAGGTTCAAAGGGGAAGAGTTGATGCTTGGTTCACACAACTTCTCGTTCGCATGGCCACTTTGGTGTGCTTATGATCAGTTCTTGCCCATCTCCAGCTTTGGTACACTCAACATCTTGTAGTCTCCATCATTCCTGCTCCATTGGGTGTCAGAAACAGTATGCAACCAGTGTTCGTGAGACCCCGAACTTAGGACTCCATTGTTGCACGGATTTCATGGCCACCTTTTGGCGTGCCACTTACAATGACCTTTTTCCATACGCAGCCCCTCGGTTTTGTGGAATGGCGTCCAAGTCGGAAATGAGCACAGGGGACCAATTGGGCAGAAAGGTTGTCGTGATTCTGAAGGAAGGAGGCCCTTTCCCGGTTCTTCATCTTAGATAGGAAATGAACATGTCGGCTTTCTTTGGCCGTATGCTTGATTCCCTAGAAACCTAAGTGCATGTCAACGAAAAGTGTTCCTATCACTCCAACGGATCTGGAAATGCATCTTGTGCTCGATGTGAGACATACAAATTATTTGGAACCGGAAGATGCATTGAGATAACTATCCCGTTGGCTATGTCATCCTCTAAATTATGAGGAACCCTCGCCCCTGTGGAATACTTTGACTCACTGTGTTATGCTTATGTTGTCCATGCGGTCTTTCTGACACTCAGGAAGAAATTTGAAAGTTAAATCTCTGGAAAAATCTCGAAATTGGGATTAAGGGCAATTGAATCTACAGAAATGGACCTTAAAATTCCGAGAAGGAGCATCGGCGTGGAACTTCAACAGTGGAGAGATCATTTGAAAATAGGGAATAACAGCAGCACTACCAATGCCAACATTGCAGTCTCAATCACACCCCGGGTCCCACTCCAGCATGGTCAGTTCGGTGCACACCTCCTCCTCTCTTTGCTATATTAATTGGGAATTTACTGTTTTGAATTGATTTTTTTCAAATCCATTTTTTAACTGAATAATTTCAGTTTTGAAAATTCATCTTTAGATTCCTTTTAGGTAATAAAAACTCCTCGTTTCCAATAAACTTTCATTGCCAAATTTATTTTTGGCATGCATTTTCTTAGGAATCTTCATGGTTTTTTTTTCAACAAGCACAAATAAACTTCATTGTTCCAAATAATGGGTCTGATTGAATCAATTGGTGCAAAAGCAATTTGGATCTTGGTGGGAGATCCAACATTCCGGACATCATCTTTGATATTGATTTTAAAAGGGTGTTTGTTTAAAGCTTGACTAACATGGATCTTCATTGTAATACATAAGATTGTTTTACACCTGTTATTGAACTAATCATGTTTCCCCATTTTAGCACTCAACTTGCTATCCAGGTACGCTCTCCATCACCCTATTTTCAAAATTCCACGAATATCTATGTCTTTGTGTACTATGCCCATGTTTGATGTCATGCTTGATTGCCTTTATATACATTGGATTATTTGGTCATCTTTTGATAAAAATACATATTGTGTACTATATTTTTATACTAACTTTGATGTTTTATGATAGCGCTTGAGAAGCAATCCAAGTACACACTTTGACTTTCTTTTATGATCATGATTTGACTTTTTGGCTTGGCATGTTAATTCTGAAATCACCTTAGTCTACCAAGGTATCTTCAATCAATTAATTAATTGTCACATTTCCCTCAACTTAGTTAGTAGAGACCTCTTTAGGGCTTAGAGGGGTGCTACCGGTACCTTCCCAATAAGTAACCCGATCCCCGGACCAAGACTCAGGTTTTTCAAAGACATGCTTTTCCAAAAACTATGGACTCATTTCTTTAGGGTTTTCTTTCTTGTTTTATTTTTCCTTTTAAAATAAAATAAAATAAGTGGCGACTGTGACTTTTCCAAAACTAATTTTTCACTAATAAAAATGAGTCTTGCCATTGAGTGGGGACGCAGGTGAAAAATGCGGGTCCACAGCAATGTTATATACTAAACTAGATATTTGATGATTAGATATTAGTCCAATCTGAGCAAGGATCATTAGATGACAATCAAGCATATACTCCAGTATCTTCGAAGAATGAGATATTATATGTTCGTGTATCATTGTGATGAGTTGTTACCCCTCATGTACACGGATTTGAACTTTTAGTCCAATAAAGACTCTTGCAAGTTTGTCTTAGGGTTTGTGTTCACTTTAGGTTGTGGGGTTGTTAGTTGAGAAGTGTGAAACAATCTTGTATTATTGAATCTACTATGGAAGCTGAGTATGTTGCTACTTCTTAAGAAACAAAGGATGTTATTTAGCTTTGGAAGTTCTTAATGGGACTTGGGGTAATACCTTTGTTATATCGCCCTTGGTATTGTTTTGTGATAACAATGAAGCGATGGCATAGTCTAAAGAACCAAGAAACCCCCAAAAGGGTAAGCACATCGAGAGGAAGTATCACTTGATATATGAGATAGTAATAAGAAGAGATGTGGCCATGTAGAAGATAGCTTCTTCAGAGAACCTAATAAGTTCCTCACGAAGACTTTGTCTACTAGACGCTTTGATAGTCATAGGGATAGTTTAATTATCGGATGTGTTTCTAACATGCTTTAGGACTAGTGGGAGTTCGTTGGAATTGATCCTTAAAAAGCATGGCATGATGTAACAGATTGAGATTCATTTATAAATTTATTTATCTATGTTTCTTGATTTCCCATTAATTATCTCATATTCATATTTTGCTTAGGATAACCATACTCTCCAAATGCCAGTTAACATTAAAAATGCATTTAATGCATATCTATATTATGAAAATTGCGTTCAATCCAAAAGCAACTTTGAAAGAAAGTTAAAATTTGTTACTAATTTTTTTATTTGAACAAATGGACACTATTTTTAAAAATTATTCACGAAAAGCATATGTGGTTGTGAAGATTAATACAAACTTCACAAATATTGTTAGCTATATGATAATATTTCTTTATGTAAAATTTATATGATAACTTTTCTTAATATATTTTGAAAGAAAATAATGTCAAAGTAAGAAAAAAGTTATTGAAAGCTAAATAATTTTTCATTGGGTTCAAACATTTTATATATGCTTGATTTTGTTCAGTGAATGATATAGACCCAATTTTATTAATTGGATTATTTGATTAAAAAGTTCATTGAATACCCAATTTTAAAAATCTAATCTTTTATCATTTTTTTAGCCTTATTTTGATAAAAATGCCCTCATTTTTTCTTTGTAAAAATAACCAATTCTTTTAAAACATGCATGTAAATACTTGAAATAGTTAAGGACATTTATGTCAATAATGGATTACACTTCAAACAAAAACATGGAAGAAGTTAAATTTACAAATATGAAGATTAAGTCATCTCTTTTAACTAATTAATTCTTTTATCTTTTCATTATTATTTTTTTAATTTTTATTTGTTTATTTTTATTTTCATTTTCATTTCTTTTATTCCTTTTTTATTTTATTTTATTTCATTTTATAGAAAATCTTAAGAAAATTTTAAAAAGAAAAAAAAAAGTAGGTTGATTTAAGTAAGGATTAAAATATTGGAGATTATTGGATTTTATAAAAATTTTGAGAAATACTATAAAAATGGAACAAAAATTTGAAAAAAAAAATCAAAACTTATATAAATTTTTTTTAAAAAAATCAAGAAATAATATATAAAATAAGAAATTATATAAAGATATTAAAAAAGATATTGATAAAGGAACATTCAATGAGTTAGAAAAAGAGTTGTATAAATGTAGGAAAAAAAACAACTTTACTAATCCAGATTGACGATATAAATATAATGCAAACAAATTTGATATAACATTTAACGTTATAAAACTTTTTTTCAAATAAAAACCACTTAATATAACTAAATAAATAATATAAGTTTAGAATTTGAGTTATTAATTTGATAAATTAATAATAAAAAATTAAATATTAATTTAAGGATCATTTTTTATATTTTGTAGAAATAATATTTGATTATTATTTGTTATATGACCTAAGTTGAAAGAATATGACCTAGGTACTAAGGTATGAAAAATGCAACCAAGATATTAAGGTACAAAAAATGCGACCTAGGTACTAAAGCACAAAAAAATGACCTAGGTGTTGGTGCATGGCCAACAATTTAGTGTTTGGCTAGCCTCTGCTTAACCTAGACAACGAATGGATTTGCACAAAGGAATGTCCAGATGGGTTTTCCGAGCATGCCCCTCCGAAGCTTAAGTTAGAGATTGAATACTTGAGCAAGTGATTTTTTAGGAAAAGTGGCAGCATACCTTTCTTTTGGTAAATAATGGCTATTTGTCCTCGCTCAAGAGTAATGTCTTCTTAGTACCTTAATTGTGCCTTTGATTATGCTTTTACCGTCTTTAATGCTAATGATTGTCGGCTCATAATGGTTATTGTGCCTTGATGAGCCTTGAAGTCTAGCCTTTTAGTTTCGTAATGATTGTGTCAATCAATGCACTTAATGTCTATTGCAGTAAATGCTTGTCAAATGGGAATGCATGGTACCTAGTTAGTTTGTTTTTGTACCATAAGGTAGACGAATGGTGTTGCGCGGTGACTGTCACAACATGTGTTATGTTGGACGATAGTAAGCACCCCACAATGCCCCTTAATTCTTGCAGTTGGGTCCGACTAAGCTCTAGACGGCTAAAGGAAAGAATTTTGTTGCCCACTAAGTTCAAATTTCTGGCGCCATGGGACACGCGTCCACTATGTGTGTCACAAGGGGTCACAATAGGGCGACTTATGAGGTGACGTGTCCCCTTGAATGCCTTGATACAAATGCCCATGCCTCATATAGGGTTGCTTTTTGGGCTTTTCTTCCTATTTTCATATCAAAGGTTTTACGTCCAATGTTTTGCCATTGCCGCCGATGATTTTGACTTAATCATTGGCTTTCAGCACTGTCATCAACAATCTTTCTCCTTTTAGGTTAGTGTTTTCTATCTCGTGGTCTTCATTGTAGTGCAATATTCGACTCTAATATTTAGATTTCTTTGAGTTTGAGCTTTCTGATTTTGAAGATTGCATTTGCTATTTCTGCTTCTGAATGTTCTTGGTGGTTTGTTGTTATGCGTTTGTCCATGATTAGCCTAGATTTTTTGTGTCAAAATCTGTCTCTTGGCTTTTAGCAGAGAGCATTGCCTCTACGAAGTTTGGGCAATTTCAAATAACTTGCCTAGCAAGTCTCAGTTGGTTGGGTTTGTCTTAGCAGAAATCAACCTCATTTTTTTCCAAATGTGGATTGAATTTGGGTTGGTCAGATTAGACCCAGGTTGGACAAATTAATCGAGCTACATAATTGAAAATCCATCTATAGTATTTTTTTTAATTTTTTTATATATATTTTTTATAAAAAATTAAATAGTAAATAAAACAAAATTCCAAGATAGCAACAAAAAAGTAAAGATGAATTTATTTATCTTTCTAAAAAATTAAATATATATATATATATGGTGTAATCTAATATGATATTTTTCTTAAAATCTAAAAAGAAAATGAATATTATTAGTATATGGGATAATAAACATTATAAATATTATAAAAACATTAAATCGGGTCGTATTAGGCTCGGTTGTCCTAACCTTAACCCAACCCTAACCCAAATTGAGTTAAAGTTGAAAAAACCTAACCAAAGCTCAACTTGAGTATTGAAAATGGTTGTCCAGGTTTGCCTAAATGTTAGGTTAGGTTTAGGTTTTACCGGGCTAACTTACCCAAGTTGCACCCCTAAAATTGTGTAGTGATTATACTTTTAATGTTAACATTTTAATCTAAGAACGCAAAGATAAAACAAACCACATGCATAGATATGTAAAAATCTTTGATAGATTTAGAATACTAGAAGCATATATCTTAGAACTTCACAGTTTGTTCTCAAGTAAACTACAAGAATCCTTATACAGAATGAAGTTATCAGAATGCATGTGATACAATAACCTCCTTAACGAATATCTTATCAAAAGGAAATTAAAATAGTCCAATATGTTCATATGTTTATTAAGTCAAAAATCAAATTAACAATTATTATAGTATATGTTGATGACTTAAATCTTATTGGACCTCTTGAAGAACTTACAAAAACAATGACTTACTTGAAAAAGTAATTTGAGATGAAAATACTTGAAAGGACAAAATTTGGCTTGACATGTTGTTTGAGCATGTTTGAAGTAGAATATTTCTCCATCAACATACATAGAGAAATTCCCAAAGTGCTCTCATATGGACAACTTTTCTGTTCAACTCCCTAATGGTTTTCCATTTACTTGAGTTGAAGAAAAAAAAAATCATTTCATACTTGTGAAGATGACAAATATTTGCTTGGTCCCAAAATATTATATCACAATGAAATAGGTACCCTTATTTATCTTATAAGTTGTAGACACTAGATATTGTTTCATTCTAACTAGAAGATATTAGAATGATGTCAAACATGTATTATGTAATCTTCACGCGCGGGACAAATAATATGAGTCCATTTTATTCAAGAAATTTAAAATCAAAAGTACTTAGATGTGCAAATGCAAATTATTTTTTGAATCCTCGTAAAGTCAATCCCAAAGAGGATATATATTTATTTGTGGTGATACTACTATATCATGATGATCTCTACAACAAGATTTTTTGTTTAGCCAAGTTTTGTCTCGATGGATTTGAATTAGAAAGATTTTTAACAAGGAAATCCTAATAGTTAAAGATTATTTTAAAGAATTACAAAATATTATACTCTTTTTTTTATTAATTTTTTTCTATAAAATTTTTCTAACAAGAATTCCCGTGAGACATTTTTTTTTTTTAATATATGGTACATCCATATTGGCGTATTGTAAGTAGAACATGAGGATGTCACCACATTCTCTCCTTTGCTCATCTTAAGGGTCAATATTAAATATAACACATTCATATTCCTTTTATAAGCCTATAAAAGGCATTTTTAAGATTCTTCATCTATCTATTAAAATCATGGAGGAGAAAATGATTGTCTCCAATTCTCTTTATTCTCATCTCTATATTTTATTTTATCTCTCATTATTATTCCTTTACAAACGTAAAGTTTTATATTGATGTAATTAAATATTAAATGGTATAGGTCCGGATTCCAAGCACAAAATGAGGCAGAGAAGATGCAATCTTGCTTTTTGACTTTTCAGACCCAATAATAATGGTGAAATGTGGGACCCAAATCATTTTATGAGTTTTCCAAGAGCCAAAGGTGACCATTTAATTATTAAATCCTCCACTTTAGGTGTAATGATAGTGGGAGATGGACCCCATATTTACTTTATTAATTTCATAAGATCTCATCTAATTATTTTTAATTTGATTTAATGATAATGGGAGGTGCATGGCACATCATTGCTTTTTGCTTTGATTTGATACATGTTAAACCTGGGTAAAAAAAAAAAAAAAAAAAACCTTTAGATACTTAGAGTATGCTTGGTAATTGTGTTTTAAAACAGTTTTTTTTTTTTTTTTTAAAAAAAAAGCTTTTAAGAATAGTTTTAAAAACTGTTTTATCACGTTTTGTAAAATAAAAATCTTTTTAAAAATTTAAAATGTTTTTAACTTATTTTTAATATTTTTAAATATATTTTAAAAATAATTTTTATGTGTAGTATTTTATTTTTAATCATTCTAAATGTTTGTATAATTATTTTTTCAAATAACCCTCAGAAAATAAGTGAACACAACAAAACAAGTAAAAAATGTTTTCTGAAAACAATTTATTTTTTGTTCTTAAGAACAGAAAATAGAAAACAATTTTTGGTTATTGAACGAGTTTTCCAAGTTTTTTGTTTTGGAGAATAGAAAACCGTTTTAAAAAACTATTGTCAAATAAGCCCTTAATGAAAAAGAAACACTCAAAACAGTAAAATTTTAAATAAATGATCCATTCCTATCATAAAAATTAATGTTGAAAAAATCATTATTTTATAGGTTTTGCTATTATGCCATTTTTATGACTATTATTTTGAGTACCAACATTTTATTGTAACATAAGATTAAAGATGTGTTTGATAGTGATTTTATGAAGTGTTTCTAACTTTTATAATGTTTGAAACATAAAAATTTTCAAGTGTTAAAAATGTTAGAAACATTTCCTAAAATCACTGTTCAATGCACTCTATCCGGAGGGAAAAACACAAAAGAACATTACAGAAATTAACTAGATATTATAAGAGTACTCAAATGCTAAAATTAAACTTGAAATTCATTAATCAAATGATAATCAAGGCTTACTACAGCTAAGAAAGCTTACATCAGAACTATGAACTGAAGATAGTTTACCAAATCCAAACTGAAACACTCAACTACAAATCATAAAGAAAACTGGAAAACAAAAGCACAAAATAATGAGAGGTAGCTGCAATGGCGATGAAGGTAGAAGAAGATCTCTTTATGGAATGATGTCTTACTGGTGTTTTAATGCTTTCTAAATATTCCATATTAGATAACTAAATTTGCAGGAGAGAAGTACCCGGTGGCAACTGGTTGGTCTGCAGGTCTGCCTTTGCAGACTCGAAGAGGCTCCCAAATACAGACTTGGTAACTGAGGGTGTGTGCAAACCTCTGCATGACCACATCTGAATTGAGCTTATGTAGACCCTTGTGCACTGTTATACAGAACTACACAGCTGTGAGAATCTTCTGTTTTCACAAGCTTTCTCCAATTTGTTTAGCCAAACCTCAGTGATCGTCAAAGGTTCCCTCATTTCTGAATCTATCATACGAAGATGGAAATACACCTGAAAACACTAAAGAAGCTCTCAAATGTAAAAATTAAAGTTTTAACAACAAACATAAGCACGGGATGAGTAGAAGCATTCAAGATGAAGAAATAACAATGTTTCAAGAGGGAGAAAAAGCAAAAGAAATGATGTGGTTAGTTTGCTAGAATATTAAGTCTATTGTAGCATGCTTATGAATCTTTGATCCTCACTCTCACTGCTAGCTACTCCCATTATATGATTTAATGTGGATTATAAATTTATAATATCAAATTCAGTAATGAAGATGAGAATAGGAAGAAAGAAAAAAAAGTTAAACTAACATGGAGCAAATAAATCTGCAATGTTTTAAAAACCGGACCGGACCGGCCGGTCCAACCGGTTCAACCGTCGACCGGTCACATTTCCGGTCCGGTCCACTCTATTAAACCGTTTAGCTATTGGACCGGTTACGAACCGCCTGAACCAGCGGTTGAACCGGTGAACCGGTAGAACCGGACGGTTCCAAACGAACCGAACAGTCCATATTGGGCCATTATTTTGCAAGCCCATTGTATAAAATATTAAAAGCTGTAGGTCATAAACCAACTGGGCCATGTCTTTGCATGACAAAGCCCACACCCAAACCATTTAATGAGCCCACAAGGTGGGCGTGCTGTAGCTTTCAACAAGGATACCTTTTATAGGCATCCTTTGCACCCTTATTTCTCTCACAAACCGATGTGGGATTGCAAACTAATATCAATGAAAAAAATTTTACAAATACAACAAGAGGATTTGAAGCTGGGACCTCAGGTTTGGTGAGTGAACTAGGACACCACTGGGCTACACGTGCTTTGTTGTTTGATATGCCAAACAAAACAATATATATTGGATTTTAATTTTTTTATAATATTAAATAAAAATAATATAATATTTTTAAAAATTATAAATTAGTTAAATTTTTCATTTTTAATATATTCACATTTAAATATTGTATACATTTCATTTAATATGATTTAATTTGATAATATCAAATATATAAAATAATATTATTGATGTTTAATTTATTCATATATATTTTAAAATTTTTATAATTATTTTTAATTTTAATAATATATAAATTATATATTTATGACGTCACCGGTTCGATAGCGGTTCGACCGCCGGTCCGACCGGTGAACCGTGAACCGGTAACTTTTCCGGTTCGATCACCGGTCCGGTTCTGAAAACATTGTAAATCTGTTTCTATGCTTTTTGCCATTTTGGGACATCTCCTGATCTAAAGCCACTCAAGACAAAATAGTTAACATAGATGTTTGTGGCCCTAAAAATATTCATGGTAGAAAACATCAAAATATATGATACTAATAGTTTTAAAATGTATGATTTAAAGATAGATTATATGCCATATGCCATTTTGGGACATCACATGATCTAAAGGCCACTTAAAAACAATTTTTCCTTGTGTGAAGCATAGTAAACGAAACTCCAAAAAATTTTGTCCATAATATCGGGCACAAAACAAAAGCAAGCTTAGTTTAAGTATGAAATAAATCACCAATCCCAAACGTAATTTGGTATTATTGATAAATGACAAGAGACATTTATAATGAGCTAATTGAAGCCGATCAAAAGGGCACATGAATGTAAAGGTGGCGTAGATGCTCCTAGTCCTAAAATTATTCATAGCAACGGACATCAAAGATAGAGTATCAACAAAATGAACTAAGGATTAGATAATAGTATGTATGAAAAAGGAAATGAAACATGAAATACTTGGAATCACCAAAATAAGAACTAAGATGTACCAAAAAAGAAAAACAAAACAAATACAAAAAGACAATGTCTATTTAGAAAATGCATTTGCAAACAAACAATTGAAGATGAAAAAGCTCGCATAGATGTTTGTGGCCCTAAAAATATTCATGGTAGAAAACATCAAAATATATGATACTAATAGTTTAAAAATGTATAGGATTGGAGGCAATAATTCAACCTTAATATTTCTCACTATCACATAAAGGAGAACCAACATAGGAGTCCTCCTAATGGAGATAAAGAAAGCAGACTTTGAGCATTTCCAACTTTCACATTGCCTCTCTTCTCTTTACTTGGGTGTGGTTTTGTGATGGATCACATCTTTAAATATAGCACTTCATAAGAGGATATCTTCCTCTACTTCTCATTGAATAAGTCTCATAGTTGACAAAAATATGCAAAAGGCTAAACATATGTTTTATTTACCAAGTTCCAAGAAAAGTACAATTATAACTAATACCAAGCCCACATTCTAAAACCTAAAGCAAAAGACAGAGTTTTGGTCATGTACAATTATACAAAATTGAAATTGAAGAATAAACCAAGAATAGGTTATGATTAATTATAAAAAAAAGCATGGATGGTATATAGTTAATTAACCATATCAGAAAAAAAACAAAAAAACCAAAAACAAAAACCTATAACAAAGTTGGCATAGGCATCAATAGCAACAAATATTCAAATTTCTCTCTCAAATCAAATTAGTTAAAGGGAAAAGATGAAATTAATTCTTGAATTGAATTTGTAGCTCACCAGGATATGTAATTTTCTGCAATGGGTTTCAATAAATTTTGCCAATGAAGCAATGCTGGCAGGGTCTTTTACATCAAGGTGATGAAAAACCACATCAGATTTTTGACAGCTTCAATACCCCTTTTCTCATCTCTAGCAGTTAATATGACCAAAATCCCATTAGATGCTAGCTGACGGCATATCTCCAATCCTATTCCTTTGTCGGCCCCTGTTACAACACCACACCTGAAACAAACACCCAATTGCTAAATAAAGTTCTTGAACTGTAATTCATATTCACCTCCATCGGGCCATCGCTGATGAAAAACCAATAGCATATTCACCTCCACTTCAGGAGATTTGGGTGGCTTATTCTGATTCCCTGAGGATATATTATTTTATTCGCTTTAGTTAGCCTCGTCATTACATTTGTCTGTTTAGATTTAAACAATTTCTAGTTACGTCAGTATGAGCTCACATTAGGATTGTTTGGATTTTGGATTTGGGATACAGAGGATTAGAGCAATTCTCTTGTACTACTTTCCCAGGAATTTTTTTCCTGCAAAATCTGGGAAATAACTATGGCTTTGTGTTCTACCTTCCCTTTTAAATACCACCTATAACCAATATATGTATGTATATAAGGAAATGTGAGGAGGAGAGTTACTAAGGGTGTAGAGATAAAATACTTGTGATAGCTGATTCTTGAGGAAGTAAGACAAAAATAACTACCAAGTAAAATATTGAAGAGAAGTGGCTTAACCTTTATATATAAATAGATGAAATTACATAAATGAATAAACTGCTTTTACTTGAAAGACAAAAAGAAAAAAAGGAAAAAAGAATGTGTCTTGCTCAAATCCATGTTAGGCTTCATCATCACTCTGAGTTGATCTCCTGAAACAGGTATTAGGGAATTGTTAGGACAGATAGAAAAGCTGAAACTCTGCTCTCTTTGTTAGAGAGACAAGAGAGAGAAATTTAATATATATATAGTGTTCAAAATAGATGGAGATAGGCTGTAATAACAGCTGGTAAAAAAAATAACAAATCAATAACAATAAAGCTAACAACAAGTGGGCTTCATCTCGTGAGATCAGTAACCAACTCTTCTTTTCTTGGCTTATCATCCCCCCTCAAGTGAAAGGGTCTTGGAGCTATACAAAGCTGAGATTTGAAGGACAAGAACCTTGAACTTGTGAGATGCTTAGTCAATAAATCTACTGGTTGCTCTTCAGTGGGAATAAAGTGCAGTTGTATCTTTCCTCTCATGACTTGATCTCGTATAAAATGAAGGTCTATTTCTATGTGTTTAGTTCTAGCATGAAACACAGGGTTCTTTGCCATATGGTAAGCACTGATATTATCATACCGAAGTAGAGGTATGGCAGGTATTGGCACACATAGCTCTTACAATAAGGCTTGCATCTAAACAATCTCAGCAGTAGCGAAAACAAGGCCACGATACTTAGACTCTGCACTGCTGCGAGACACTACTTTTTGTTTGGTAGAGGACCAAGAGACTAAATTACCTCCTAGATAAACTAGATATCCACTTGAGATGCGCCTATCATCAAGGTGAGCACCCCAATCTGCATCTGTGAATCCCTCTATTGTCAAGTTACTTGAAGGACTTAACAGGAGCCCATCTTGCATTGTTCCTCTTAGATACCGAAGTATTCGTTTGACTGAGAGCTAGTGAGTTGTGGTAGGTTGTTGCATCAATTGGCATGCCTTATTGATAGCAAAGGCTATATCAGGTCTTGTCAAGGTAACATACTGAAGTGCCCCTACTACACTTCGATAATGAGTAACATCTGCCATAGGATCTCCATCAAATTTAGACAAGTTCTTCCCAACAGCACCAGGAGTTTTTGTCGGTTTGGTATCAAACATTTCAGTTCTATGAAGCAAATATGAAATGTATTTGGTTTAACTCAAAGTCATAGAGCCTTCATTGTAAGAAACCTCTATACCGAGAAAGAATGAGAGTTGACCCAAATCTCGTAAGGCAAAAACTGAATCAAGTTTAGCTATGAGAGACGAAATCTGTGTGGAGGAGCTGCCTGTTATGATTATATCATCAACATAGACAAGAACTATCAAAGTAGTGGCCTTACCAAAGTGCAGAAACATAGAACTCTCAGTTCGAGACATGATGAATCCCCACTGAAGAAGAGCAGAGTTGAGTCTTTGAAACCAAGCTTGTGGGGCTTGTTTTAAGCCATATAAAGCCTTCTTCAATCTACAAACTCTATTTGGGAATTGAGTGTCAAAGTATCCAGGAGGTTGAGACATATAGACTTGTTCTTCTAGCTCACCATTGAGGAAGGCATTGTGAACATCAAGCTGTCGAATTTCCCACTTAAAACTGAGAGCAACAGTAAGTATGATGCGAATAGTGGCAACCTTAACTACTGGACTAAAGGTCTCAAAATAGTCTAGACCATGAGTCAGATTATATCCTTTTGCCACAAGCCTAGCTTTATACCTCTCTATACTCCCATCCGGCTTATGTTTTAGTTTATACACCCACTTACAGCCAATCACATTGGCATTAGGTGGTTGTTCAACAAGATCCCAAGTATGGTTTCTATGAAGAGCAGCAATCTCCATTTCCATAGCTTTAGTCCAATTTGGATCTTTGAAGGCTTGTTTGAGAGTAGATGGTTCTGAAACCTTTATGGCAGAGAGATCAAGAATGGTCTTTTTCTTGGTTATACCACGCATGGACCTTGTTGTCATTCGTGGAGCAAGAGTAGTGACTTGAGGTTCTGGAACAGATTTAGGTGGCAAATCTGTAGCAGGAGAAGAACTAGATGTGTCTAGAGGTGAAGAAGAGGCTGTAGGAATAGGACTGTCACTTGTGGATAGAGAATGAGAATCTATGGAAGCATGACTGATTTTTGAATCTGGAAGAAGACATGGAGTAGGAAAAGAAGGAGGAGTTATAAGGGCAGGGGTAGAGCCTTCTGCTGAAGTATCATTAGACGAACTGAAAGACTTGGACTGAGCAAGTGGGAAAGTTGATTCATCAAAGACCACATGGGGAGTAATATAGACTCTTCCAGTTGCATAATCAAGACATAAAAACCCCTTGTGATTCAAACTATAGCCAAGAAAAAGACATTGGACAGATCTGTACTGCAATTTATGAGTGTTGTATGGCCAAATGAAAGGATAACAGAGGCAGCCAAATACACAAAGAGATTTATAATCAGGATGCCTTCTAAAAAGAGTGAAGTAAGGAGAGTCATACTCGAGAACTTTGCTTGGCATTCGATTGATAAGAAAAGTTGCTATCTGAAAAGCGTAGTGTCAGTACTCAATTGGCAAGGAAGCATGAGAAAACAAAGCCAACCCAGTTTCAACTACGTGTCTATGCTTCCGCTCAACTCTACCATTTTGAGCTGAGTTGTATGGACAGGAAAATCGATGGGCAATACCAACTGCTTGAAGAAAAGACATAAAAGATCGAAATTCTCCACCATTATCAGACTGTAAGCACTTAATTTTGGTGTCAAACTGATTCTCCATTTGAAGCTTGAATCACTTAAAGATGGGAAGGGCCTGATCCTTTTGTTTGTAATGAATAAAACCAAGTATACTTGGAATAATCATTTACAAAAAGAATGAAATATTTCGCTCCAGATGTAGATTTAACTAAGGCAGGTCCCCAAATATCAATATAAACAAGTTCTAAAGGTTTAGACGCACGAAAATTTGAGAGCTGAGTGGGTAGTCTATGACTTTTAGCTAACTGACAATTAGAACAAACAGTAGATTTATATTTCCCAGAAGCAACATTACAAGTATTCATGACTTTTGAAACAATGTCAGAAGCAGCATGGCCTAGTCTATTGTGCCATAACTCTGCTTTATTTTTAACAGTACTAGAAAATTGGGTATGAAAAGCAAAAGCATTATTAATACTACTATAAGGTTTCTTGTTGCTAAACACAGGAAACTTGTAAAGCCCATTTTCAAGCTTGCCTTGAGCAAGAACCATCTTCGTATGTCGATCCTTCACAAAGAAAGCATTAGAATGAAACTCAATCAAGGCATTATTATCTGAGCAGAACTTAGCCACACTAATCAAATTAGCTGAGATAAAGGGAACATGAAACACCTTCTTGAGTTGAAAAGAATGTGTATGAGAATGAAGCTGTTTAGAGCCAATATTGGAGATGGAGAGATGCTTACCATTACCAATAGTGACTCTATCTATTCCCATGTATGGTGAAGTACTGGTGAGATTCCCCAAATTCTGAGTTAGATGGTGACTTGCTCCAGAATCCAAATACCAACTCTCATCTGCAGGACTATTAGAAGCAAAAGCAACCATAGCAGGTATATTGTTTTGATTCCCATTATTCAAAGAATGAGAAGTAGTAGTTTGACCACCTTGGAAAGAGATATCAAACATGTGATAACAGATTTGAGCAGTGTGGCCAAACTTACCACATAACTGACACTGAGGTTTCTCACTTGGATTGGAATTTTGCCTTCCACCTTGTCCATTTCTACCTCCACGTCCACGACCTCTGTAGGTGTAATTATTGTTATTTGGAGCGTAGCCTTGTCCACAACCTCCATTAAACTTCCTTCCACCACCTCTATTATTACAGGAAGAGGCATAATTGGCAGACATTTGTTCAATCGAGCTTTATTGCTCAAGACGATGCTCAAAGGCTAATAGCATACTATGTATAGCTTCAAGAGAGATCTTATCATCTCTAATGTTGATAGCAGTAACAACAGCATTGTAGTCGGATCCAAGACCTCCAAGAAGATTCATAACCTGATCTTGTTCTGAGACAGGTTCTCCAATAGCAGCTAGATTATCAACAGCTCCTTTGATCTTCATTATGTAGTCTATCATCGACATTGATCCTTTCTTTGTGGATTGTAATTCGAGTCTGAGTTGCATTATCCTAGCTCTTGAAGAAGATGAAAAAATACTTTCCAAGGCATTCCAAGCAGAGTGAGAAGTATTAAGGCCAATGATCTGTGCCATGATACCTGGTGTGAGCGATAAGTAGATCCAACTGAGGATTGTTCGATCTTGTCTCCTCCAAGCAACAAAAGCTGGATTGATCACTCCTGGACTCATATCTTTCTCCGGACAGATAGAGGTTCCATCAATGAAATCCTCAAAGCCATTAGCAAAAACGACATTATCAATCTGAGATCTCCACAGGATGTAATTCGTCCGATCAAGTTTCACAGGTAGAGTGTGATTAAGCATCTGATAGGAAGGAATGGACGCCATTGTTGAGCTTTTTCCAGATCCAATTGAACCAGAGGAAGAAGAAGATTGTGTCGGAGTAGAGGCCATGTTTGGATCGAGAGAGACAGAGAGAAAGCGAGAAAGAGAAGAAAAATTCAAACCTTGAATGCAGCTCTGATACCAAGATAGAAAAGCTGAAACTCTGCTCTCTTTGTTAGAGAGACAAGAGAGAGAAATTTAATATATATATATAGTGTTCAAAATAGATGGAGACAGGCTGTAATAACAACTAGTAAAAAAATAACAAATCAATAACAATAAAGCTAACAACAAGTGGGCTTCATCTCGTGAGATCAGTAACCAACTCTTCTTTTCTTGGCTTATCAAGGACACTAAAGAATTAAGATATATTAATTAGTTAAAGGTTGTGCATGAGAGATTTTTATACCTTGCTTAATTTTCTGGTGTTTTGACACCATCAATATATATCTCTGAGACATGAGAGATTTTATGCCAATCCTCCCCTGTTGTTTTCTTGCATCTTTCGGTCAATTGAGGGCATTCTTCAATCTCAAGTCTGTCAAGGGATGTGAGGCTGCACATTGGCAATGCCTCCAACTTTGGTAAATTTCCAAGCATCAAAACTCGTAGATTCCCGAGCCCTGGAATGTGGTCTTCCCCATTTCCATCCAGTGAATTGAGCCTTTCGCAATCGATAATCAAGAGATGCTCTCACGAGGGTAGTTGTTTCATGCTAGGTGCCAAAGTCTCCAAACTCCTACAACAACGAATAAACAATGATCGAAGGGCAGTGAGGCTTTGCGTCCCTTGAAGCAAAAATTCTAAATTTTCACATTCTAAAATCCTTAAAATACGAAGAGATTCCAGGCGTCCTATCCCTGTCAAAGCCCTTTGTTTCGTGGTGATCCCTAATCGCCTCAAACCGATGAGGTTCTCAAACTCCTTGGGCAGATTCTCAAATCCCTCACATCCTAGAAGCAACAACGTTTGCAGATGAAACAATTTGCATATTGAATTTGGAAGTTTCTTTATCCTCTCATTCCAGCTGAGGTTGAGAACTCTGAGATGCTTTAGATTACTGATAGAATTTGGCAATGTGTCAAAGTTCGAATTCGATAAATCTAGTATCTTAATGGATTTGAACTTTGAGATGCAAGCTTTAAGAAATGGTTCACCACATGATGTCTCCAAAAAGGGGAAATAAATTGTACGAATGTCGTTTAGCTCACCAACAACTCTTAAGATTTATTTCTCATCCAAATCATAACTAAATGCCACATGGTGAACCATTCTAGAGACAATTGGGCTTACACAATCTATGGCAGTGCACTCAGTTTGTGATATGAATGATGCAAGATAATGCATCAGATCATGCATTTTAAATGTAAAATAAAAATGATGATCTTCAATGTCTTGAAAGAAGGATCTCGATAACATTTCTTTAATATATCTGTTTCTGATGTCGTCCAACTCTTGCTTCTTTTTGGATGGTTCAATGAGCCCTTGTGCGCTCCACATGTAAACCAAGTCTTCATTATAAAGCACACGACCCTTGGGAAAAATTGAGCGGTATGCAAAGCAACATTTTAAGTAAGAGGGAAATTGTTCATAATTCAACCTTAAAGTAGGTAAAATATCACCTTCCTTTTGTTCTAATTTCCATATGTCATTATCTCTCACATATAACCAATCCCTTTGCTCAAATTTTGAGAAAAGTAGGCTCCCCAAAGTCCTTGCCGCCAAAGAAACTCCATTGCACTTCTTTACAATGTCGTCCCCAATTTTTACAAGGTTTGGATGTTGTTTCTCTTGCCCTTCATTAAATGCCCATTTTAGAAACACAGACAGACAATCGACATGGGGAAGACCCTCTAAAACATATGCCTAAACAGTGCCCATGATCGAAGCCACTAGATGACTCCGTGTTGTTACAACAATTTTATTGCCCTTTGCACCATTCATTAAAAAAGTTCTGAGTTCAATCCATTTTTGGCGATCCTCATTCCACATATCATCCAAGACAAGAAAAAAAATTTCATTTCTTAAAGTACTACGAAGAAGAGTTTGTGATTGCTCCATATTCAAATCATTGTGCTTTGGCAAACCAAGACCACTCCCCCCTTCCACAGTAGTTTTGATTGAATTAATAATATCTATAATCACCTTTTTCATATCAAAGTCATCGGAGACACAAACCCATATTCTTTTATTAAAATGCCCAACTACCCACTGATCATTATACACTAGTTTAGCAAGAGTAGTCTTTCCAAGACCTCCAAGACCAACTATGGGAATGACTGAAATACTCTCATCATCATCACTTGAATTCATCAAAAGCTCTAAAACTTTTTCTTTATCCTTATCTCTTCCGATAACATCGGAAGCATGCACAAATGAGTGGGTGGTCTCCCTGTACACCATAGTAGCCCTCTCCATACAAGTCTGTAGATTGAATCGAGCCCTATCTGCTGCAATGCCATCCAACCTCTCCCTCACCTCCTTGATTCTATAGCCCATTTTAAAGCTAAATGGAAGCGGATTTAAAGATGAAAAGAAGCCAAATACCTTTGTTTTAAGGCTGCCATGACTCACCACTTGGCGTTGCAAAGCTTGGTACTGAAATTCATCGAGCACATCTTCCACATCATAGCACACATGCTTGAGCTTCCCCAACCAATCACGTAGCTGTCGATCCTTCCACTGCTTCTCCTCAGCATCCAGGAGGACGGATTTGATAGTGGTTAAGGTGGCTTCCAGCTTTTGCAGTTCAGTCTTGACGCCCCATGCTAAGCCAATTTCTTGGAGAGTGACATAGCCGATCTTCCCCACAACGTTGTCTGCAATGCTAAACAAAAACGATTCAGCCATGGTGTTGAAGTTGTTGATGACTGCTCACTGCTCAGCCCTTGCAACATTAAGAGCCACCCTTATTGGAATCAAACTCGGCCACTCCATATGTGCCTCTCCCTTCCAAAGTCTCATCCACGTACACTTCAAAATCAGCGTACAATGTTTCCGCCTCCGGAACATCCGAGCCCAAAAAGGTGGGCCACATGTAAATGGGCCGGCCCACTCAATATTAGCTCCAGAAATTCCAGTTTGGGCTTCCAATGAATCAACCTACCTCAAAATCAGCCTCTCCTTTTTTTTTTTTTTTTTTTTTTTTTTTTTTTTTTTTTTTCTCTCTTTGGTTTTTTAAGAAATATTTTTCTAATATATATATATAGATATATATAAATGATATTTAGATTAGTAACTTAAATAAATGAATCAAATTATTAGCTTATAGTATTGTATTCCATACCAACTTTTGCATTATGCCATTTGTTATGTAAATTATCATATAAATTATCATACATATTCAAATTCTCGGATTTAGTTTTCGGGTTTGTCGGTGTCCATGGAAATTTTGATTTTTTTTTTGGGTTTTTGGTAAAACTCATATCACACATCACTCAATATCAATGGGAGAAAATGTCTATAGTTGGTGTCATATTCCCAAGAGAAATTAATACATATTCCAAATTCAAATCACATCAATCTTTTTATCATTTAGCACTTTGGGCACGGCACATAAGTCAATGGATTTCTTAAATTAATTCACCAATATAATAAATATAAATATATTTAAGAAATATTTAATTAAAAGGATATAATAATCCCTAAATTATGAATCTAACCACTTTCATTTTTTTTAAAATAATTTATTTTTTATATAAATATCATTTACTATTTCAAGTATTTATATATAGATTTTTAAATAAAATGTTGTTTTTTTTTTTAAATAAAAATAATGAGAACATTTTTGTCAAAATGAGACAAAAAAAATGGTTAAATTTCAAAAATTAGGTTTTCACGTACCTTTTTAATCAAATAACCCTTAATTTAATTTTAAAAAATAAACATTTGACATCATTTTAATAACAGTTTTTTAATAACGTGCTCTAAAAGCAAACTATCTTTTTGACAACATATTTAATTATTTTTATTTGTTTTTTAGAAACTATTTTAAAAATTAATTATACAAATATAAAAAATAATATAAAATAAAGCATTATAAATAAATTTCATTTTTTAAAAAAATATTGAGAAACACAAAAACCAAGTTGAAAAAATTTTTAGATACTATTTTAACAGTTTTCTATTTTTAAAAATTTTTAACATTGTTTTGCTATTATTTTTTGGAAATAATTTTTAAAAATAAAGTGACGTAGAGAATAATTTTTAGAAAATAAGGAATTGTTTTTATTTTTTATTTTTAAATTTTAAAAAAACATGAACCTGTTTTACCATATTTTTCGAAACCTATTTTTAAAATTTATTATTTATTTTTTAAATTAAAAATAATTTTAAAAATAAGTTTAAGAAAACATGATCAAAGGAGCCTCCAAATTTTTTAAATTTTCTCAAAAATTATTTTGGAAAACATTTTCAAACGCTGGTTGATTTTAGACGTTATCAATTATCAAATAATTTAATCACTTATTTATATCATGTGACACATAATTTGAGTGAAAGGTTGTACTTGTACCATGTGAACACTTTGCACATATAGTAATAATTTGAGTGATAGAAAATTATGGGAAAAGTGTGGATCCCAATAACATCATCTTATAATCAAATAATAATTTATTCATGATAACCCTATCTTTTCTTCAAAGACATGACATATAGTAATAATAAAAATATATAATTATAAGTCATTCCAAATTGATTTTAGGTCCCTTAAAATTATTTTTGTAATTATTTTTTTTACACTGAATTAGGTAAAAAAATAAAAAATTATGTAAGAATTTAACCTAATTTTATTTTATTTTTAAAAAAATAGAAAGTCATTTTTGAAAAAAGAAAACAAAAAACAAGTTAAGTAATATGTTTGGATACTTATTTTCCATTTCCATTTTATGGGAAACTGAATTCAAAATCTAAAAAATGAAAACATGAAGGTGGATATCTCTCTACAATCTCATGTCGATAGTTCTTCTCTTTACAATCTATTTTAAGTATAAGTTGAAATTCCTAATGATATGTTTACAATAAATTTATTTTTAATACAAATAATTGCCTTCAAACAAGCAAAAAGACTGAATTTGATAGGGATTTGTGTTTAGGTGAATATGGTTTTGCTGAAAGTTCTGAGGCAATAATATTTATGGGAAAGCATCCAAAGACAAAAAATTTCAGAATTTGATAATCCCAAAAGGTACATGCATATCGATTCCAATGGTGAAATATTAGATGGAGAAATTAATACTAGAGAGAATATGCGAAAGATTTCAATCCCCTGAGGTTCTCCAATGGGATCTCTAAAGCTAAAAAACACCTAAATACACTACTTGCCTTTGAAATAGGTCCATGAGCCTGCATTCTGCGATATTGGAACCAAAACCAGTGGTTGCCTTTGATGCTTGAGAGATTTGGATTTCTTAATTTTAGCGAATTGAATCTCCTACTCTACATATTTTTTTCAAGATGTTTTTGTATACAAGCCTCTTTGAACAAGCCTTATTCCTTTGTCTCAATGATTCTTATAGGGATGGTAGATTGGAATTCATTATTTGGGACAGGCTAACTAATATAACAGAAATATAATTAATCCCACCTTGATATTTTTCACTTATATCACATAAAAGAGAACCAACATCAAGTGTGTGAAAATCAGGAAAGCAACACTTCAAAGCATTTCCAACTTAATTCTGTCATATAATTAGTCGATAGGCTTACAAATTGCCTCTCTTGTATTTATTTGGGTATGATTTTAACTTGATTAATAATAATTAATGAGCAAAAAATTAATATAAATATAAATGCACTGTAAACAAATTTAGCTTTTTATTTATGAATATAACTTGATTGTGGTTTTAACTTTTTTCTTAATTAAAATATTTAATAATTTTAATTAAAGAAGATAAAACATTGGTTGTGATTATAATATTTTGCTTTGTTAAAATTTTTAAATTTCTTATTTATATAAAATAAAAAATGAAATAAACTTTTTCATAAAAAAAAATTTAATTATTTATATTAATTTTCTCTGAATTTTGTTTTTTTTTTTTTTTTAAATTTGCATACTGACGTTATTAATCGTCACAACCCTTGAAAAATAAGTATCACTCATTTATGAAAAAAGTAACATTGAAATATATTAAAAGTATCACCGTGGTAGGAAGGATATATCACTCCTACTTTTTTCATAAAAGAGTGGTACCCTTTTTCTTAGGGTTGTGTTGATCAGTACGTAACTTCATTATTAGTGATACATCCTTCCCACCACGATGGTATTTTCAACACACTTCGGTGTTACTTTTTCATAAAAGAGTGGTACCTTTTTTAAAGGGTTTGTGTTGATCAGTGCGTAACTTCAATATGCAAAAATATGTTTTTTAATAAAATTAAGAGAAAGTTAATATAAATGATTAAATACATTTTTTATGAAAAAATAATTGCAACTTGATCTTTGATATATAAAACCTAAGTTCGATCTCTTGATTTTTCACAAGTTCCCTAATATAATGAAATTTGATGCTAATGTATTTGCTTCTATCATGCAAATTGTATCTAGTCTAGCAATTGGTGCAAAAACTTCAAAATAATCAATACCTAACTTCTATTTATAGCCTTTTGCAACCAATCTTGCCTTAAACCGATCAACTTTACCATCAAGTTTATATTTTGTCTTATAAACCCATTTAACACCTATAGGCTTCTTTCCAACTGATAGATTAGTTAGCTTCCATATATCATGAAAAAACATAAAGTCTAATAGGGAACCCAAGGGGGGGTGAATGGGTGATTTAAACTTTTTTAATAAAGATTTATAAGTTATACCCAATTCTTTTACCCTACAAGATGTTAGGGATGATCTCTTCTATCAATCTTAGGCAATTCAAATAGAATATCAAACATAAAATATATAAACAATGAGACACAAGATTTTTATGTCAAAAACCAACACTTACTGTGGAAATAAAAACCCACGAGGTCTAAGACTTACTAATTTAAATCCATTAAACAAAATCAAGTTACACAAATTTACCTGGCCACTTTACCCTAAAGACTTACTCTCTAGTACCTACAACTTGATTCATATTTGCGATGCAACAACCCTCGATTGCTCTAGTGGATCACTTCAGCCTTGTCGAAATGATGAAGGTTTTCAACCAAGATTCAAAGAACTAATCCTTAAATGAGAGATCAAGAATGGTGTGACACATTAGGTTTTCTTTCCAGGAAACCCTTTCTAGAGAATATGCATGTGATCTCCTTTCAATCACTTAAAAGATCTCTCTTCGATCTTTAATCCTCAAGGGGTTAATAGGGAGACATTTATAGGCAAAAGCTTGAAGAGTTTTGATTTTGGAAGGTTTTTTTATTGAATTTGCATGAAAAACTTAATAGAATTAGCATGACCACTCAAGCTAACTCACCCACCGCTTAAATGTCTTGGGTGCTTAAGTAGTATGGCTTGCTTGAGTAGTCCTGCTTCCTTTCAAAAATCAATTTTAAAATCCTTTTAAGTTCAAAACCAAAAATCAATCCTCTTAATACCTCAACGAAGCCTAATTTGTCACAAGCCAAACCTTTTTAGACGTACCTATGACTTCAACAACTCTTGATTTTCAATGGAGAGTAAGTCACTATCTAAAAAGACTTCTATGATGACCAAATATAAAAACAATACTCAATGCCTTAATAATCTCCCATTTTGGCAATTTTGTGACAAAACATTGTTACATAAACCCACCCAAATTCTCATAACGGAGTTTACATAACACACATTAATGCTCAATTAAAATTAAATTAAGAGAATGCTTTGCATCACTTTGTAGTACTTATCTTCCAATCCTGTAACCTACAGACATAGCAAAAAACATATCAAAAGTAAAGCAGTGTGAGGAATAAAATAACATCGAGAATGCAAAACACGATAGTTAGAGGTTTTGCTCGATGCCTTGTAAAAGCATGAAAAAATAACAAATTCCTATAATGACACCAAGGTATAAAGCAAAGCTTGAGAGGAATATATATGTATGCAAATCAACCAAATATAATAGAAGCTTGATAAGACATAATATATCAACAATGATGCCTAGAGGTCTATCACCAAACATGATATATGTAGTGAAGTTCATGGGAAGAAAGATTTTGAAACTTAGAATAGTTATAGAGAGATAGTCAATTCAAGCATAAATATCTTGTAGGAAACATCCATGTTGGACACTCTAAACTTTCTAAGTTATGCTTTTAATAGTTGATTTGTTTTTTTCTAATGTCTCAAGTTTAATTTCCTCCAATATTTCAGTTAATTTCCCTTAAGAATTAAATGAATGAATTGAATAATCTTTTCTAAAAAAATTATTAGTTTTCCTAAATTTCTAGGGAGTTGCTCTATCTTTTCTCAAATATCTCTATACTTATGCCTATTTTCCCCCTATTTAAGTCATCTCCCCCTATTTTAGTTAAAAAAATATTTAATGATTTTCCCCTCTTTGTCACAAAAATGGCAAAGCATAATAAACATAAACATGGGAAAGCACATAAGAGAAAGAGAAATATATCATCATCACACATATACCAATTCTAGTCAAACTTAAAGAAAGTAATTTACTAAAATACAAGCTCTATGAATATTGACCTTCCTAAAAATTTAAAATAAATAATTTGAGTCAAATACTAACAATCTTCTCCTTGACTCAAGTTCTCTCAATCCTATGCATTTAATGAGAATAAATGTGTCAAGTTCAAACTCCCATTGAACTTGACTCTAGAAACCATATTTGTTTTCTTCATAACTTCATTTATTTTGAAATAACTCTCAATTTTGTGTCAATGATAAGTACTTTTAGTTGAAAACGGAGTTTTGATCATCTTGTCATCTTCATCTACTTCGACAACTTCTTTAATACTAGCAAAAGACTTTTTATGGCATTATTCCACTTTCATTCTCCACCTAAAACTGTCTTTCCAATCAAGATATATTTCAACATTTTCCCTTTCATAGCTATCAAAGCACCTTTATTGATATTTATAATATCATTATTTGCAAAAAAAAAAAAAAATCATAGCCCAAAGTTTCCAAACCTCCCAAAAAGAATAATCTCCTCCTCAACTTATCAACATGTTTGACATTACTCAATGTCCTTACAACATCATCAAGTATTGTCACTTCTATTGCATCAATAAGAATGATTTTAGAGCTTGAATCATTGCCCATTTAAATAATACTAACATTACATTCCTACAAGCATCAAATCACTTCTTATATGAACATATATATATATATAAACCATTTAGAATTTAAAATTCAAGAGTCAACGAAATTTTCATCAACTATAATAGAAAGAACATCACATTTCTCATCACTCTCCATCAACAATAGAAGTAGAATCTATAGTCTCTTGGATTCAAGATTTTTCCTTACTTCTAGGTGTTTTGTCAATCCTTCATAGTACCTTCTTATAGATTTTTTTTATGGCATTAATGACACTTTATATCCTTCCAAAAGTGTGATTGGGAACAATCATATTTCCCTATCATAATACCTCCACCACAATCTACTCTTACCACAATATGGTTCATAATTCATTATAAAAGCTTGTCCATTATTATATGGTCATCTTTTCTTTTCTATCATGGAAAACTATCATGGTCGCTCTCATTACTTGGAAGTCAAACTCGGCAAAAGACTTGACTCATCCTTCTATAAACAATAATTCAACTTGGAAATGCATTATGGCTGAGCAGCTTGGCGGAAATAGGATAAAGCTATAACCCATGATATTGTTATAGGTGTAACATCAATGAGACATTAAATTCATACATAGTGTTATGTGTATTACTACTTTTATAGTGATTTTTATGCTTTAATATAACACATAATAATTTCATCATGGTGTAGTTTCTAAAAAATATATGTGCAAGATCTTTTCATTTAATGTCATTGGACTTCAAATATAGATTTGTTAGTTATCATAAAAATAATATCTTCGGGTTCAACTTAAAAATCCCGAAGTTTAAAATCCTGGTGTCTTGATCAAATTTCAAAAACTTTTAGAATTCATCATTCTAGTAATTTCACTAAATAATAGAAGTATTTTTTATTTTCGTTTCTCTCATGTTCATTTGTCGTTATCAATAATTTAAAATTTTCATATTTAGTCCTTATAATTAGAAATTAGTGTGAGCTGTTAAATTCAAGGAAAGCCTATTTATATTGTAAGCCATCACTTCTATGATTTTTTGTTATTATTTATGTAATAAAATTTATTCTAAAACTTTAATATTATTTTCGTTTCTAAAAAGTACTAATTTAATATAAGAGAAAACTATTTAAAAAAATTAATATTTTCATATATTTGGATAACAAGGAAAATGACAAAAATAAGAACAAATAATAATAGGATTCTTTTTAAAGATGAAATCAAAATGCTACTCTTCTATGAATGTTCAAATCTATTTACAAGAGAACAACTTTTTCAAGCAACTTATGATTTTGGATCAGTGATGTATTATATCTCTTATAACTCCTTTACTAAACAATAATTACTTTAAATTTCTTTTCTTATTTTTTTTTTTAAATAAATTCTTTTACCTTATGTTTGGTTGTTGAAAATTTTACATGTGCACGAGTGTGTTTCAAACTCATTGCACTCATTTTTAATAATTTGAAAATATATAAGTTTTTAATTGATTTTAATTATATTTTATATCATTTTTATATTTTTCAAGATAAACCAAACATAGAAAATTGTTTTTTTAACATTTTTTTCTTAATATTTTTTGGTAATAAAACATAGTCTTAATCGTCATGGTTCAACTCAAATAAGAGCTTCAACTTAAAGTTTCTTTTTTTATCATCCCAAAACTCATAACCAAAATCATCAATACCATGACCAATGAAAATACATTTTAGTGACTTAACATCAAGTTTGTTTCTACCATGATTAATAATATGTACTTATGAGTCACAGTCAAATGCCTTCAAATGAGAAAGGTTCACCTTTTTTCCGGTCCATATATTTTCTAGTATTTTATGCCTTAATAGTGCTGATGATCCCAGATTCATCAAGTAAGTTGTTGTATTGATTGCTTCAAGCTAGAACTGCTTCGACAACCTTACTTATATACACGTGCTTTTGTATCTCTCAATCAGTGTCATGCTTATTCGTTTTACTATACCATTTTGCTAGGGTGTCCTTAGCACAATCTTCTCCAATTTCATTCTATTTTCATAGTAAAACTTCTTGAACTCGTAGTCTTCATACTCTCCACCATTATTAGACCACAGCTTCTTAATTGTCATTATTGTCTTATTCTCCACCATTGTTTTCCACCTCTTAAATATATCAAACATTTATGATTTATGCCTTATAAAGTATACTCATATTTTCTTTGAATGATCATCAATGAAAGTTACAAAATAAGACCTTCCATCGATTGATGAAATTGAAGGGGGTCCCTAAACGTACGTATGAATTAACTCAAGTTTTTCTTCTTTTAGGGTTTTTCAAACTTTCTTGAAGCTACGTTCTCGATTTCCTACATATGCAATTTTCACACATGCCAAGGTCAACTGACTTCAAACCTAACAACTTCCCATTCAAGCGCATGATTTTCAGCCTCTTACATACTACTTATGTGGCTAAGCCTATGGTGCCGCAGATTTGGATCTTCTTTAATTGTAATAGACCTACAACTATTTGTTGCCATGTAAAGAGCACCATTCTTCTTACCATGGGTAGTAGTTATAGCTCCCCTTAAGATTTTTTTTTTCCATGTGTCACTTTCAAATATTGTCACATGGCCATCTTTTGTCAATTGCCCAATAAAAATCAGATTCTTCCTCAAGTTTGGAAGAACCCTATAAACCCATTTTGTTTGATCTACACTTCACCTTTGCCAATAACATCACACACTTAGTCATCACCTAGATACACTTTTCCTAATTTATTTAAGATATAGTTAATAAATAATTCTCTACTTGAGGTAACATGGAACTATTAGTCGAATCATACACCCATGATTCAGTCTTGCTCTTCAAAGAGCAAATATGAGCATCATCTAATTCTTTTTGCATCAATCTTATTGACACTATCCTTTTTGGCAGCCTTACGCTTATTCTAATAGTGTCTCAACTTTCCACAATTCTAGTACTCACTTTCTTTCTTACTCTTGTTTTGCTAAACATTCCTAGGATTTCTAGATTTTAGCATGTCATTTCTCAATTTAGATCTATTGCGCCAATTACCTTTTTTTCTTATTTCTACCTGTGCTCTCCATGTTAAGTTTAATATTGTCTTGAGTTGGAAATACATTTTTCATGCTTCTTGATCACCTCAATCATAATCATGTGTAGTTATTTGTTGGACTTAAAGCATCTTCAATACTTAGACCTGAGTAATGACTTCGGGAGCCTTAATATTCCAGAATTCTTTGGTTCCCTCTCCACTTTAAGATATCTTAACCTCTCTAGTGCAGGTTTTGGTGGTGTTATTCCTCATCAGCTTGGAAATTCATCCAAGTTGCATTATCTTTACATTGGGAATTCTAATTATTACAGAAAAGATTCTTTGAATGCTAAGGATATTGAATGGATTTCTGGTCTTACCTTCCTAAAGTTTCTTGATATGACAAATGTGAACCTAAGCAAGGCATCAAATTGGCTACAGGTAATGAATAAGTTCCATTCTTTATCTGTGCAACACTTGTCTAATTGTGAGCTTCATACAGTTAACCCTCTCCCGCATGTCAAATTTTCATCCCTAGTCATCCTTGACCTTACAATTAATTATTTTATTTCTTCATCATTTGATTGGTTTGTGAATCTTAATTCTCTTGTTACTCTTAATCTAGCATCCAGTAACATTTATGGTCCAATTCCATGAGGTCTTCGTAACATGACTTCTCTTAGATTCCTAGATCTTTCGAATAACAATTTTGCTTCTCCTATTCCTGATTGGTTATATCATATAACTAACCTTGAACACCTCAATCTTGGATCCCTCAATATTGAATCTAACAATTTTCATGGTATGCTTCCAAATGATATTGGAAATCTCACTTCTATCACATATCTTGACCGATCATACAATGCTCTTGAAGGAGACATACTGAGATCTCTAGGAAATCTTTGTAGTTTACAACTTTCAAATTTGTCATATGATAGGCCTGGAAAAGGTCTAGAGCTTTTAAGGTTGAGAGGAAATAAACTTTTAGGTTCTTTTCCAGATACTCTTGGAGAATGTAAATGTTTAGAACATTTAGACTTGGGAAAAAATCGGCTTTCAGGTCATTTGCCCAGTGAACTTGGCCAATTAAAAAGTTTATCGTACCTTTCTATTGATGGAAACTTGTTTTCTGGTCAGATTCCTATCCCATTAGGAAGAATTCCATCCTCAAGTTATCTAAACATTAGGGAAAACTTCTTCAACGGTATTATGTCTGAAAAGCACCTTGCCAATCTAACAAGTTTAGAAGAATTGGATGCACCTTCAAACCTGTTAACTTTGCAAGTCAGCTCCAACTGGACTCCTCCTTTTCAACTCACAAGATTGACTTGGCGTCTTGCCTTCTAGGGCCTCAATTTCCTGCATGGCTTCAAACAAAGAAGTATTTGGAAAGTCTAAGCTGGCCCTATGCAGGAATCTCCAGTGTCATCCCAGCTTGGTTTTGGACGGGATCCTATCTTAGTGTAGATCTATCTCACAACCAAATCATTGGAAATATTCCAAGTTTACATTCATTTGATATCTATCTGGGCTCAAACAATTTCACTGGTCCACTGCCCCAAATCTCTTCTGATGTAGCAAAACTAGACCCCTCCAATAATTTATTCTGTGGATCTCTTTCACCCATGTTGTGTCGGAGAACTGATAAAGAAGTAAATTTTTTGGAGTCTAGACATCTCAGGAAATCTTTTTTCAGGAGAACTTCCCAATTGTTGGATGTATTAGAGAGAATTGATGATGTTAAAATTGGGAAATAATAATCTGACGGGACATATACCTAGCTCCATGGGTTATCTAATTTGGCTTGGTTCATTGCACTTGCTCAACAACCGTTTCTCCGGACACTTTCCACTCCCATTGAAAAATTGCTCTAGTCTAGTGGTTCTAGACCTTAGTGAGAAAGAATTCACAGGTAGCATACCAGCATGGATGGGGAACTTCAAGGGAAAGTTCATTGACATGGTACCAGGGGATGCTGAGATTACATATACACCGGGTCTAATGGTTCATTGACATGGAAAGTTCAAATAAGTTTAATGGAAGTATTCCTCTTGAACTCTGCCACCTTGATTCACTTCAAATCTTGGACTTGGGAAACTCACTGGAACCATTCCCAGATGCTTTGGTAATTTCAGCAGCATGATCAAACAAAAAAAAATTCAAGTTCGCCCTTTCCTTTTTATAATGAACATGATATTATGAGGGCTAACCGACTCAGCAACACTGGTTCTGCAAAGAGTAGAGTACGAGTCCAAAAAAACTCTTGGCCTCCTAGCTGGCATAGACCTCTCAAGCAATAAGTTATCTGGCGCGATCCCAGAAGAACTCACACGTCTCCATGGTTTGATGTTCTTGAACCTGTCTAATAACCATCTCCAAAGGAAGATTCCTGTGAACATTGGGGCCTTGACATCACTGGAGTCTCTTGATCTCTCCATCAATTGATTTTCTGGTGTTATTCCTCAAGGTATGGCAAATATATCATTTTTGAGCCATTTAAATTTGTCATACAACAATCTCTGGCAAAATTCCATCAGGCACAAAAATCCATGGCTTTAGTCCCTTCAGTTTTATTGCCAACCCCGACCTTTGTGGAGCTCCACTGACTGATGGTTGTGGTGAAGATGGTAAACCAAAAGGTCCAATTCCGGGCAATGATGATGAAGAGGACAATGGATGGATTGATATGAAATGGTTCGATTTGGGTATGCCATGGGGTTTTGTGGTTGGCTTTTGGGCCATTTTGGCTCCATTAGGATTCAACAGAGCTTGGAGATATGCTTATTTTCTGTTCCTGGATGACATTAAGTATAAACTACTAGGATGGTGTTTGTAATTGTAAATAAATTTGGAACCTTGTTTTCCAAGTATGTTAAATAGCATTTCTATGACTTTTCTATACTCATATCCATGTTCTTGTAGTTTGAATTTATCAGTCTGCAACATATCTATACTCACGAGGAACACAAATGAAAAATGTTATTCATTGCAAACAGATCTCATGCCATTGTAAATGTAAGAGAAGCAATCTGTGAAATAAAATTATGAGTAATTGCAAAAAGCCCCTTAAAATGTTTCTTCCTAGATGAAACCTGCCCCAGGTGGTTCTCTGATTTAAAAATTTTATTTTCTTTGATAGCCTTTACTCAATTTTCTTGGCAACCACAGTTAAAGTTTCTTCAGATGTAGGTGAGTTCAGCATTTTCAAGCTACTTGCACAATGATAATAAAATTCACTACCTTATTGTCGCTTTGCAACCTCACTGCAATTTACTCCTTTTCGAGTCTCACTTTCTTCCATGAAATTCCATGCTCCACGTGTCATAAATTCGTACTCAGCCAACAAAATTGCAAAATGGGTCCATGCAAAAACAAAAATAGTTCAAATTTAAATTTCAAATTAGTCCAATAAATTTCACTAATTAAAAATGGGCTCAAATTAACAAACATAATCCAACAAAAATATCTTACATGCCATAGACCATAATCTAACATTTCCAAATTAATAGACAAAATATAAACTCAATTAATCAAACTCTCAAAACATGATAAATTAAAATAAATCCCATTAGGTCTAAATTTAATATCTCATAATCCAAACTTAATTTAATATGCAAACTTAAATCCACAACCAAAATCAATCCAATTTAATATGCAAACTCACATCCAAAATATACCATAATATTATATCATATCCAATTAAATAATTCAAATATAACATTAAATTAGCCCAAATTTCATATTAATTCTTCGATAACAAATTAACCCAAATTCCATATTAATTACCAAAACCCAAATTTCATATTAATTCAATAATTCAAATCTCACCAACAACAATTACTATTAAAATCAAATTAAGAAAAATGATAATGGAATGAGAGAAAAGAGGAAGGGGTTGTCGGCTGGTAGTTGGCTTGCCAGCGACAATGAAGGTTGATGGCTTTTTGAAAAACGAAAAAAAAAAATAAAAATGAAGGTAATGAGAAAATGGGAGGAAGAAAATGGGAAAAGGGGGATGAAAGGGACACCACAAATGGGTATTGGGGCAGTGTTTGGGAAGGGTTGTAGAGAGAAGAAAAAAAAATGGAAGAGCAAAATGGGGGTCGGCCGTGTGTGGGAGTTCGGAGGGGGAAGAAAAAAAGAATAAAAAGGAAGAGAGTAGATGGGGAGCCGATCACCAAAAAAAAAAAATGGGAAGACAAAAAAGCTAAAAGAAAAAAGAGAAATGAGAAGAGAGGAAAGGGAAGAGGGGAGAGAGTGGGCGTGTGACCGGCGGGGTGTGGTGTGGGGGGGAAGAAAAAGATGAAGAAGAATGGGGAAGAAAAAGAAGAAATCAAATAAAAAAAAGAAAAAAATGGGGGACAATGATATGGGGACGGTAGTGTTGGGAATGGGGAGGTATGGGGATGGGTGGAGGAGAGAGGAGAGAGAAAATAATAATAATAATAATAATAAAATAAAATACAATAAAACATAATAATAATAATAATAATAATAAAACAATATACAAGATTAAAAAAAAAACTAAAAATTAAATGGTGAGTGAATAAAAAATATCACATGTAATTGAGATTTAAAATCTAATGATAAAATTGGACTTAAAATTAATGGAAAAATAAAATTGGGATAAATTTTAGGGTCTACACCTATCCAATGATTTCTAAAAACTAATATCTTATACTTTCTCATTTACTACCCTCTTTAATTTTTTATTTTTTTATTTTTTTGGTGGGGATGAACTGAAATAGATATAAATATATGGGACAGGATTGAGATGTGGATGATCCATCCTAAACTCGCCACGGTACCATCCCTATCCAACGTTTTCTAAAAACTAATGTGTTGTACTTTTTTATTTAATGTCAGAGTTAGAATTCAAATGTAGATTTCTTATATATATATATATATATACACACCAATTCAATGTAAAACAAACAACGTTTAAAATCTTGGTCTCTCGATCAAATTCCAAAAGCATTTGTTAGATTTCATTCTAACAAATTTCACAAAATAAATATAAGTATTTTTAATCTTCTTTGCTTCTTATTAATATTTTACTGTTGATATTTAATTATATATATCTATATATTATTAGCCATCATTTGTATGAAATGTTTTTTTAATTATTTATGTAATGAACTTATTCTAAAATTTTAATACAATGTTCAATTTCTAAAACAAGCTAATTAAATAAAAGAGAAAAATATAAGAGAAAATGATTTGCATATATTTGAATAACATGAAAAAAGATAAAAATAAAAATAGTAATAAGATTCCCTTTAAATAAAAATTATTTAGTTTGTAAAAATATCAAAGTCATCATCATGGACTCCAACAGACAAGTTATTGGAGACAGGATCGGTATTATATATTTAATAAAATATATAATTATGTCATTTCTTTCAATTTCTGCATGCAGTTTTTTAAAGCCATCTCGTTTTCATAGCCTATGGGTTAAGCTCATGCCCCACTACCTACGGGCCAATTGTCTGCTTCTGCTGTTGGGTAGCGAGAAGAGTCAATAGATGACTTCTTTTTTTCGTTATTTGTTCCTAACCATGTGGAAAGTTGACCCAAATAATTAAAACATATAATTTGGATTATATTATGTGTGGAAATAGAGGAATAGATGTCCTTTTAATGGACATGAAGATGAAAATACATGTATAAAATACAAACAAGTTTTAATGGACTTTTAGGTAACTGTGATTAAAGGTTGCAGCAATCTTCTTTTTGCTGCTAATGGTTATACTTATCATTGTTTGCCAATAGCTTCTTTTTTAGTGAGAAAAAAATGATGATCCTAAAACTACTTTGTGTCTAGGGCATATTGAGTGAGGAGAGACATTTATGTATCCTCTTATAAATTACATTTTCATTTGTAAAATTGCATTTTTCTTTTAAATAAACTCAGCAAACTGCAAAACCCAGAAGATTTTGTCATTTGCCTCTTTGCTAGTCAAGCATGGCCAAGCCTAATTGCAAACGGACCATATTCTCATGACATTGTTTTTTACTAGTTGGGCAATATGGTAGAGCAAATAGAAGAAAATTGAAAAAAACAGAAAAAGGAAGGAGTGAGTGTAAACGTGAACACGGCTGGAGGTGTAACAACTTGTTTCTTATTTCTTGAATACATACAGAGGACCACTTCCTCTATTTAAACACCAGAAAGCTGAGATAATGAAATTCTTCAAGATATGTTTGGATAACAAAAAAGATCTACAAGATATGGATAACAAAAAAGATCTACAAGATATGCTCTGTTTTGAATCCGGGATTTTCTTCAATCAGTTTGTTGATAATTCCTTAACTAGTCAAACTACCATTTCGGGTGGAAGTTGTTGCCATTGAGACTTCTTCATCTTTCAACGTCTCTCCACTATTGTAGCATGAATTGTGGGAGTTTTCAGCCTTATCACTTCCATAGTTATACTCCACCTTATCACTCTGTTGAGTCCCACAATTCACGCCAAGGTGCTGCTGGGTTGTGTGCTGCTGGGTTGTGCCAATACCCTCCCTCAAACTGTGCCGGGGTTGGAGGCAAAGTTTGGTTTGAAAGTTACTAAGTGCAGCCTTTGACATTGGTTTGGTGAAGAGGTCTGCTACTTGCTTTTCGGTGGAGATATGTTGAGTAACGAGAAGTCCAAGTGCAACTCGTTCACGCACAAAATGGTAATCCAACTCGATGTGTTTGCTACGAGCATGAAACACCGGATTTATTGTCATGTGAAGAGCACTTGTGTTATCACAGTAGAGAATTGGTGTAGATGCCAACGGAATGTGAAGATCATTAAGAATAAAGGACATCCATGTGAGTTCAGCTGCTGTATGTGCCATGGCCCGATATTCCGCTTCGGTGCTTGACCGAGAGATTGTATGTTGTTTTTTTGCACACCAGGAGATGAGATTTCCTCCAAGAAACGTACAGTAGCCAGTGATGGATCGTCGTGTGGTTGGACACCCCGCCCAATCTGCATCAGAAAAAGCACAAAGGTCAAGTGTTGTATGGGAAGTAAAATGCAAACCTATGTCAATTGTGCCTTTGACATATCTTAATATCCTTCGAACCATTTTTAAATGCACAAGAGTGGGAGCATGCATGAATTGTGATGCATAATTCACACTGTATGAAAGATCTGGTCGCGTGAGAGTGAGGTACTGTAAAGCACCAACAAGTCCTCTAAAATGACTTGGATCTTCTAGCAAGACATTATTTGGCGATGTATTGGTTTTGGCTTCAAGAGGTGTGCTCATAGGCTTGCAATCGACCATGTTGGCTCTCTCAAGGATGGTAAAAGCATAGTGAGATTGGGACAAGTGAAGGCCATCAGCTGTTTGTGAGATCTCGATGCCAAGGAAGTAATGAATTTGGCCC